>VDFB02281492.1:1983685-2538588 GCA_007258455.2 Sequoia sempervirens | reverse complement strand
TAGTATTTGTTCATACCTCATCATAGGCCGACATCAAATGTTTCTGAATAAAATCTTGAAAGGAAATTTGAAATATTTTGAATTTGGGGCCAAGGGGGACTCATTCACCACCCATGGCGAATGGGTCCCACTTAGGACCTAAAAACATGTGTCAAGAAAAATGTTGTATTTAATGTTATTTGTCGGGATAACATTAAAAATTTATACACTTAATTACAACTTATGAGGACATAAAGAGACCAAATAAAGCATGAGAAGGGTGTAAATAGTGAAAATATGCCTAGAAGAGCGTGAAAGGTTGTTACAAGACTTTACAACACTTCAAAATAGGACTTGTTGATAAGTAAAAAGGTGATATTTAGGTGAAATGTATTAAATAGAGTCTAGAAGAATGTAGAAATGTCTTACAACACTTCACAACACCTGCACAAGACATCATTCTTTGAATTTTAATATCTAAATAAGCATGTTCAAGCCATGTTACAACATAAAATCAAAGCAACATAGTTCCAACAACATGAAACAAGACCTAAAAGGTCGTGAAAATGACAAGAGGTCATTTTTCTATGACACATTTAGCCCCCACTTTAGTGAGAGGATGAACCTGTTTCAAACTCAAACTAAAGCATCCATGAACATTGAGGGGAGGGTTCAAATGCACTTATGTTAGGAAGATGGAATGACAACAATCAAGAGGGATGATCAAGCCCCTAGGGTGAAGATCCCATGGAAAACTAGACATAAGAACAAATGAACACACAAGAGTTGAAAAGAATTGGATGAAGCTTCGATTGTCAATCCAACTAGTTGTGAAAAGAGATCTAGGATGATTGTTTCAAAAAGAGAAGTGTACTCACTTTGGGGCCACAGAACTTCAGGCTATCCACAGGGTGAGAAAGCCTAGTTGTATGCTACTCTGGGGCCATGGAACTAGTTGTCTGTGGGGTGAGAAATACCAAAAAGGTAAGATACATACGCTAGTTGGTATGCACTCACAAACAAAAAAGTGGCTATGGGGAAATGTCATGCTGCTAGGTGGGCTTCCCGATCAACCATGCCAAAGTTATACTCATTGATAACTTTAACAAGGCACCATGAAGAAAAAGGAAAAGGTGTTGATTGGAGCTTCACAAGACAAGCAAATCTTCATACTCATGAACACACAAGATGGTACCACAAGCATGCAAGTTGTATTATGTAAGGTGGCCATATAAAATGCAACAATGTAAAATGTAAAGTGTAAAAATGTAATGTGAAAGATTTTCAAAGGAGTCTTGTTTAGTTTATGTAACATCAGTCACTTAGGGAACATTGTGTCTAATGTCTCCAAGAGAGGACCAATTAAAGAATAGTATATTCACAACTTACGGGATACAATTGTCACATCAAGCCACCAAGAGGAATGCAATATGCTTAGAAATATCACAATTATGAAGGATATCACACCTAATGTCATCCACAAAGTGACGAACACACCATAAACAGCAAGGCTACACTAGGAACTAAGAATGCAAATGAATTAATGGTAAAGTATGCCCCTCACTTTAAAGGAATTGATACACATCATTCTATGAACAATTACTTTAAAGTAGAGAAAAAGAAAAAAGAAAACAAGACATGAGAGCCAACTTGGAAAGCCCTATACCAAGTCATATGTTTCAAAGTTAGGTTGCATCATGTTAGGAAAAATGAAAAAAAAAGAAAGGGAGTTGCCCCCCAGAAAAGAAAACACACTAAACACATAAGGGATATATGGATTTGGGGTCAGTATGTTAGTTTCTGCAATGTTTTTATGAAAGAGCTTGGAACTCATCATTCCCCAAAGCACATAGAATTGGAAGAATGACACAAAGAGATCGAAAATGAAGGAAAAATAAAGTTTGTTTTGAGTCAACATGGAAGAGACATTGCAGTTTCAACGCCTTGCATTGTCCCCAAAAGGAAAACACAAGAAAAATGAAAATGAAAATGAAAAATATTTTGGGTCAACATGAAGGAGAGATTTTGGTCTCAATTCCTTGCATCATCCCCAAAAGGAAAAACACAAGAAAAGACAAAGTAAAAAGAAAAAAGACCGATTGGGTCAACATGGAAGAGACATAGGTCATCTTTACACTTTACGTCATCCCTAAAAGGAGAACAAAAAACAAAAAGAGAAAAAGACAAGGACCTTTTGGGTCAACATGGAAGAGACATAGGTCGTCTCTATGCTTTTCGTCATCCCCAAAAGGAGAACACAAAACAAAAAGATAAAAAGACAAGGACCTTTTGGGTCAACATGAAAGAGGAATAGGTTGTCTCTATGCTTTGTGTCATCCCCAAAAGAAGAACACAAAACAAAAAGAGAAAAATACAATGCATAAAAAATAAAAGAATAGAGGTATGAATAGAAGAAGTGTACAAAGAGAGAGAACATCAAACAAACAATACAGGGGAACACAATATGCACATGAAAAGGAAAAGAAAAAGAGAGAAGAAAAAAGGCTAGTTAGGTGAATGCAATTCAACCATCTAATAGGTCATTCACCTCCCAATCATGTTCAGTGTAATGCAAGGGATGTTGACTGTCCAAAGGAATAATTGCAAGCACTAAACCAAGATTCATACCGAGTTCTTCACTTGGTGGAGAGGATGTATCATTTAAGCTCATTGTAGATGAAAATAAAGAATTTAAATTGTTATGCACTTCTTCATATATTTTGCCAATCTCCGCATTGTCATCACCATCATCATCATCATCATCATCATCAAGGTTAATGACAATAGGAGGATTAAGGGTGATTTCTAAAGATGGATGTATCAAAAGTTGAGGTTGTTGGATTGGTTCAATTTGTTGCGATTGTTGCACAGGGCTATCTTGTGGCAGGTTAGGAGAAGGAGGGTGATCATCTATTACTTCTATCAAAGGTAAAGGTTGGTTTTCTTTATCTTCTTGTATGCGAGATTGACGAGCAAGGAGATGATGACGACGCCTATGCTCCCTAGCACCGTGGTTATGTTTAATTCTATTTTAGAGTTGTGAAGGTGTAAGAGTGGATTGAGTCATCATAGGTTCTGCTTCTTCTGAAGGGGGAAGAACAGAAGAAACCGAAGAGGATGTATCAACCACTTTCTCTTTATCTTTATAAACTTCTTTAAGGTGAGGAGGCTAAGCAGGGTTTGTCTCATGTTCCCTTGGTCGTTTAAATGACGACAGTGAAATGTCTAGGGGTGATTGTTCAAGAGGTTTGATAGTTTTCTCAATGTCAGACTCAGGTTGAAGCATGGTTTTGTCTATGATGGGAGGTGCGGAAGTGGATGGGGATGAGTTACAAAGAGATAATTCAGCTATCCTTTTGGATTTAAACTTTTCATAAGCTATGAAAAAAATCCTTGCGAGGGGTGATAGGTTCCATAGGTTCAGGCCAAAAGGCTTCTAATGAAAGTTACTTTTGGAAGATAAATGATTAAATCCACTATGATGTATGGTGACTATCTCATTGTGATGTGGAAACTTCAAACACTTATGAACAACTGATGGGACCACTTTCATTGAGCAAAGCCAAGGGAGGCCTAGCTGCAAAAGAAATTGGTTAGATTGTGGAATAATTGAAAATGTTACATCCAAAGCTTTAGGTCCTATTTGTAAGGGTACACAATTGATCCAATTGTAGGGCATGCAAAACCATTATGTGTTTTAATCCATGCAGTTGGTTTATTATAATCATCTTGATATAGGTCATGTAATGCCAGAAACTCCTATGTGATCACGTTCTCACCACAAGTGGGATCTATTAATATCCCATTAGTGGGCTTATCATAGATTCTGCTAGCTATGTAGAGAGGACCATCAGGAAGATTTTGTAGTATGTCTTTAGTAGAAAAAGTAATATCAAGCAATTTAGTGGTTTAGCCCTTATGAGGGATAACATCTATCATAGCCACAAAGTTATCCATAGGACTAACTTGGGTAACAATAGGAGTTATATCATGTTCACTATTTGTATCAACAATCATTACTTCATGGTTTGAAGGTTCACTAGCCTTGACAAATGAGGTAGCATATTTAGGCATAGGATTGGTGAAAATTTGTAAATTTTGGTTAGGGGGTGCAATGGATTTATTTCCTTGATCATTAAAACCCTCAATGGAAAATTGGCCTAACTCAATGAGGTATTGAACTAAATGTTTTAGACACTTACAATGTTTAGTGTCATGTCCATTTTGGTGATGAAAGTGACAATAAGTGTTAGGCTTGAAATTGGGTGGTAATGGTTGGTTTGGATCAAGTGGTCTAATAGGAAGAAAAGTGATCATGCATTTTTGAATTAACTGGTTCATTGTAATATGGAGAGTATCAGGTAAAGGAGTGAAATGTCTCTTTGAATCCTCATAATGATAAGGCACAATTTCCTTAATAACGACCATTGAATTTTGAACTTGTTGGGTTGGTGTCGATTGTGGTTGAGGAGGCAGATTAAACTATAAAAATCCTTTATTAGGTTTGCAGAAATTTTGTTGGTTATTGTGGTTTTGATTGGTGTGTTCGGGTTTATCAACTTGGCTAGAAGTGGATTTTGAATCATGACTTGAAACCAAATTTTGGTAGTCACATAAGGTTGTACATGAATGCATGAATGAAGGGGATTTCATCATGGTAAGTTTATCCTAAAGGTTGGTGTGCAAGTTTTTGATAAACATCTTTTGCAAATGTACATCGAGGATCTTGACATCAATTTGAGCATATAAGTATTGGTTACGTGAGATGAAATCTGCCACTTTTTCATCCATATTTTGTCTACATCACATAAGGTCTTCCATCGTCCTTTTAGGTGTCATGTGAACTTGGAAGTTACTAATGAAAGCATCCACCAATTCATTGAATGAATGGATGGAATGATTGGGCAAGTTGGAAAACTATTCTAATGTAGTATCTTTCAAGGTCCTTGGAAACAGTTTGGCCAACAGTTTATCATCAAGGATGATGTCACTACACAAAGCTATATAGGCATTAACATGGTTGATAGGATCTCCTTTTCCTCTGTATTTATCAAACCGAGGCATTTCTATCCCTTGTGGCATTGGGGTACATAAGGTTTCCAAGGATAAGGGGCTACTGCGGACATGATATGTGGTTGGAGTGGTGTGACCTTGACTAATGGTAGAAATTTGATGTTGCATAGATGAAACAGTGGTAAGGAGTTATGTAAGAAGGGGATCGGGGTATGTGGGTTGAGGTGGAAGGGAAAATGGTGATGGAGTGTAAGTGATGTTAGGGGAAGTGAAAGGAATACTAAGGGGTGTGAAAGTGGTGGAAGGGACTTGCGATGCCACAAAAGAAGTAGGAATGCTAGTGGAAATTGGGAAATAAGTAGCTTGATGCATAGTTGTATGGACTTGCGGATTGGTATAAGTTGGTATGGAAGCTATGGTTGAAGGGGGGGAACTTGAGGTCCTCCTTGGTTTACAAGAATGTTTGCTGATTGGGTACTTGAAGAGGCATGTTTATTGTAAATCTCAACAATTTTCTTCATCACTTGCAAGCCATCATCACTTTCAATCAAACGATGAAGATTCTCAATGATAGGTATGGCAGTTGTGGAATGTTTTCAAGTGACAATTCTTGTTGTAAATGTGCAAATTCCTCATGAATATTAATGACCTTTTCTTGCGGGAGGGAATTGTTTTGGTTGTCAGCATTCATTGGATGGAAAGGTGAAAACATGGAAGTGGTATTGTTAGGGCCTAATGCACCATTGTCCATACTAGGAGTAGGAGCTTGTGAGATCTGAAGGTCCACAACAAAAGTGATATTGTGGGATGCCACGAGTCTAAAACTTTGTCTCACTAAAGTATTATCAATGGGGCACCAAACACTCATGCAAGTACCACAAAGGAGGGGTGAATGAAAATGCAAGCTAATCTAAGAGCTCTAAAATGAAAATAACAAAGATTCTGCTAACTGTAATAGAGATCCAACTACAAGAAACAAAAATGAAAACAAATTCCAGAAAAATGCCAAAAATGTTGTCTAAAAAGTGCAGAGGGACTGATTCACACTGGGTGACAAATGAGTCCCAGTATGAAGTTTTTTTAGTGTTTTTCAGAAATTTTAAGATGATTTAAATGCTCTACAGTATGGAATCATAGATGCAGAATGCAGATTTTTACTTTTTTCAATGAGATGTAATTCAAACATGAAAGCTAAATGAAGTTTTCACTAATGCAAAATGAAAAGTCCTAGAATGCAATAACAAATCAATGTCCTAATTGAATGCTAATGCAAATGGAAACTAAGATGCAATATGTGAATGCAATTAGAAATCTAAAGTGTTCAAATGTCAGGTTCACCATAATGAAACATAGATTTTTGGGACCCTATGGACCACTCTTGCACTTCTAGGGTGTTTCACCTAAAATGAGAGAGATAGGGCCAAAAATTCTAATGTATCACTCAAATTAGGATGTGTGCAATGTTGTTTAATGTAAATGAACTTAATTAAATGTAGTTGACTAATTTGAATGACTGAAAATGAATGCAAAAGTGCAATTACAACTATGTTTGCAAACAATTATGTAAATGAAGAATTAATGCAAAACATAAAGTACAGGGATGAATCTAAGTGCACCTGGATGAATTGTGATGATTCTAGAGTGTTCTGAATGCTGATGGAAATTACTGATTTTTCACAGTGGGACTCATTCACCTAGGGTGGCGAATCAGTCCTCCTCCTGGTGAAAACTATATGGAGCTAGTTTTTTTTTGTCGAGATCCAAAATCTGACAAAATTTAGATTTTTAGTCCTAAGGTGGGACTCATTCACCACAAGTGGTGAATCAGTCCTCTCCCAAATTTTTGAAAAATCAGGAGACAACCCTGTAGCACACAATCTGGAAATTTCTGTTTGTCGGGTTGTCAAAGTCAGTTCTCTAGAAAACAAACAAATAACTCTCTCCAAACTTGAATTTGACTCAAGTTGACTTGGAAATTAATCTTCAACACCTAATAACCTGTCAAATCTACATACAAAGAGTTACAAACAAACATGCAATAGGGGAAAAATGATTGAGGGTTAGTGAATAGGGGTTTGCCTTGGTCAAACCCTACTTTTGGTAAATAAACCCTTGAAAAGATAATGAAATGAAAGAGAAAGATAAACTAATAACATGCAAGTGCTATCAACTTACCTAACCCTTGATAATGCAAGTATGAAGTAATGTCAATGGCTGCTTCAAATTGCTTGAATAATGCTTGAATTGTTGATGTAAAATGCTTGAACACTTGAGATTGCTTGAATATGATATGTGAATGTTAGAGGATTGTAGGAGATGAAAAATGAGGTGAAAAATCACTTATTTATACAATTCTTGTGCCTTAGTATCCATTCATACCTCATCACCGGCCGACATCAAGTGTTTTGGAATAAAATTTGAAAAGGAAATTTGAAATATTTTGAATTTGGGGCCAAGGGGGACTCATTTGCCACCCATGGTTAATGGGTCCCACTTAGGACCTAAAAACATGTGTCAGAAAAAATGTTGTATTTAATGTTATTTGTTGGGATAACACTCAAAAACACACTTAGTTACAAATTATGAGGGTATAAATAGACCAAATAAAGCATGAGAAGGGTGTAAATAGTGAAAAAATTCCTAGAAGAGCATGAAAGCTTGTTACAAGACTTTACAACACTTCAAAATAGGACTTGTTGATGAGTAAAAAGGTGATATTTAGGTGAAATGTATTAAATAGAGTCTAGAAGAATGTAGAAATGTCTTACAACACTTCACAACACCTTCAAAAGACATCATTCTTTGAATTTTAATACCTAAATAAGCATGTTCAAACCATTTTACAACATAAAATCAAAGCAACAGAGTTCCAACACCATGAAACAAGACCTAAAAGGCCATAAAAATGACAAGGGGCCATTTTTCTATGGCACAACATGATTCGAGTTTCAAATGATAAGATGTACCATAGGGGTTCTCTAAAGTCTATATAGTAAGGGAAAATCATGTTGCTATTTAGGATTATCAGTGGGAGAAAGCAGAAGTCATCACATTTCATTGCATTATAATATTTGGCTTTGTTGATTGGAGGATAAGTTTAGATTATCTGTATGTTTTCTCATTTCAAGTTTCAAGTTTTAGGGTACATACCATCACTCTAGTTTTCAATGTTCTCTCTCAAGGATATGTATACAGATTTTGCAAGAGGAGTCGAGTTTTACCCAAGTTCTTTAAACCCTAAGTGTTTCAAATGGGTGTTCACTTTATGTTCTATTTTTTTTTACTTTCTCCAAGTGGTTTCCAGTCGGTTAAGTGATATCTTATGTCTCTAGGAAATGTTTGGTATTATGATGTCTTGTGCCTTGAGTTCTTGAAGAAGGGTTGGTGTAAGTAGGGTGAGTTGCATGAATTGAAGAAATCAGAGTTTCTGAAAGTATTTTGTTTTGAAATAGTTAAGAGAATGTTGGTTGAGTTGTTTATGAAAAAAAAGTTAAGAGACAAGTTTGGGAATTTGATGCCTTGTGGTATGAATTAAATTGGAAGATATTTTGATGAAAACTAAAGTGAATAAGTGGTGTTTGTTTAATTTGATCTTCTCAATTGAGTTTGGGTCATAAGTACCCTAGATGATTGATGTTTTTGGTAGATACTCTTGCATCACCCCCCTCTTAGTATTCTAGTGTGTTCAACACTTGTATGTCGTTGCAAATATAGATGAAGACCACTTGCCCTTTGCCCTTGGTGTCAAAAGGGGAGAAATTACATATCAATATAGTTTTTCCATCATTGCAAAACAAGGATATTTTTGCATGTGTAGTCATTGATGTCAATAGTGGTGCATTGTGGAAGGTTGCATGTGATGTTTAGAGGTTTCAAAAGAGTAAGAGTCTAGAGATGCACTCTAAGGAGCGATTATCAAAAGAGTTGTGAGGAGAAGGAAGTGGTGATGAATTCCATGAGCATGATGTACATAGTTGTAACATATCTTCTATTGTTCATTAATAAGTGAAAGTTGACAGGTTGAAATGTATGTTGATATGAAGAAGTTGTGGTTCTTGATTTTGATAAAAATATTTGTAACTATTATTTATGATGGTGTGAATGTTGTATTCTTTATCCCTTAATGTAAAGCATTTCATATGTGATGAAAGAATGTATCTAAGGTTTCAAAAAATTAAAGGCATAGGAAGTTGTACTGAAGTAGCTCAAGAGAATTCTCTATATTTCTCCATATTTGAAGATGTGATCTTTTATCTTGGAGGATAATCAGGTACATATGAAAGGTATGCATGATTCAAGTTTCAAATGATAAGATGTACCATAGGGGTCCTCTAAAATCTATATAGTAAGGAAAAATCATGTTGCTATTAAGGATTATCAATGGGAGAAAGAAAAAGTCATCGCATTTCATTGCATTATAATATTTGGCTTTGTTGTTTGGAGGATAAGTTTAGATTATCTGTATGTTTTCTTATTTCAAGTTTCAAGTTTTAGGGTGTACCATCAGTCTTGTTTGCAATGTTCTATCTCAAGGCTATGTATACAAAGTTTGCAATAGGAGTCGAGTTTTACCCAAGTTCTTTAAACCCTAAGTGTTTCAGATGGGCATGCACTTTATGTTCTATTTGTTTTTTACAAGTGCTCCAGGTGGTTTCTAGTTGGTTAAGTGACATCTTATGTCTCTAGGCAATGTTTGTTTACCATCCCTGCTTACCAATTGCCTCAGTTCGGAAACATTTTCCTAAGCCTAAAGTATAAAGTAAATATTTTAGGTGGGCAACATCTATTCATGCAAGACTCTTTCTTCACGAAAATTTTTTCTATCAAGACCATGCCTCCACAAGTATGTGAAATGATGACATATGTACTTAGTGGTTGAGTTGTGGGAGTCCTAAAATTTTCATGGCTTTACACACAGATTTTGTTATGCAGAGTTCATTTCATGAATGTGTTAAATTCTGGCATGTGTCATGTGTGTGTTATGGGATGGACTATGGATTTTTCAACACAATATATTTTCTCAAGGTTTGAATGTGAGCCATTCATTTTTTTCGTGAAGATTGAAGATCAATGGGTGAGATTCAAATGTGTTCCAATGACTATTTTGTAATTTGAACTCTACTCTATACAAGTCGACATGGTTACATTTCAAAATATTTTTCAGGTCAACTTGTGTTTGTTCAACGATTTTGAATTTGGGTCAAGTAGGAAGTACATAATGAAAATCATAAATTTAATATAAAATAGAGATGTACATGAATGAAAATAAGGCTTCCCTTAGCACAAGAAAATAGAAATTATAATGTTACCCTCAATGGTAAAAAAATACCCATGTTCTAGTACATAGATCATTGGGATAGGCATATGCCCCTAACACAACATCTAAGATCCTGAGCACACAATGGTTGAGGTAAGGCAATAGGTCCCTAGTGTTGAACACAACTATATTAATAGGGGGGATGAATAATTTAACATTTAATTCCATTCAAAATATTTAAGAACCATTATACTTCAAAAAGGAATTAGGAACAAAAATTAAAACACACACACCAAATTTACGTGGAAACCCTAAAGAGTGAGAAAATTTTCTTGGGTTTACTCCCCAAATCTAGTCTCAAAAGTAAATACTAGATAGTACATATGATTTGAAAGCTCCAACCTACAAGAGACACCAATTTCCAAAAACAATCTGATAGGCATTAGCCTATTTTCAAGACAACAGTCTCACAATCTGAACACCATCTCAGTACATAAGAGGTACCGACCTGAATATACAACATGCACCAATCTCAATGAAATAATGGTTTCAACCACATACAACAAGAGGCAACAACCTCAGTACAGAATACTGAATTATAGAGTAAAAAATGATCTCTATCATGCACTTATAGAGTGATTTTGCAATTCTATTTTGTCAATTTTAAAGCTCCCATACATGCCTTGCTCAACATTACCTTTGTACCTAAACATCCTTTGACATAAAGAATTGATAATGAATAGCTTAGCCAAATTACATGATCATGTATAGACACAAAACCATACTATCATTATGTACTTCCTACTTGATTGTTAAATGGTCATTATTAACATTTACTTTACATGATTCATATGTTTACATGATTATCATTAAATAGCATTAAATTTAATGCAATATTTTCTCTTCCCTCTATTTATTTGCACACTATTTATGCACCCAATCGGAGGGAAATTCATTTATTGTCCCTAAATTCTTGAGTTGAGATTTTAGGGAGTTCCCAATAGAGACTCATTTTCATGTCTATAAAAATATTTATCATATAATCTCATAGAATTTGAATTCCATCTAGAAACACACCATATCATTTTCTATATAGGAATAATTTTCTAACCTTGCTTCTCAATTTTAGTTTTTAATTTCCTAGAAATTTAATTAGTTTGTATTTTGCATGCCTATTTCATTTTTTAGATAGAAATTGCTCATTGCACATATTTTCTTTATTTTCAAATTTTCAAGAAGCACACATGCCAAGGGTAATGAATGCACAATGATATCTAGTGAGATCCATTACTTTATATGAATTCAATGCCCTTTTATGTCTAATTATTTTTAATTTCATGCATGTTTTATGCGTGTTTCTTTAATTTTGGTACAATATTATTTTAGGTTTCACATGCCACCTTAAAGTGGGTGTAAAATGTAATGGTAAAATTTACATACCCTTGCTAATTACCATTTAGTTTTGTCCCTATTTTGAGACAAGGTCTCCATATAATTATAGATCCAAAAATGCTAAAACCTTTTTGAGATCATTCATTGATCCACCACCCTTATTTATTTACATAGTCCCACATATCTAGCTATATTATCTATTTTCACAAACATCCTTATATGCCTAACATTTATCGCATCCTCTATTTTTTGACATTAATTTTGCACATAGATATTGTCTCTCCCTTATCCTAGGTCAATCCCATACCCACATATATAAACCCCAAATTTTTGAAATTTAAATTCAAGTTATGTTTGATCCCACCTACTTTGTGTTTAACTAGGAGAACTTGACCTTAGTGATTTGATAACCTTCTTAATGCAATTTTAAATACTTATTATCAACAAGAAGTAGAGAATTTAGAAAAACAAAGAATACAAATTGGTTATCAACATGATTATATTTTGTGTGTTACATGATTAAATTGTGTCTAAATAGATGACCTAAATTCATGAGATCAACCTAAAGACAAAGACAACTCAACAAACAATTTTAGACAATTAGTGCTCCCAAATTGTCTATTTTTTATGCTATGACAATTCACATACATGCACCATCAAGTTATTATCTTCTTCAAAATATCACAAACTAAATGTCCCAATCTAAAAATAGTAACAAGCTAAATACCCCAAACTAAAATTAAAGTTTAATTAAAACAAAAAATGCTTAACTTTCAAAAACTAAAATAATAGTATTTTTATTATCTATAGAGATAAGAACAAAATTATATATATTTAATTATTAGAAATGTTTACTATTAACTAAGGAATTCTACACTCGAGATGTCTTTTAATTTTATTCATTATATTTTTTAAATTTTATTTATAAATTTCATTTTTTAATTAATTAAAAAAGTTAAATATTTAGTATATACTTTTTAAATGGCTCTAGCAAAATTTATGGCCAGCAATTTATGGAAGGAAAATTCACCCCCAACAATTCACCACCATGGAAAATTCACTGACGAAAAATTCACCACCAAGTAAATTCACCGCTAGCAATTCACATTTAAAAAATATTGGTGAATTACTGGCACTGAATTTTACTTGGTAGTGAATTTTCTGTCGGTGAATTTTCCATCATGGTGAATTGCTAGCAATGAATTTTCCTTTGATGAATTTCCCATACCTTTTTAAATATCAATAAAATTTAATAAATAATTAAAATAATCCAACATTTAGAATACATTTTGAATGAAATATATTAAAAATACTCCAATACATTGAAATACACTATTTCAAAAAATAAAATAAAAATTATTTTAACATGCATCCATCACCCATATAATATAAGTCAAAGGTGTTAAAATATAAATATATAAATATGTCTGTCACCCATCATGATAGATTTAATCCTGCCACTAGCCCTTCATTACAAAGATGTAATAGTCTTACAGACTATTTATTATTATCATAACATAGGAAACTTAGATAGTACCACCAAATATTTGTAGGATGCTCTCCTCTGCTTTGTATGTTTGTGATATGTCTCCTTTGCCTTCATACACCTCAACAACTCTACCATTTAGTGGTTGCACGTCTCTTGAATTCAACTTTTGTTATGCAACAATAAATCTATTACTTCAATAGAAGGGTTTGTTTTCTTTTCACTTTACAATTACTTGAAAATTAAATTTTATTTATTTTTAAAATAATAAGTTTGTTTTCAAATGTGTGGCAGTTAATCTTGAAGATCAACTCATTAAAATCATGGTAAAAATATGATATAATATATGAAAATTTACCCCATGCAAGGCATCCCTTAAATATTTCACTTGTTGGTGGGTAGTAGTCTTCACCTGAGTAGATAAAATAATTTACAATATAAGTTAAAAAAAGCAAAAATTGTTATGGAAAATGAGTAGCATGTTTATATGAAGGCAAAAAGTAAAAGTAAAGTACTTGTTTCATTATGGTTCAGGTGACTCCCTCAGTGAATGGATAAGTGGTGAGGGATCCACTATATCGATAGTATGATGTGTCTCTTCCAACCCCAATTTTCTCAAGATCTACAACATCCAAAATCTTTTTTTCTTTTACATGGGCAATATCACAAATATAGTTCTGAAGCTGTGAACACCGCACAATATCAACTCTATTAATGCATGTCAGGTGTATACATTTTACTCAACATCTCATACACAAATTTCAAAACAATTACATATTTATACAACAATAGAAAAACAATACTACCTTTGCCAGAAAATAGTCATCATGAGGTCCAATCTCATAGAGGATACCAATAACTGCAATCTTGTCGTTATCAGATTTATGGACCATGTGCAACTCTAAAGGATATCTGATCATCACACCCAAATTATAGTATAAGTAGTCCATTATTTTGGAGTGGTCAACACTTGTTACAGCATTGAAGATAAACTTGCTTCAACTTAGAACTCAAGATCCAAAAGCTCACGTGCAGTCCTAATTGTCAGAAATGACTAGAAAACACCAGAAGTCTCTTCTTAACCCAATCATTATTATGCAAAGCATGACAAACAGGTAAGAGAAGAGAAAGACAAGTAGTAACCTGAATTTCATAGCCTTTATTGATCATTTTTTCTTTTGGAGGTGGAGCTGAATATTCCTTCTTCAAACGCCCAAGAGCTTCATTGTTTTGAGCTTTCCAAGTTTGTATATCGATGGGAGATTGTTGCTCTAATCCTCCTACACCACCATCCTCTTACTTTATAATGAAACAACACTAGAAAAACATAAAATGAATAATGAGCAGTCCAGTGAAGGCCAACATAAACCTAAACACAATTTGCACCATCCTACAAGCTTGCAAATTCCAAGCAATCTGTAGATCCCAAATGGTTGGTTATGCATTCATGTGCTGTGTATTTATAAAGCCTTGTGAAGTCTATAGCTCTCCTCAATCGTACTAGACTTGTGGTTAACTGTGGTTAAAGAGGTTGAGTTCGAATAGGGGTAAACATTGCACCTCCGCATGTGAAATACTTTGATTGGGACGTTGGTGTTTTCGGAAAGATTCGTCATGACTTATTAAAATAGGAGCACAATGCTACTGAAGAAGACACTAATTACACAATTGTTGACTTATTGTGAAGGATTGGTAATACATTTCCATCAAATAATGTCATCTAGGAAATAAATCTACTTATTGGCTATTGAATGCATTAATGAATCCACCATCAAAGGCACGTGTCAAATAAATTTTCACAATAATTTCAAACAATGATAAACACAAATAAAATGTGCATGTGAAACTATGTCTTGTTTTATTGTGAGAGGGGGAGTATATCAATGGATCTTAAATCTGAGTATACCAATAGATCCCAAGTCTTAGTTTAAGATGCTACTTATAGGGGTCATATCATTAGCAAGAGGTTAATTTTGGCAAGCAATAAATTTTTTATTCACAAGACATAAAATGGTTATTTATTGTTTTTTATTAGATTAGATGATGTTTAAGTAGAGTGTTAAATAGTGACTTTTATAGGTAAAAATATTATTATAGACATATTTTTTAATTAATTTATCTAGAATTTTGTGCAAACATTTGTCTTTTTCTTTTTATTTAATTTTATGATTGATTCATAACATTTTGGCTATTTTTTTTATTAATATGATTTTTTTCTTATAGCCAATCAAATGCTATCTTAAAAAGTTATATATTTTTAATATTTGTATATGTTGCATGCAACTTACATGGCCACCAACAAATCAAGTGTCATCTATAAAAAAAAAAACTATTTTCTAATATTTGTATATATGCATATTATGTGCAAGTTAAAGATATCAAGTTTCCACCATCCATCATGTTGTTTGAGTAATTTTTTCTGGATTTGATTATTATTTTTAATTCATCAATGTTTTGAATCACAATATGTGATGCACAACTTGCTTTGCAAGTAGCTCATCAGATTAATGTTGTTTGGTCAACTCATGAAATAATGCTTTTTAAAAGTTTGTTTCTATTGTATGTGTCATAGTTTGTACTGTGTTGGTAGACATGAATGCAAAATGTGAAGATGTGTAGGAGGCTCAAATGATATGTAGGAGGTTTAGATTGTGAGCTAAAGATACACTTTGCTCAAGCTTTATGATTGTAATAACATAAATTTGTGTTTAATTTGCATTTGAGTTTGTTTTCTTTAGTTATGTGTGAGCAAGGTTTTTTTGTGTCAATTTATGATTGTGTTTTTTTTTTTTTTTTGTAGGGTGTGCGATTGGCCTTGAAAGGAAAGTTGAGTGTGAAAAATGCTTCCCTAATGCAAATCAATTAGAAGAGGGTTGCAAAAACTTTGTTTCAAATACTTATTTAATTACAATTGCTTTGATAAAGCACATGCATTAATTTAAGTTTTAGATTTTGAGCATTAAACGCACAACACAAAATTTTACGTGGAAAATCCTTTCAAGAAACAACCCACACACCAAAGCACAAAATAATTGTATTACTGTTAATATAGAAATTACATGTACAATATGCAAAGTCTATTCTCTTGTAGGTGCAATTTCATAGTTTTACAATTCTAGAGTGAATCTGACAATATAACGGTCTATAGATATTACAATAGTCTCTCATACAAATGATTAAGTCACTAAATTTTTTATAGATCTCCAATATGGGTGCCCAAGGTTGCCATATGTCACTTCCACGGTCTTTCCATGCATGTACAATGTAATGGAGAACATGCATTGGTCTAGCTGTCCACAAAAGCATCTTGCCAATCATACACTAACATGCACGAACATGCAACCAATATGCAATCACATGCAACTGTGCATGCAAGTTAAAAATCACCATAAATCATGTAACAATAAAGCTAGGTTTACACCATGAGAAAATCAAGTCAACTGTCAATTTAGAACTCAACCAAGACTCCTTATCACTTTGAGTGACAACTCGGTCTTCACAAAATAACCTTCCTTTCTATGCTTTAGTCCACAAGTCAAACTGATGCCACATGGCATCATGGTACACCTTTGATAAGTTTTTACAAGCTTTTTATCATGAATGAGTGACTAGGTGACAATTGTCTCCCTTCCTTGCTCTTTATGCTCATACAAAGGAATATGCCAATTTGTGGGTCTCGAAACTCAACACACATTGACACTTGCCATCCAAGCGCTCCTCCTAGGAATTTTACAAAATACTTTTCCTATATTGAGTGCCCAAGTGACAAGTGACACTCTCGCATGACATCGATTGACTAGTCAACATACCCACTACAAAATAGGAAACTTCTAAGTGAGTCTCACTTCCTAAAAAATAGGAGATGCTTAATTTTTCATTTCTCAACACAAAAAATATCCTATAAAATAGGAACCCCTAGAAAATAGGATAAAAGGTTGAGACGTCCATTCCCAATATTCACCCACTTGTCAAAGACCTTTAGGAGTCATTGAGACGTCCATTCCCAACATTCACCCACTTGCAAGGCCCATAGAACCGACACACCAAATGAAATTCTCTATACCTCACTAGATTCATTAGTGAATCTACAACATTAACCAAAGTGTCCACCTTTTCCAAGTTAACCTTTCCATCTTCCACCATATCATGAAAAAAATGGAACTGCACATCAATGTGCTTTATTCTGGCATGGAAAGTAGGATTCTTCGCTAGACATATAGCACTTTAGTTGTCACAATAGATAGTAATTCAAAAGAATGAATCAAAATAAATATCCAAACATAGTATCTTAAGCCAAATGGACTCTTTGCAAGAATGAGTAGCTTCCATGTAATCTAATTTAGTAGTGGGCAAAGAAACCACAACTTGTTGCTTACTCATCTAACTAATAGCACCACCAAACAATGTGAAAACATATCCACTGGTAATCTAAGGATGTAGAATTTTGAATCAAGAGGGGGTAAAGATAAAGTAGCAACCAATCTACTTATAATATAAAGAAAAATACAAATCCAAAGAAATAAAGTACAAATGAAAGACGAAACCAAATAAACATGAAAGTAGAAAGAAAACTCTCCTATAAAATCTTCCTTGCTTCTCATATATATTTTTGTAAAATTTCCCTCAGATTTTTTGTATGAATACTTGCAAGTGACAATGATATGGTAGCATGAATGTTGGAGAATGTGGTTGTAAAAAAAAGAGGAGAAATCCTTCTTTTATATAAGAGCCTCTCAAATGGATAGAAAAGATTGATCTTCTAGAAGATGCCAAGATAACACGTGGAGGTCCTCATGCACCACAAAGTGGTGGGCTAGGGATAGCTAAGGATAGTCAGTCAAGATTCTTTGACCATTGAATGCATTAATGACTCCATCATCAAAGGCATGTGTCAAATAGGTTTTCACAATATATTTTCAAACATAATTTCAAACAATGATAAAGACAACTTAAATGTGCATGTGAAACGAATAGGTATGTCTTGTCTTATTGTAAGAGGGGGAGTATACCAATGGGTCCCAAGTCTTAGGTGAAGATGCTAGTTATAGGGGTCATATTATTAGCAAGAGGTGAATTTTGGCAAGAAATGAAATTTTTATTGAAAATACATAAAATGGTTATTTATTGTTTTTTATTAGATAAGATATTTTTAAGTAGAGTGTTAAATAGTCTCTTTTATAGGTAGAGATATTATTAGATCCACATTTTTTAATTAATTTATCTAAAATTTTGTGTAAATATTTTAATTTATTTTTATGATTGATTCATAACATTTTGAGTTTTTTTTTTATTAGTATGATTTTTTTCTTAAAGCCAATCAAATGTCATCTTAAAAAAAAAATTACTTTTAACATTTGTATAGTACATGCAACTCGTGCATGGCCACCAACAGATCAAATCTCATATAGAAAAATAAAATAAAAAAATTATTTTCCAGTATTTGTATATATGCATATTATGCATGACTTAAAGATATCAAGTTTCAACAATCCATCTATTGTTTGAGTAACTTTTTTTGGATTTGATTGTGTCATTTTCTTTACATCAATGTTTTGAATCACACTACGTATGGCACAACTTGCATTGCAAGTATCTCATCAGATTAATGTTGTCTGATCAACTAATGAAATGATGTTTTTTTAAGTTTGTTTATATTGTATGTGTCATAGATTGTACTATGTTGGTCGACATGAATGCACATTGTAAAGATGTGTAGGAGGATCATATGATATGTAGGAGGATTAGATTGTGAGATAAAGCTACATTTTGTTCAATATTTATGTTTGTACTAACATGTATAGTTTTGTTTAATTTGCATTTAAGTTTGTTCTCTTTAGTTATGTGTGAGTGAGGTTTTCATGTGTCTATTTATGATTTTGTTTTTAATTTTTTGTAGGGTGTGTGGTTGGTATAAAGTGAATTTTTTGTTAAATTAGTTATGGTTTAATGGTTGTAGCTATTCTCAAGAGTAAATTTGTGGCTTTGCATAGAGAGAGTTTGAAGGTTTATTTCTCTTTTATACAAATATTATTTACATGCCATTGTGGAAATTAAGTTTTTATTGGGTTTGTGTTTGTTTTTTTTTAGGACTATAAGAAAATCAGGTCTTTTGGGGGTTGAGCATTAAGATTTAATGAGTATTAATTATTAGAATAGTTGAAATTATGTCCCTATCTCCATAACATACTAGTAGGAATCTTTTCTAACTAATAGGAAGTAATACTAAAAATATCATTCTAATAGGAAGTTTTGCTAGAAAGTTTTGTTGACGTTTTTTGCAATGTGCGAAAAGTTATCACCATGGGAAAATGAATTGGAGATATGAAAAATTGAGAGAATTTATTATAGATGGACCCTATGTGACCATGTACCTTTAGAAGGAATGGATGTAATTGCAAAAAAGAGGGGTCAATCATTACACAAGAAGGAAAAGATAGTCATGCCCAAGCACTAGGTGTTGCTACTACTGATCAACTTGGCTAGAACCTAAATATAAAAAATTCAATTATGAAGGAAGAATATGTTAGTGTGATGGAGAATACACACTTTACAACTGAGACTAAACAAATAGAAGCATAGGATAACCCTATCTTAGAAGAATTTTTTTTCCTCAGCTAGAAGAAAACTTCAAGACTCTTCCATGGAGATGCATGCAATGGTTTTACCTATTTATTATCTTCATTTCATGAGTAATGGAGATGCATGCAAGAATAAAATAAAGATTAGAATCTCAACATGTAAGATTGAGGAGAAAGAGTGGAAGTGATGATTGAGTTGTCTTTAGACATGTAGGAAAATATGTGTGATGGAAACATGGTGTGAAAGGCAAGTCTATTATTTGTAACCCTTCTTTCTATTTCATCTATCGAGTAAGATGCTTGTAGTTTTCATTTTAAGGAATTGCATATGGAAAATATATGTAGACGAAATTTAAAGATTTTGTTTTTGAAAGAGAAAAATGCATGAATTTGGACAGAGGCTTTCATGAATGAAAGGAACCATGAAAGAAGGGAAATTACTTCATGAAAATCATCTTACAAATGTGAAAGTTATGTAACCTTTGAATTAATACAAATGCCATAATAGTCCCGAGCACATTGAAGGCATCACAAAGAAGGGGAAAAAATGATCAAAGGAGAACAACATTGAAGAAGGATTATTCATCACAAAGGGCAGTATCATATAATCATGTTCATGATTTCATAGAACTTGCTACACATTCAGACAGAACAAGGCTGGGCAGTGAGAAATGAAGAGATTATAGGCACAACCCCTATTTTTTGACTTGCAAAAAGGGAAACCCTTGTGAATTGCAAGAAATATTGACAAGTGAATGTTTCAAATGTCAAGGTCAGTCCTTTCAAGAGTTAATGAAGCTTGAACAATCATAGTCATTATGATAGTCCTAGTTTTCAAGATATTATGACAGTCATTGTGGTTTACAAGCATGGACATAGCAAGGGGAATTCATACCACTAATGGATGATATTCATTTATGATTGTGTTAAAAACCTTGACTATGAGATTCTTATGAGTCTTCATGGAATTTTCCTTTGTAAAATCAAGCAATCACCTGTGAAAAGAGAGTAGGTATGCACATGTTGTTAGGGTAGATCTGAGTCATTGTGGTGAACTCAATGAGGATTATTTTAAGCTTGCAAAGAAAAAGATAAAAATGATGAAATTCTAGGAATATCATAGCACAAAGATCTTGTTGACTATCCTTATGACTTTGTTGAGGGATATTTTGCATGGTTCATAGTCTAGTAGCATTTTAATCACCTAAAGGTACATGAAAGATAAATTTAACCCAGTAGGATGACTTCAATGGCATTGGGATATATCAGATACAAGGCTATATATGAGGTGTAAAATTTGTGCATGTGTGGCTAAATGGCATTGAGATATATCAGATACAAGGCCAGTTGTGTGAATGAAGTGGAAGGTTCCAAACTAGCCAAATATGAAGTGTCCTTGATATGTTTTATTTATTTTCATTTATATGACTATCCTCTAATCTCTATATGTAGCTCATTGTCTTTGAGACCTAAGGACTACCCTCTTGAATTATTAAGGACTATCTTTCCTCCCCTAATTAGATCCCATTTAACTAAGGTCTACAACCTTTTGTGCAAGATCTACGATTAATGACCATCCTAAAACCCCTTGAAGTATGCCATTATAACTCTTATTCTTAAAAAATAATGGATATCATGAGATTGTTTCCCCTTTAATGACTATGACCAGGCATAATCATAAAAAATGATTGAAGTTAGAGGTACTAATATTATTGTGACATAGATTTTAGGAACCCGAAATGCTTGCTCTCTTCCTTAGATTTTTCACCTAGAAAGAGAGATTTGGTTCCTAAAATGCTTATGCACATTCAAATTAGGATGTATGCAATGTGATGCTATGTAAATGAACTAATATAAATGCAACTGACTGATTAAAATGATCTAAAATGAATGTTAAAGTGCAATTTAAGCTATGTTTGAAAACATGTTGTGATATGCAAACAACTATGAAAGATGAAGAAATTGAAAGAAATATATAGAACAAAAAATACTAGGTCAAATATGAGTGCACCTGGATTTTGTATGATCTTTTTGGAGTGTCTAGGATGCTAATGAAATTTTCTAATTTTTCATAGCGGGACTCATTCACCAAGGGTGGTGAATCAGTCCTCCTACTATTGAAAATGTGTTGGGAACTGATTTTTGATAGCCAAAAGTTGATTTCTGACAAAATGTAGATTTTCAAATTTTAGGTGGGACTCATTCACCAAGGATGCCGAATCAGTCCTCCCCAATATTTATGGAAAATCAAGAGACAATACTACTACTCCAGATTTGGAAATGTCTGAATATTAGGTTGTCGGGGTCAATTCTATAGAAAACAGACAAAAAACACTCAAAATGCTTGAAAATATGATGAGTTGAATTGAAGAGCCTAGTTGACTTGAATTATGCTTTTCAACACCTTTAATCCTGTTAAATCTACAAAACAAAGCTACAAATACACATGCACAAGGGGGAAAAATGTTGGGGGTTAGTGAATAGGGGTTTTCCTTGGTCAAACCCCACTTTGGTAATCAAACCCAATAGAAATGAATGAAATGTAAAGGAAATGATAAATGAAAAACATGCAAGTATTACAAACTTACCAAATACTTGAATATGTAAAGTTGAAATGATGTCAATGGCTGCTCCAAAGTGCTTGAAAAGTGCTTGAATTGATGATGTAGAATGCTTGAGTGCTTGAAGATTGCTTGAATGACTTAGGATCTTGAATGCTTGAATGATGAGATGTAAAATGAGGTTACAATCACATATTTATACAAATATTGTGCCTTACTATCCATTCATACCTCATCACAGGTTGACATGAAGTGAATTTGAGAAAAATCCTGAAAGAAATTTTGAAATATTTTGAATTTGGGACCAAGGGGGACTCATTTGCCACCCTTGGCGAATGAGTCCCACTTGGAACCCAAAGCCAAGTGTCAGGAATAATTTTGTGTTTAATGTTATTTATCAGGATAGGACCCAAAAATACACTTAATATAAGCATATGAGGGCATAAAGAGACAAAATAAAGCATGAGAAGGGTGTATATAGTGAAAATATGCCTAGAAAAGAGTGAAATCTTGTTACAAGAATTTAGAACACTTCAAAATAGGACTTTTTAATGAATGAAAAGGTGATTTTTAGGTGAATTGCATTAAATAGAGTGTAGAAGAATGTAGAAATGTCTTACAACACTTCACAACACCTTCACAAGACGTCGTTCTTTGAGTTTTAGCACCAAAATAAGCATGTTCAAGCCAAGATGTACATCATAAAATTAAAGAAAAATAGTTCCAATACTATGAAACGAGACCTAAAAGACCATGAAAATGAAAAGGGTCCATTTTTTGATGACACATTTAGCCCTCACTTTAGTGAGAGAAACTTGCTTCCTCACACTAAAGTAGCCATGAACATCGAGAAGAGGGTTAGAATTTACTTGCAGTAGCAAGATGAAATGCAAAAAACAAGGAGGATGATCAAGCCCCTAGGATGAAGATCCCATGAAAAAATGAACATAAGGACAAAGGAACACACAAGTGTTGAGAGGAATTGAGTGAAGCTTCGATGATCAATCCAACTAGTTGTGAAAAGAGATCTAGGGTGATTATTCAAAAAAGAAAGAATGTGTACTTGCTCTAGGGCCATGAAACTAGTTGTCCATGGGGTGAGAAATCCAAAAAATAAGTAAGATAAATATGCTAGTTGGTATGCACTCAAAAACACACAAAAGTGGCTATGGGGAAAAGTCATGCCACCAGTTGGGCTTCTCACTCAACCATGCGAAAGTTATAGCCATTCGATAACTTTAACAAGGTGCCACAAATCCAAAGAAAATACAAATGTTGGTTTAAGTTTCATAAAATAAGTAAAATAGGATGGAATCACATGCATGCAAGTTGTGTTATGCAAGGTGATCAAACAAATAAGATAGCTCCATAGGCATGCAAGTTGTGTTATGCAAGGTGGCCAAATAAGAATGTTATGTGTAAAAATGTTATGCACATAATATGTTGAAAGGAGTCTTGTTCAATTTATGCAAGGTCAATCACTTAGGAAACATTGTGTCTAATGTCTCCAAGAGAGGACCAATCAAATAATAGTATATTCACAACTTAGGGGATGCATTGTGTTGCATCAAACCACCAAGAGGAATGCAATATTTTAAGATAGATCACACTTATGAAGGAAATCACACCCAATGTCATCCACAAAGTGACAAACACATCATGTAAATGATAAGGCTCACTAAGAATGCAAATGAAATAATGGTAATGTATGTCCCCCACTTTAAAGGAATTGCTACACATTGTTCTATGAGCAATTACTTGAAAGTAAAGAAGAAGAGAAAATGCAAAAAGAAAACAAGACACCAGAGCCAACCTGCAAATCTCTATGCCAAGTCATGTTTTGAGGGTAGGTTGCATCATGTCAAGGAAAAGCAAAGAAAGGAAGGGAGTTTCCACCCATAAGAGAAAGTATACCAAACACATAAGGGATCTATGGATTTGAGGTCAGCATGTTTGTTGCTACAATGTTTTGATTTAAAGAGCTCAGAACTGTCATCATTCCCCAAAGCACATAAAACTAGAAGAATGACACAAAGAGAGTAAAAACAAAGGAAAACAAAATCCATTTTAAGTCAACATGGAAGAGACATTGTAGTCTTGATGCTTTGCATCATCCCCAAAAGAGAAAACACAAGTGAAAAGCAAACAAAAAAAAATGAAAAGGCTTTTGGGTCAACATGAAGGAGACATTTCAGTCTCAATGCCTTGCATCATCCCCAAAAGGAAAAACACAAGAAAAGAAAAAGGAAAAATGAAAAGAAAAAGGGGGTTTTTGGGTCAACATGGAAGAGAGATAGGGCATCTCAACGCTTTGTGTCATCCCCAAAAGGAAAACACAAAACAAAAGAAAAAAATTCAAGGCACAACAAATAGAAGAATAGAGATACGTATAGAAGAAGTATACAAAGAGAAGGAAACATCAAACACATGATACAGGGGAACATGATACACACATAAAAAGAAAGAAGAAAAAGGTAAAAGACAAGCTAGGAAAAGGAAAGTCACTCATCTAACAAGACATTCACCTCCCAATCATTTTTCAGTGCAATGCGAAGGCAGTTGACTATCCAAAGGAGGAATCACAAGTGTCAAGCTAGGGGTTGTACCAAGTTCTTCACTTGGTGGGTAGGATTTATCATTTAAGTTCATTGTAGATGAAAATAAAGAGTTTAAATCATTGTTTATTTCTTTGTCTATTTTAACAATCGTCCCATCATCATCACCATCATGAAGATTAATAACAATGGGAGGACAAAGGGTGATTTCTAAGGATGGATGTATCAAAAGCATTGGTTATTGAATATGTTGGTTTTGTTGCGATGTTGGTATAGGACTGTTGTGCAGTTGCTCGGGAGAGGGAAGGTGATCATCTATTACTTCTTTCAAGGGTACAGGTTGAAGGTATGTGTAGGATCATCATGGGAAAAATAGGCCCTTAAGTGGCAAAAAAATTAGAAAAATCAGAGTTAGGCAACTTGCCGTAAAAATTTGAATAAGTTATCTATATTATTTTAAAAATATGTAAGAATAGAATTTGTAGAAAATTGAATGTAGTTTCTAAACTACTAGGTTTTTTTTAAAATCTATTTGGTGGAAATTCAAAATTTCAATGTAGTAGTACTTAAATTTCAGGGAAAAAATAAGAAGTATGTGTCTATTTGACCACCCTAACCACAATAAAATGATAATATTTTTTTATAATATTTTAGATATAAATAGAGGACTCATGTCTGCATGTGATGCATATTTTTTTGTAATTTGTTTCCAAGTAAATAATTAATTATGAATTTTTAATTACAAATTTTTAAAAATATAAAAACTCATATGTCTAACCACCTTAACTTGGTCAAAACTTAATGAAATTCTTTTTTTTTTAATCCTATAGTATGTGAAGCATAGAATGTGACACATGTTTCAGATTCAAAAAATGTGATATCGTTTGAAAGTTATAGATGTTTCTCAATCAACCTATCAATCAAGACTTTAGTCGTAATTTAAATAGAAAATGAATAATAATTATTAATTAAATTCAAAGTAAAACATAATTTATATTGGTGGAAAGCTAAGAATCTCCTTTAAAAACCCTTTTCATTTCATAATTTTTGGGTAAAAAAATAGTCGTCAGCCACATACCCTATAGATACCCATCATATCGCCACTTTTTGGCCCATCATGATCCTGCACATACCCTTGATTTTCTTTATTGACTATTAGGAAAGATTGACAAGCAAGGAGATAATGAAGATGCCTTCGTTCCCTAGCACCACAATTCTATTTAATTTGGTTTTGCAATTGTTGAGGTATAAGAATGGATTGAGTCGGTATAGGTTTTTCTACTTCTAAAGGGAGAAGAATAGAGGAAATTGAAGAAGAGGGATCAACCACTTTCTCTTTTTCTTTATATACTTGTTTGGTTCGAGGAGGTTGAGTAGGATTTGTGTCAAGTTCCCTTTTTCATTTGAATGATGGTGGGGAAGGGTCTAGAGGGATTTGCTCTGAAGTTGTGTTGGTTTGTTGAATGTCTTGCTCAAGTGTAATCATGGTTTCATCTAGGATAAGAGGAGTGGAAGTGGAAAAAATGTATTATGAAGAGATAATTCAACGATCTATTTAGCTTTAAAATTTTGGTACGCAATGTAAAAGAAGTCCTTTCAAGGGGTGATAGGCCAAAAGGCTTCTAAGGAAAAGTTACCTTTGGAAGATAAATGATTAAATCCACTATGGTGTATGGTGACTACCTCATTGCCATGTAGAAACTAGAATCAATCCTAGGTCGATTAGACCTATATAAGGACCCTACACTTTGATACCACTTGTTGGAAGACAAAATCACTAAGAGGGGGGGGTGAATCAATGATTCAAGAAAGTCAAAATTTTAAACTTTTAAACCAAAATATCAAATGACTATTGAAGATAAAACTTCACTTGAACTTAAACAATTATATATGCATTACAAATCAGATAAACATTTCATTAACTGAGACTGACTTGATAAACTTTACTCAAATATCAGAGCTTATAACTAATTTTTTTATGCAAGATGCTTTGATTTAAAGAATGGCAGAAATTAATGACTGAAATCAACATTTTATGCAACTAATGACAATATTGTAATAAAGAAAATAAACCATTCACACATAGAAACATCACATAATACCAAAATTTGTCCTGAGTGGAAAAACCCTCTTGGGGAATAAAAAACCACTTGAAAAATATTTCCTTTATTCACTTAGAGTACCAACTCTTTTACATTTAGGAGCACCAACTCCACAAAATATAGGAGAACCAACTCCACAAGTTATTGGAGCACAAACCCCACAAAATATAGGAGCACCAACTCCATTATAGTGCACAATAATCATAGTATTCTATCAAAACCCTAGAAGTGCAATTTGCAGTCCTAGAATTTCAATAAAAGACTATAAAAATTTTCAATAAGCACATTGAAGAATGTTATATGAGAATAACATCTTCCTCAAATAGAATAATTTGAGTATCAATATAAATATTTTCAATGCAATACAACTTCTAGATTGAATATCTGAAACATCATATTCCTCATTTTTCAAGTAACCCATGAAAATTCCTGAAGATCATCTTTTAAAGACCCTGCAAATGATAATCTTTGTATGTAGTTTATGTAACTACCAAGCAACTCAGATTAGGGTTCAAATGAAAACCCTAAATAATCTTTCTTAACAAAAAAATATTAAACCCTTAACAACAATTATATATTTTGTTGCCTTTTAAGTTTATAGAAACCCTAATGGTTTTTCTAAAAAAAACCAAAAACAATCATATTTAACTCTTAAGATGCCCAAAAATAATTCAACATCTTTTTAATCAAAATCACATATAGTTTTCAATACTTGGTCATGGTGGAAAAAACTAAATGAAAAAAAAAAACATGACAACTTGTCAAGAAGTTCATAACAACCTAGCTAGAAAGATGCCATCAATTTTCCTCTGACTAACTTCCATATTCAAGCTTCAAGAAGCATTAACTGCTTTTTCTTACTTTCTCTAAACAACAAGAGTAATAATTTATTATGCAATGAAGAAATCCAAAAAATACCAGAAGAACTTTCTCAAAACTATCCAGCAAAAGACCTCCATTTACAAGCTCTACCTCTTCTTTTTCAATTTCCACAGTCAAGCATTTTACCAAAAATATGCAACCACAAACTCTCCACGGTGGTGGCTAGGGTTTCGTGTGTTTACACAATGAAACAATAACAACTTTTCCCTACATTTCCTTCAAGTTTTTTGAAGACATTTCAATAGAATATAATCATTCAAAATTTGAACATCATAATGCATTTGAATCCACTATCCATGGATTAAATCTTTAAGTCATGATGGTTGCCAATTTCTTGTGACTTCCAAGTGACTTTAAACAAATTCAAAAACTTTATATTCATAACACCTGATGTCACATGTTTAATGTGACCAAAACATAAGCATCAAACCAATATCTTACTCAAGCTTTTTAAAAAGATTTTAAAACTTTAATATGCTTGAATCCTCAATGTTTAGCATACCTGACAAGGGATTGATTTGCTTTGTTTAACAAAGACCTTATATCTCTTTAGTGCCCGACACCATTTACGGTGTAAAATATAAATATTTCAATATCCTCACCATAGGACATATTAACCATGAAATAATTCAAATACATTCACCAATGTAGCATATACAATTTAAATATAAGTTGCCTGAAGCCATGTGCTTTATGTCTCGAAGACTCCATTAGTAAAACTACTCTATGAAGAAAATATATAAAAGTGACCTAAACCTATAATTTGAATTTCTCGAAACTTGTATGTGCAAACATACAAATTCATATCACATTTGAACTGTCAGTCCATATGAAAAAGAAATTGCACAAATGTATAAGAAAATGTATACCTCAATAAGAACTTGCCAATGCATATGTCATCTAGAGTATTTATGCCACTATCCATGGTGTCTAAGATGCCTAATCAAAAAACATGTTATCATGTAAAACCTAACTTGTAGCACCCTGAAAGATAAACACTGTTAACAACCACATGTATCAAGATCCCATCAAAATGATATAATCGGAGCCAAGTAAATCACTATGAGAACATCATATGCCATGAAGATTAGACCATCCCAACATTATAAACCATGTACAAGTATTATCCAAATCAGATTTTTGTCATCAAGGACAACCAAAGCACCATAAACAACTAAAAGCCAATAGTAACTGCCCTAGAATCTTCTAGAAAGTGAAACTTCCTCAAGAAGATATTTTGAAATTTTATTAATTTTGGTATTACAATTTTGTGGGGTCATAAATTTTGATCCAACTATCATATTTTCTATTATAATACCTTTTTGGAAAGGTCTCGAGAAAGTCAAAAAGTAGGGCCTAAAGGCCAACTACTTTCATTTTCCACCAATTTTTAAGGCCCATTTGAAGCCTCTAAGTGCCTCAAAATTGACCTCGAAGATTTTACTACGATTTTTGAAAATTAAAATTTTAATATCTCTCAAATGACAAATGGTATTGAAGTGATTTCTTCACCATTGGCTTCAATTTACCATTTTGGAGGTCTGTGTAAGATTAATTGTCCAACTATGCATAAATGTAAACTTACAAAAATAGTAATCCTACTAAATTTAACCCTTATTAAAAAGAAACTACATTTTCTTTTTCTGGGTGATGCAAGATTGCTCTTACACCCTGGATGCTCCTGTAGACATGCAAAATTAGCATCATGCATTTAATTAGGTACATTCATCAAGTAAACCAAGTTCACTTTCATCCATTCATCAGGTAAATTAAACTCATTAAATTCAATCTCCTAAGGTCATTAATTTAAAATTAAATAAATTAACTCTATCATCAACCTTTTAATTAAATAAACCAAAATTTATTTAATTAAAATCCAAATGCATATTACATCCCTTCTTGATTTAAATAAATCCAAATATTTAAATCAAATAAGCCAAACTCACCTAAACATCACCTAAGCTAATCTAATCCTGATTAACCTAACCTAACCACCCATCACATCCTCTAGCTTTTCCCACTTGCACCAATAAATCATTTTAACTCATTTATAAATTCATCATTTTCTTTCAACTTGGCATAAAAATGGAATATTCCCTCAAGTTTGAAAATGAAGACAAGTTGACTTGTCCCTTACAACATTGCAATAAATTCTCTCTCATGTCCCTCTCTCAACATTTATTTCACAAATTCAAATTTGAATCTCCCTCTCTTGGGCACATTGGCCAAAACTTTCACATTCCTCAACCTATGATAAGTTGACAAGTGGCCTCATCTCATTTGTCCAATCTTTATCCCACATTGCTCTCTTATGAGCATTCTTCCAATTTGAAAATCTATAAATAAGGGGCTGATTCTTCATCAAAACATCTACATCTTCATGCAAAGTTACTCTCTGAAATTGAGAACTAATTTTTCTCTTCACTATTGCATTTCATCCATTTTAGTTTTAGCAAGAATTGGGAAAGGGTCATTGGCACATTTGACACCAATCCACTATGGAATAGGTGTGCATTATGTATCTTTCATGCTTTCAATTTAGTTTGTTTTGTTATCATGTTTAGGAAACATTTTACATTATTTCATAGGACTATTTGTGCATTTATATGAACTAACCTCATTATTAACAAAATGTTGGAGGAATAGCTTTGTGTAGATTTGCAGGTGCTCACATATGGTGCTATAAGGAGGGATCAAAGTGATGTTTCTCAAAATTTTAAAACTTGATTTTCTCCTTTATAATGCCTATTGACATATATTAGATAAAGCTTCCTATTCAACTTTAGTCCAACATTGGTTTTGTCTTGGTTTTTAAAATGCTTAGTTACAAAATAATTTTTTTTTGTTCACTCACTCATGCATTTTCATATAGAACGATTTGAAGACACTCAGAATTGAATAAAACCATCTTTACTAATTGATTCTATATAACATTTATCATCATTTGTGCCCTACATTATCTATCGATGTATTAGTTTAATTTGTAGGTCTTGTACAGGAAGAAGACAACATTTAGTACTTCTATTTGAATCATCACGCTCGTTGTCTTCTAAACTTCTTTTGAGCTGTATGCAGGGGTGCTAGTAATGGTTTGTAAATCTATAATTAAATGCTCACCCAATAGGAATGAAGTTGTCAAACCAACAATTGGTCTCCATCGACCTATATCTCTGTCAAGTATATTATTTATTTTGTTGCACGAATGATAAGACATCTCTCCCCTCAGCGTACGAGCCTCTGAGTCAATTTAAAATGCATGGAATCACAAGTATACGGTCTGGTTTTCACGAGTCAACCCCAATCTTATTTGAATGGCAGTCTAGTATGGCGTGTGGCAGATAGTTTGTATCATTTGTTCACATTTTCTTTTGCATAAAGTGGAGGATAATAGTTCAAGTGTCAAACAAGCATTATTAATTGTAGAAACTCAATGGTCACCTGGTCCTCAAGATCTTATGTGCTGAATTTACACGTGGTACATTTGTACGTTATGTGTTTCAATGAAGGGTTCTTTAAAATCTTATTTTTTGAAAGAGGTTTCTATGTTGAAAATTAATATTGTTGCGGCCATTATAGTGAGCTATATGTTAACTGACCTTTATATTTAGCTTTGTTTTCTGAATAAATGTATTTTTCTGTTAGAGTGTTGTAGCATGGGATTTTGTAATCAGAGGAAGAAAAGTTTCTGGGTAGTAAGTGTACCTATCATTTTAGCGGTTGAATTCTTTCATGAAATAGTGTCCAATCTTTCTTTAGATGTTTTATAGAGCTATTTTATGTGGGTCAAAACTCAGTTCTCTATGGGTACGACTGTCAAGTGGAGCAAAATCCTTTCAGTTTTTGCATTATCACCAAACTTTGGACATATCCTATACTATTCATGGTGTGATAGTGCACCTATCAAAGATATCTAGATTAGCCAATGGGAGGCTCGAATTCACACTAAATCATTACTACCTATTCTAGGTGTTTGGGAAATAGAACTTTGGTGGGCATTAAAGATAATGTCTGGGAAAATAAAAAATGCTTTAAAGTCTTCATACTATTTCTAACAACTCAACCATGATTCTATTTAGATTTTTGTTTCCTTCTACCAAACACCAACTATGGTTTTTAATGTGGAAGCTTTGCTGAGAAATAAGTTATGATATTGCAACGTAGAAACTTAAAGGGAACAATATTGATCTTAAAGGCACTCGTGTGAAAAGAGAAAAATGAGATGGTGAATGTGACTTTGACATTTAAGGCAACAACTACATAGATGTAATAGTTGGAAAATATTAAATTCTGATGCATATCTATCATTGATACTTTTAGATTGCCTGAATCTTCTGGTCGCCCTCAGAACTAGCAATGCATCTTTTTTCCAAGTCTGTCCTTATCCCATTATTAATGTTGTCATTTGATCTTTCTTTCACCTATTCTATCACAAAAGTGTCCTTCATAGTTACTAAGGTTTGTCAGAAGTATATCTAACCATTCAAAAGTTGAAAAGTAGGCTATGTGGAGGACTTCTTAAATGATAGGTTTTCTTGCTAAACTTGGTAGGGAAAATTGTGATTTGGTTGGGTAAGGCTTTGTTTTCTTTTTAAAGAGCTCTCTCAAAAAGATCTACTGCTTTTCCTTCACGAAATTTTTAGTGCATTCTTATTTATTGTGGGATAATATTCAAGTCATTATCATAATTCTTTTTTTTCTTTTTTCTTCCTTCATATGCTTGATTTGACCTCTTAAGCATGATTTAATCTTTGATTCGGTGTTTGCATGTCAAATGCATTATCTTGAATAAATTTCCACTCCACATTTTCCATTGGCCCAAAATAAATTTAATGCATTCATAGGAAAAGTTTTTATGGCTTTTGAAAAGTCTTGAAATAAAAAATTCTTTTATGAAAAGGGGTGTAAATTATAAATGTGTTGGCATCTATTTGAAATCACCATAAAAGAACTCATGTATCTTATCAATTTTGTTTTATTTATGAGGCATAGATAACTCCTATTTGTGGTGATTGTAGGTACAAGGAAAAGAAAAAGAAAAGCGAAGAAGGAAAAAAAGGGAAGCGAAGAAGGATAACGAAGGTACAAGGAAAACAATGAAAATGAAGAAGGCTAATGAAAGACAACGAAGGAAAGAAAAGAATTAAAGAAAAAGGATAATGAAGGACAATGAAGGTGAAAACGAAGGAAAAAAAAGCACGAGGATGATATTTTGAAAGATCAAAGTGTTTTTAAACACTTTAAGTGTTTGTATAAACACTTCTTCAAGAAATTATTATCTTTTCTTTCTTAGAACACTAATGTCATTTGGGTTTAAAAAGAATCTTTCAATTTCTTCTTGCAAAGGCTAAAATGAACATTAGGAATGCAACTTACTAGATTGTGTTTCTTGGATTAACAATTGAACAAAGTATCTCTCACTCATCTTTTGGTGCTTAAAAAGAACTCACATTTTTCTTTGTGGATTTAAAAAGAACAAGTGAAACTTTTTTTTTGTGAGAGCTTACTTGAACTAATGTCATTGAAAAAGGACATATGTGCTTCTCTCACACTTTGTAGCGATCTTGAGAATCAAAAGGAAATTTTCATGATCTTAGGTTGAGACAAAGCAATCACCTCCACACTTTGATTTGGGTTTAAAATTGAACAAGATCTTGTCAGAGTGTGAGTGGGGGCATTATCATGTATATTCTCTCTCTTTGTTGCCATCCAAGATTGATCGAGTTATAGATTTTGTATTTACTCACTTTTGTTTATCCTAGAGGGCCTGCCTTGGGGAAAAAGTACTCACCCAAGGGAACGACTCAACTGATAACACTCTAAAGCCAAGAGTATTTCCAACCGGTATATAAATGTGGGTATTGGAGTAAACGCCAATATCACGCAGTTGATTCTGAAAAGATGGATTTGAAAGAGAAATCTTGCCGTATGGGTCAATCTCCACAAATGGAAAGTCCTTATTAAAACCCATGTGCTAGAATTTTCCAAAATCCTTTAATCTATTTGTTGGTGCAAGAACGGTCATTTTGAAGCCACACCACACTTTTATGGTCTTTTAGTAGAAATGGAAAACATGACATGGGAGTTTCATGGGTGTTGATGCTCAGCTGCCCCATATAAGTGAGTGTTGTGGAGGGGAGCCAGTGGGGTCAAGCATCTAACCATTCGCTAAAGACAAGCATAGCTGGATTTGTCCAAGTGGGAATCCAACAAATATTGTCTTACACATCCATAGGGTTGTACTTATTCTTGGGTTACAAAATGCATTGCTTGATCGAAAACATCTTGAAAACAAACACTTAACATCATCATCCAAATTTCAAACCCTTTTGGAGACAAATACAATTGACTCAATCCATATGTTATTGCTTTCCCTTGGGATTCACATCAGAGGTTTTTAGACTTTGGATTACATCTCGATTTGTCTACTTAAGTAAACAATAGGTAAACCCTTGCCTTGAGTTCATCAAATTTCCACATAACATACTTTGTGGGGTTTGAATAAATTAAGACATTGGACATCTTAGTTTGAAAACTTAATCAAAGAGAGTGTTTTTGGTAAAATAAAGCCATTAAGAAAAGCTAAGAAAAATGAACTTTCATGTGTGTTGAAGACTCACAATTCTCAAAAAGTCCAAATCCCAAAAGCGAAAGTCATTGGTTGGAAATCCAAAAATGTATGTCCAAATTGAATCATTCTTTGGTTATAGAGGTCTTTAGGAAGCATTTGAATGTTCTTCAATACATAGGTCTAGGAAAACAAAGTGTCTTTTCTAGGTTCATCTTAGGATCAAAGCAAATCAAAATCTTTTTCATCCATCCTTCAAACATCAAAAAAGACATCATCTCACAATCACCTTTTGGAAAATCTTGAAATCATCCTAGTAATGCTAGGATTTTTGGAAAAATCAAAATCATCAAAATCCTTGAGACTAAATCCTTGAAAAAATTATTAAAATCACCTTTGTCTAGGTATGTGTAGATGAATCCTTTTGCATATGCTTAGTCAAAAGTTAACAAAATCATCTCGTTTAGCTTAGTATATGTAGATGAATCCTTCTTCATATGCTTAGTAAAACTATCATCTTGTTTGGATAGGTGTGGGTAGATGCATCCTTCTCCTCGCAAATATTCAAAATTATCATCATTTGAGAAAATCCATCCTTAGGTGATCGTCCAAACATCTTAGGGTCTATTTGTTCAAAATCAAAATCAAAATCAAAATCAATCAAGGAAAAATACAAAATCCAAAATCAAATCAAAATTAAAATCCACAACATATCTGAAAGTCCCAAAAGCCTAGTATCTCCTTCAAGATTTACAAAGGATCATAACATCCACATCATCCATCTTTTGCATCATCATCATATCACCTTTTGATCCTCACAATATCCTAAAAAAAATTCACTTTAAGGCATAAAATAAATATCAAGCCAAAGAATCAAGAGATTCATATCCCATTCTTAAAAAAATGATCATTGTTTTATGGTTCAAACTAGATCTCAATACAAGAAGAGCATGGAAGCCAACAAAGAAACACTTGCTTTAAGTGATTTAAGTCAAACCACTCTTGAAATGAATCCCATTAGGTCTAGAAATCTCATAGTTAACCTTCCAACATCATCGCAAAATCCGTAAGAGGAAAACCAAGGAGAGGATCTTATCTTTGGAATGTCTCACAAAGAAATCACTGAAATGCTCCAAAATCTGGAGAACCATAAAATCATCAACATCATGATGAGACTTAACCCTTCGTTATACATGCTTGAGCTAGAAACATAAGGGGCCAAGTTACCTTCAGATTTCGACGTGAGTACCATAGTGGAGACATCATTTCCTCCAATCTCATCCACCATTTCCATCTCATCTACACCCCAATCCCAAAACATCATGCAAAAAATTCCGCAAATCACGACATCTCTTGCTGCAACCCAACCTAACGTTAATAAGGGAAATGTATTTCTCAATGCTATTCAAACACACCCCCTTGTTAATAATCAAAACTTGGAAGCAACTACCATCTTGGAACAAAACATACTCAAAAATCCATTACATAAGAATGTTCTTCTCACATTCCATCATGATCCATCATCATCATTTTTCCATGCAACACCTCAAACTTCTCTCCTCACAAATTCGCAAGAGGAAGGAGACAAGTTTGGACCAAGGAGCATTTTTGACACCACAACATTTTTGCAAGGACTCACACCCTTTACATTTCCACCACTTCCACTTTTTCCATCATCATCCACACCACTCCTTGGCTTAGGGCTTCCCCCTTTACCAAGTATCAATCAAAACAACATCCCAAATATCAACCAAAACATTATGTCAAATGCTCAAAACTTCTTGTTGACATCGTAACATCATCGAACACCCCCCTAACATCCCAAAGAATGGTCTCTCAAGGACCAATCACATAAACGACACCACTTATCACTCAAAAAACCACAACAACAACACCATCTACCAATCAAATAATCAACATGACATCATTGCTCACCATTACCACAAACACCATTCAAAATCCATCACTACCCCCACCACCACCAACTTCCACCACATCAAGTCAATACAACACGACATTGCAAGCTTCTTTTCAAAGAGGATTCCAACAAGTGCAAAAAAAAAAATCTATACAACTAGCTACTCAACAAGCCACTCAAGCTGCACAAGTTTCCCAAGTAGCCCAAGCCACCTTACAAGAGCAACAAGCCCAAGCTTTATTGCAACAACAACAACAAGCCGCCCAAGCCACTCAAGCATTGCTAGCATTGCAAGCACACAAGACTACTCAAACAAAAGCTCTATTACAACAACAAGTAGCACAAGCACAAGCAGCACAAGCACAAACTCAAGTACAAGCTCAATATCAGGAACAACAAGCCCAATATCAAGCACAACTCCTTGCACAAAGAAAGTTAGCACAATTGCAAGCATATCAACAAGCAATAAAGCAACATCAAGAGCAACAAGAAGCAGCCAAATTGGTAGCCCAACAACAAGTGTTTTTGGAACAACAACAAGCACAACAACAAGCATTGTTGGAACAAGAACAAGCACAACAACAAGCACAAATCCTAGTGCAACAACAACAAGATCAACAACAAGCATTGTTCATACAAAAGTAGGTGGAAGCCTACCTTGCTTGACATAACATACAGATACCATCAAACAACACACTGACCAACCCACCCATCAAACCCACGATTGAAACACCCCAAAACACCTTCATCCCACCCCCTAATCTGCAAAATATTGTGATGACATAAATTAGGTTGCCTCACAACAATTGATCGATCTTCAATCAGGGCGAACAACGAAGACACCAAGCAACTTGTGTCTATATCCATTCGACAGAAGCCTAGTGATGAAACCATTCCCCAAGGGATTTGAAATCCCAAAATTTTACAAATATCGAGGGACGGGAAACCCTAAAGATCACATCAAGGAATTCTAGGTTCATTGCATGGTGGTCGCATATGACGATACTTATCTGATGTGGCTATTTCCTAGGAGTTTCGTTGGCCACACTATGGAATGGTTCTCTCGTCTACCTTCAGGAATTAGAACATTCCACGAAATTATAGATGCATTCATTAAAAATTTTGCATGCAACATCACAATGGATGTCAGTCTAGAAGAACTCTTAGCTCTGAAACAAGGAAAGGGTGAATCTTTCACTTCATTCCTACAACAATGGTGATCCAAGGCCAATCGGAGCAAGTGGACCATGCTAGAAGAACAACAAGTTTGCACCATGATATCCAACCTTGAAGGCCGCTTGGAATTTCATCTCAGGTTCAGGGCATCACCACATATGATCAGTTGATCCCCAAGGTGCTCAGCATCGAAAGAGCCTTGGTGTAGGAGCACCCATGGGTTACCATAGTTTGTCTAGAAGGTCATGTTTTGGCAATTTGTTTAGGCCAACTTATCATCTATTCATGTTCATTTATGGTTATGCCTTAATGGAATTTTTGATTGGGTGTTGATCATTTGATAAAGGTCATGTTGACCATTGGATAGGCTTAATGTCTCTGCACAAGTGAGGTTTTGACCTTTTAGACCTTTTAGGAGTTTCTTTTCAAATTCTTGCAAATAAAGCTCAATGGCGGCTACAAGTGGCCTAGGTGTGTCCAGAGGAGAAGATAATTATTTTAGAGACCCTATTTATGGGATGCCTCAACATTGGAGTGGGGTTGGAAGCATTGGATGTAGTTCTGAATTTTGAATTCAAGAGGAAACAGTTGAGTTTGTGTGTGCATTTTTTTGGTTTTTTTATTTTCTTTTGAGAAGTTACTTTAATGGATTAGATCAGCACTATAATTCATGCATTATGTAGGTTAGAATACTGTGTGGCACTAATTCAATTTGTTGTTTACTTTCCAAGCACTGTTTGTAGATAGTTTGCTTTCTTACAATTGCTGGTTTGATAGGCAGTTTGAGGAAAATGGAGGGTTAGATCACATTCCCACTGTACATATTGTACGGACCATTTGGGAATTGTGACTAGAATCCATGGGTGTACATATAGTAGGGTTAGGAGTCATTGATAGCATCAAAATCACTATGGGAGTCTTCTTCTAGGTGAGCTAGGAAGTGTCCAGCTAGGGAAGACAAAAAGTGTAGAGCACTTGACTTGCAGGGGTGTCCATTTCCTGAAAATTCATAGTGTGGAGAGGGAAGATAAGTGCCTTTCCAAGACATAGCATGGAGGAGGAAGATCCATCAATCCATCTTGTGTGAGGAATACTTAATAGTTTGCAGAGAAGCCAGGAAAGGGCTTAAAAGACCTAGTTTTGCTCATTTTCAGGTTAGAGCTTTGTACAGATAGCTAAGACCCAAGACCCCAAAAATACTTGAGAGGTGGGCATATGAACTAGGAATCCAAAGAAAATATTGGGGTGTTCTTGGAAAGTTTTGGAGAACAAACCTTATTTCTTGGAGAAGGAGGCCTAATTAGGGCTCGTAGGGGTAGTAGCCTTTTAGTCGTAAGTGAGGGTTTGGTGGAAGTGACTAGGAAATGGAGTCAGGTGGACCCTCAAGAACCAAAGTAGGATGGATTGAAGTCATTAGAAGCACCTCCAAACCCCTACAAAGCTAAATTCAATATTTTGGAGGATTGTAGCCTTTAGGGTGGATTAAGGGCTAAGGTTAAAGTTGCAAGATTGTACCAAGGTGGACTTGGTAGGAGGAATTATGTTGGTAGTTGGGGTTGGAAAGGTGAGACTAGGGAATCCTAAGTAAGGGAAGGTCCTATAGGTTGAAGTGGTGGAGTGAGACACCTTAGACGTCTTCCAAACAAGACCTAGAGCATGAATCAATGATTGATTCATCCAACCTCCCTATCAGATTGGTATCAGAGCAACAAAAGATTTGGGATAGAATATTATATGTTAGAGATTGAGTCTAGTGGTTGTATAGAAATGGTGGCAAATACAAAATTGGCCAAGAAGGTCAAAGAACAAGAGGAAGACAATAGGCTATTGAGGTAAAGAATAACCGAACTTGAGCAAGCAATGAGTAATGTGCAAACTAAGACCGATGAGGTTAGTGATAAGTTGGAAGGAAGGGTACCAAAGAGAGAAGAGGTTGCAGAGGAAGAAAAGATCCTTGAACCTGACCTTGTTTTGCAAGAAAATCCTTTCTTGAAGGCATTGAAGGCTTTGAGTGGAAAAGAACTTGAAGGCATACCACTGTTTAGTGGGAAAATGGAAGCTGATCTAGTCATGGATTGGATAGAGGGAATGGAAAACCATTTTGAGTGTGATGGAGTCACTGAAGCACAAAAGGTGAAGTTGGAAAAGTCAATATTAAGAGGTTCTGCCTTGACATGGTGGAAGTTCATTCAGACAAAGAGAGAAAAGGAAGGAAATAATCCTATTTCTACTTGGAAGGGAATATTTACCAAAGTGAGAGAAGCATACATGCTAAATGATTATGAGGTTCAATTGCATAAGAAAAGACAGCTTGAGACAAAGAGACCAAGATGTGAATTCTTATATTGAGGAGTTTCAAAAACTTTGTATGAGGTCTAATGTTTTATAGGATTAAAGTCTTAAGGTGGCTAGGTATCTTAACAACTTGAAGTGGAACATTCAAGAGGAGATGACTCTTCTAAGTTCCAAAACAGTGCACCAATGCTATCAATTGGCTATAAATATTGAAGAGAGGAGTAAGAGGAAACAAGACTAGGCTTCTAAGAGCAGAGGTAAAGGCAGAGATCAAAGAGGACATAGAGGTGGATACCAAGGTAGAGGGACTGAACAAAGAAATCAGGGGGAGTCTAAACTCACAGAGCATGGAAGTGAAACAACTTCTAGAGGAGGCTATGGAAGAGGTAGAGGACCTCAAGGAGGTTCTAATAGGGAAAGAGGTACAGGAAAAAGTAACTCATACTTTGCTAATATGAAGTGTTATAATTGTGGTCAAGTAGGACATCCAACTTATAGGTGCCTGGAGAAAGCATCTTCTTCAAATATAGAAAATAGAATAGCATATGCTCAAGAAGACACTATGAGTGTCAAGTCACCAAAGGTTAGTGACATTGAATCAGAAATGGGGGAGAACTTGATCTTTAGCAGGGTTCTAATTAGACAACTAGTCAAAGAAGAGCCAAAGCAAAGGATAGCCTTATTCGGGGTAAGATGCAAAATACTTGGGAAGGTGTGCAAAGTTATAGTGGATTCAGGGTCTACTGATAACATTATCTTAGAGGAAGCAGTGAGGAAGTTAAAGTTGGAGAAGGTTCCCCACACTAATCCTTACAAGGTGACATGGCTGAATAAAGGGCAGAGTGTTCTTGTGAATGAGCAGACAATAGTGGAATTCTCCATTGGAGGGTACAAAGACAAACTGATTTGTGATGTGTTTCCTATGGATGCATGCCATCTTCTATTAGGAAGACCATGGAAATATGACAGAGGAGCCATCTATGATGGAAAGGAGAACAATATCTCATTCAAGAAGGATTGAAAGACATTCTAACTGCAATCACTGCCAGATGAGGAAGAAGGATAGTCAAAGACCCCTAGTGTCTTGTTAATTAGTGGAAAGGAGTTTATCAACACTCTACAACAAGGAGGGGAAGGATATGTGGTCATGGTGCAACCCAAGGAGGAAGATAAGACTAAGAAAATAGTCATACCAAGAGCAGTCTAGAAGTTGCTTGAATAGTTCAAGGATATAGTTAGTGATGGAACACCAACAACCTTAACTCCAAAGAGAGCCATCAGTCATCAAATTGACTTCATACTAGGGGTTTCATTGCCAAAAAAAGCAGCTTACAAGCTTACACCAGATCAAAACCTAGAAGTAGCTAGACAACTACAAGAGTTATTAGACCAAGGACTAATTAGGAAGAGCATCAGTCCGTGTGCAGTACCAGTGGTCTTAGCAACCAAGAAAGGTAGTAAGTGGAGGTTATGCACTAATTCTAGGGCTATAAATAGAATTACAATAAGATATAGGTTCCCTATTCTTAGGATTGAGGATTTGATGGATTGTCTTGGAGGAGCTCAGTATTTTACCAAGTTGAATCTCAAGATTGTATACCATTAGATTAGACTCAAAGATGGGGATGAATGGAAGACAACTTTTAAGACAACCGATGGGTTGTATGAGTGGAGAGTTATGTCATTTGGCCTCTCAAATGCCCCTAGCACATTCATGAGGCTCATGAATGAAGTTCTTAAGGACTTCATAGGGTTATTTGTGGTAGTATATCTAGATGATATACTCATCTTTAGCAAGACAGTAGAAGAACATCTAAAGCATGTGGAGTTGGTTCTTGAAAGATTGCAGGAGGAGAGGTTAGCCATCAACCTAGAAAAATGTGAGTTCTTTAAATAAGAGCTTGTGTATTTGGGGTTTGTAGTATCCCAAGGATCATTGAAAATGGACCCAAGCAAGGTGGAAGCTATCCTAAATTGGCCTACACTAACCACCAGGATAGAGGTAAGGATTTTTCATGGGTTAGCTCAATTTTATAGGAAGTTTACAAGGAACTTTAGTGGCATATGTGCACCAGTACTTGATACAATCAAAGGTGGCCTAAAAACTAAGTTCAAATGGACTCTTGAAGCTGAGAAGGGTTTTGAGAAACTGAAACAAGAAGTGGCAACTCAACCCATCCTTTTGTTACCTAGTTTTGATAAGCTATTCACAGTGGAATGTGATGCCAATGGAATTGCAGTAGGAGGATTACTAAGACAAGAAGGCAGACCTATAGATTTCTTTAGTGAAAAGCTCAATGAAGCTAACAAGAATTATTCTACTTATGACTTAGAACTATATGCTCTAGTGTAGTCTCTTAGAAAGTGGAGACATTATCTCCTGCCTAAGGAGTCTATAGTGTTTACTGATAACTAGGCACTTAGCTACATTAACACACAAGAAAAGTTGAGTAATAGACACTTGAAATGGATGGAGTACCTCCAAGCCTTCACTTTTACTATCAAACACAAGAAGGGACAGTTGAACAAGGTGGAAGATGCACTAAGTAGGAGGTTGCTGACAGTGCAAGAGATTCAATTCAAAAGCATTGGGATAGAGAGTTTCAAGGATCTCTATGGAGAAGATGAAGACTTCTCTGAAGCATATAAGGTATGTTCTGATTTTGAGAATCACTTTCACAGTCAATTCTCAGAGTATACATTGCAGAGTGGACTTTTGTTCAAGGGAAATCAGTTGTGTGTTCCCAAAGGTTCAATGAGAGAGAATCTCATCAGGAGAAGCACAATGGTAGTCTCAGTGGTCATTTTGGTATCAACAAGACACTGGAATTAGTGCAGAGGTTCTATTATTGGCCCAAGTTGCCAAGGGATGTCAGAAGGTATGTGGAGCAGTGTGTAGTTTGTATGAAAGCCAAGGGGGGAGCTAGTAATGCAGGTTTGTATCAACCCCTACCTATTCCCAACAGACCATGGGAATGCATTAGCATGGACTTTGTGGTAGGACTCCCTAAAACCAAGACAGGGTTTGATAGTGTCTATGTGGTGGTAGATAGGTTCAGTAAAATGAGTCACTTTGTTCCCTTGCAAGACCACCCATGATGCTAGCTATATTGCTCATCTTTTCTTCAAAGAGATTGTGAGGATCCATGGATTTCCATTGAGCATTGTATTGAGATAGAGATGTGAAGTTTATGAGTCATTTTTGGAAGACTCTATGGAGCAGATTGGGTACTAACTTGTCTTTTGGATCAGCATACCATCCTCAGATCGATGGACAAACTGAGGTGGTTAATAGAGTGTTAGGTAACCTTCTCAGGTGCCTCACCAAGGAGTATGGACAGACATGGGACTTGGTCATATCACAAGCTGAATATGCCTACAATGATAGTGTGAATAGGACCACAGGCAGAAGTCCTTTTGAAATAGTGTATGGAATGCACCCAAGAGGTGTGTGTGAACTTAGAGATTTAGGAGCTATGGAGCATAGGAGTGGCCATGCTGAGGATTTCTCTCAGACCATGAAGGATATTCAGGAGCAAGTGAAGAAGACAATTACATAGGCTACTCACAAGCTGAAAGCTAAGGTGGATATGTCTAGGAAAGATCTACAATTTGTAGTAGGGGACTATGTCATGGTCCATCTCAACAAATCTAGGTTGTAGAAAGGAACATCAACCAAGTTGCAGATGAAGAGAGTGGGACCATGTCAGGTGTTTGCAAAATATGGAAATAATTCCTACAAGGTGGAGCTACCTACAGACTTAGGTATTTCACCAGTGTTTAATCTGGCTGATTTGATCAGGTATAAAGGACTAGTCATTGACTTGGATCAGAAAAGTGTGGATTTCTTGAAGGATGTGAGTAACATAGCCTTACCTCCTAAAGACAAGCTGCAAGTAGAGAGGATCTTGGAATCAAGGGTGATGAAGTCTACCCGACATAAGGAATACATGGAACATCTCATCAAATGGAAGGACAAACTAGAATCTGAGGCTACATGGGTGGATGAAGCTCAGTTCAAGAAACAGGGTATTGATTTATCTCTGATCTCTCCCCACATTCCTTAGTGTTTGTGCCAAAGGGGGAGAATGCTGCAGGAGCACCCTTGGGTTACCATAGTTTGTCTAGAAGGTCATGTTTTGGAAATTTGTTTAGGCCACCTTATCATCTATTCATATTCATTTATGGTTTTTCCTTAATGCAATTTTTTATTAGGTGTTGATCATTTGATGAAGGTCATGTCGACCATTGGATAGGCTTAAGGTCTTTGCACAAGTGAGATTTTGACCTTTTAGACCTTTTAGGAGTTTCTTTTCAAATTCTTGCAAATAAAGCTCAATGGAGGCTACAAGCGGCCTAGGTGTGTCCAAAGGAGAAGATAACTATTTTAGAGACCCTATTTATGGGATGCCTTAACATTGGAGTGGGGTTGGAAGCATTGGATCTAGTTCTAAATTTTGAATTCAAGTGGAAACGGTTGAGTTTGTGTGTGCATTTTTTTGGTTTTTTTATTTGCTTTTGAGAAGTTACTTTAATGGATTAGATCAGCACTTTAATTCATGCATTATGTAGGTTAGAAGCTCTTAGAATACTGTGTGGCACTAATTCAATTTGTTGTTTACTTTCCAAGCACTATTTGTAGATAGTTTGCTTTCTTACAATTGCTGGTCTGCATAGGCAGTTTGAGAAAAATGGAGGGTTAGATCACATTCCCACTGTACATATTGTACGACCCATTTGGGAATTATGACTAGAATCCATGGGTGTACATACAGTAGGGTTAGGAGTCGTTGATAGCATCAGAATCATTGTGGGAGTCTTCTTCTAGGCGAGCGAGGAAGTGTCTGACTAGGGAAGACAAAAAGTGCAGAGCACTTGACTTGTAGGGGTGTCCATTTCCCTTAAGTCATAGTGTGGAGAGGGTAGATAAGTGACTTTCCAAGACATAGCATGGAGGAGGAAGCTACATCAATCCATCTAGTGTGAGGAATACTTAACAGTTTGCAGAGAAGCTAGGAAAGGGCTTAAAAGACCTAGTTTTGCTCATTTTTAGGTTAGAGCTTTGTACAGATAGCTGAGACCCAAGACCCCAAAAAATCCTTGAGAGGTGGGCATATGAACCAGGAATCCCAAGAAAAGATTGGGGTGTTCTTGGAAATTTTTGGAGAACAAACCTAATTTCTCAGAGAAGGAGGCCTAATTGGGGCTCCTAGGGCTAGTAGCCTTTTAGGCCTAAATGAGGGTTTGGTGGAAGTGACTAGGAAATGGAGTCAGGCGGACCCTCAAGAACCAATGTAGGATGGATTGAAGTCATTAGAAGCACCTCCACACCCCTGCAAAGCTAAATTCAAGATTTTGGAGGATTGTAGCCTTTAGGGTGGATTAAGGGCTAAGGTTAAAGTTGCAAGACTGTACCAAGGTGGACTTGGTAGGAGGAATTATGTTGGTAGTTGGGGTTGGCAAGGCGAGACCAGGGGATCCTAAGTAAGGGAAGGTCCTATAGGTTGAAGTGGTGGAGTGAGACAACTTAGAGGTCTTCCAAACAAGACCTAGAGCATGAATCAGTAATTGATTCATCCAACCTCCCTATCAAGCCCTTATGACTCAACCCACATAATCAACATCATACCCTAAACAACAAAACAACCGCCAACCATCCAATTAAAACAATAAACCTCGCACGTGGGAAAGAAACAAAAATATTACTAATGATGGTGTCATCGATGCCAAGGTGGTCATTAGTACTCCTCACCAACATACACCTGCACTAGAAATCCAAACACAACACCAAAAAAATCATCAGATAACACACCAACCAAACAACAATCCAACAATCAATAATCTCAATGAGTAAAGAGGACCAACCCAACGCAAGAGTTATCCCAAGTGAAAATACACCACTTTGGGGGAACCACTTAAGGACATAATGAAAAAGTTAATAGATGAAAAACTCATCAAAGCTCCTACATTTGCAAATTACCAAGAACCGGATGTGAAACCTCCTTGGTATAACGAGAATCAACTCTGTGAATTCCATAAAGTCAAAGGCCATACCATGAATAGTTGCATGAGATTGAAAAGCATCTTCCAAGATCTCTTTGATAAAAGAATCATAAATGTGGAACAACCTACAGGAAATCAGGATCTTAAGATATACATGAATCTGATGCTAGATCATGGCAACAAAGGAAATAACAATAACAAAGACAAAGGGAAAGGCACTCACTCAAACATAAATCATGTGTATGAAACCGTCGTCACCTCCCTAGATGAAAACTACATGGTCATCACCATCAAGGGTGCCTATGCCGAAGATTGTGGAGTCACGACAAGAGGCAGCAAAGTTACCATTGCAGGATCATCCCAACCAAACAAATTCCCTACATCTAGATCCGTTCCTAATGGCTATAATGTCCTAGATCAACTCAAAAAAATTCCAGCAAAAATATCCATCATGGAGTTGCTAAAAATCTCACCTGCCCATAGGAAAATCCTTGAAGAAGCATTGGCCTCATCCACTATCCCCGTAGATCTTGATGCAGAGCAATTCCAAGCAATGGTCAGAAATATCATTATGCCTAATCTTCTTACATTCTCTGACCAAGATTTTTCTGCCCAACCATCTCACAAATGTGCACTTCACTTGGAAGCCATAGTACATAAGAGCAAAATCAAAAGGGTCTTGGTGGATGGAGGTGCAGGATTGAACATTTGTTCTCTCAATCCCATCAAGCAATTGAAAATATTAGAGGATTCCATTGAAAAAGGAAAGGGTATCACAATAAGAGCATATGATGACCAAGAAAGAGTATCATAGGGCACAATCAAATTCCCTATTCAAGTAGGGCTAGCTCTCATGGAAACCACTTGTCAAGTGTTGGACCTTGACTTGCAGTATAATATCCTCCTAGGACACCCATGGATTCATGTAATGAAGGCAGTAGCGTCAACTTTCTACCAATGTGTGAAATTTACACATGATAGACAAGAAGTTACCATCCATGGAGATCCCGAACCCTTCTATTGCAAAAATATTGAAGCAAAGTATTATAAAATCCCCCAAGTACAAAAAATGATGAGGGTCCATCCACACCATACATCGATCCCGCCACTCTCGCATCCACTTATGCGACAGAGACACCCATCACTCCCACCATTCCCACCATCTCTAACATCAAGCTTATTATCTAAGATAATGGCTGTGGAAACTACAAGATCCCTAATAATTATTTTGTGTTAGGAGAGTTACCACAATGTCCTAGATCATGGGGATGCCCACAAAGAAATGAAGCTTCCACATCCCAAACGTCTCCTACAAACTATCCTGAATTTACAAGTTGGGGAGATCTTGGCCTAGAGGTTATTGAAGTAGATCCATCTCACATGCTATATCAAGATGAAAGAAACAAGGGTCTACAAATGATGCTCGCAATGGGCTATGATAGAAATCAAAGACTGGGAAAAAATGACAATGGGCTTATAACACCTATCATTCTAGAGATGGGACCAATAACAAATCTTGGCCTTAGATATACACCCCTGAGTATAACCATACGAGGCCGAAGTCCTCTGGTTAGAATGGTTAACAATCCTCCTCAGCCAACCTCAATAGAACTATGATTACCAATGTCTATAGGTAGAGTCATAGATAACTTTACATTTGATATAACCGATGTCTGTAGTAGTAGTGATGACAAGGATCACCTGACCATATCTACCTAGGCTATTTGAGGATACCACTCTTTGCATGATTAGTACCCTATCCTTTGAACTAGACTAACAAAATCATGAGATCCACCTAGTATATCCCCAACTCATCGACTACGACCAACAAGGACAACCAGTTCTTGATACATTCGAAAATGATGAGGCACTCTTAGAATTCATGGGATTGCGGGATAAAATTCTAGATGGGGACCATAAATCAGTGTTTATAATGGAGTTGGACACACATTCCTATTATGGGGAAATGATTGAATCCTTCAGTTGCAAAAGTGAGAAATTAAGAATAATATCCAAGTCCTTGAGTGAAAACCACATTGTGGCACTCTTTGACCAGAAAAAAAGTAAAAATAAAGGATGCATCCAAAGGTGAAAACCTCTCTGAGTTGCTCGAAGATGGGGGATTCAATCTTATTTTAAGAGCTATTCATCAGGAAAAGTGAGCAATCTTGGCAGAAAAATGCAATCCGATCAACCTAGGAATAGAGAGACCCCACATATCACATTCTATGTAGAATCACTACTATCACAAGAGCAAGAGCTCCTAGTAGCATTCCTAAGAGATAGAAAAATAAGCTTCACATGGAGTTATGCTGACATACCAAGAATTGATCCAGAGACCATGATTCACCACTTAGCAGTGTATCTAGAAGCAAAGCCTATCAGAAAAATGCTAAAATGCACCCTCAAATCACCCTGCTAGTCAAAATGGAGTTAAAAAAGCTATTAGATGTAGGATTTATCTGACCAATAGACTATCTAGAATGGGTATCAAACTTTGTACCTATTTCAAAACTTAACAGAAATATCAGAATCTACACAGACTTCAGAGATTTGAACAAGGCATGTCCAAAATATGACTTCCCGCTTCCCAACATCGATATGATAGTAGACATGACAGTGGGACATGAAATGTTGTCACTAATGGATGGATTCTCAAGGTACAATAAGATCATGATAGCTAAAGAGGACAAACATAAAACAAATTTTACTTGTCCATGGGGGACCTAATATTGGAACATGATGCCATTTGGCTTAAAGAACATAGGGGCAACATATCAAAGGGCCATGACATTGATATTCCATGAAATGATCCATAAGATGGTTGAAGACTACATTGATGACATTCTAGCCAAGTCCAGAAAGAGAAAAGATCACATAGCAACACTTAGTGCCATCTTTGATAGGATGGAGGAGTACGAGGTCAGACTAAACCCAAAGAAGTGTGTCTTCGACATACAATTAGGAAAATTGCTAGGATATATAGTGTCAATGAGAGGAATCGAGGTGGATCCAGCTAAAGTAAAAGCAATCCTCGAGATGAAGGCACCGAGAAAATTAAAGCAACTAAGAGGTCTCCAAGGCAGACTACAATCCATTTGAAGATTCATAGCACAACTGGTGGACAAACAAAACCCATATTCTCATCTACTCCACAAGGGAGTAGCGTACAAATGGGATACCAAGTGTGAAGAGGCATTCAACAAAATCGAGGAATACCTACTGACACCACCAGTCTTAATGCCACCAATCCCAAGAAAACCATTGATTCTATATGTGTCAGCAACAACAACAGCCCTTGGAGCTCTTTCAGTGCAACATGACGAAAATGGAACAGAAAGGGCTATATATTACATCAGCAGGACAATGGTTGGACATGAGCTAAACTATTCATTCATCGAGAAAGCATGCCTAGCAGTAGTGTTTGCATCACAAAAATTCAAACATTACATATTTGCACACAAAATAAAGCTCATCACCAAAATTGATCCTCTCAAGTATCTACTGTCAAAGGCAATGCTCATAGGAAGAATGGAAAAATGGGTGATGATATTGTCAGAATATGACATCAAATATGTGGAGAGGAAAGCAATCAAGAGCCAAGTCATCGCAAACCAACTGGCAGAAGCACCTATCTATTCTGAGAATCCTCTAGTCATAGAGTTTCTAGATGAATCTATTTTTAACCTCAACGTAGCTAACCATTGAAAACTATACTTCAATGGCTCATACACACAACATGGATTAGGAGTTGGTTTCTTCTTCATCACCCCACGAGGGGATTGCATACCAAGGTCCTACAAACTAGCATTTCCTTGCACCAATAACATTGCAAAATATGAGGCTTTGACCATAGGTCTTAGAATAGCAGTGCAATGGAACATCATATCTCTCAAAGTGTACGAAGATTCCCAATTGATCATAAACCAAGTGAACAATGAATACTAGACCAAGGATGACAAGTTCACTCCATACAAGAAATTGGTGGAGACTCTCAAAGAATCCTTATTGAAATTACATTTGAGAAGATACCTAGAGCCAACAGCATAGCAGTAGATGCCATGGCAACAATTGGGTCCCTACTGCACATCCCCAACAATGTTCCAGAATATGAATTCCTAATAGAGCAGCTTCTTGTACCTACATTTGAGGAACCAGAATCATAATTCATGTGCAAAATAATTGGTCCTAGTGATCCTTTGTACCATGAAATTTACACATACCATCATATAGGAGTCATACCTATCGACTGTACCCTCAAACCTAAAACAAACCTTTGTCAAAAAGGCATCCAGATTTGCAATCCTAGGAGATACCCTATATCGTAGGAGCATAGAAGGAACCCTACTGCATTGCATAAATGCTGAGGAGGCATTGACCACTCTAACTGAAGTACAAAATGGTATCTGTGGGTCACACCTGATTGTAATGACCATAGCTAAGAAACTTCTAAGGATGGGGTATTATTGGCCCATAATGGAAAGAGAAGCACATAACTATGCCAGAAGGTGTCTACAATGTTAGTAGCATGGGGACCTCATCCATGCTCTAGCTCAAGAGCTTCATCCTATCATCACACCATGGCCCTTTTTGTAGTGGGGACTCGATCTCATTGGAAAAATCACACCTACCTCATCTAACAGCCACAAATTCATCATAACCACAACAAAATACTTTACTAAGTGGGTGGAAGCCATACACATGACATATATAACTTGGAAGCAGATTTCAAAGTTCATCATGAACTATCTCATATGCCGCTATGGTGTTCCACAAGACATTATCTCAGATAATGGGACACCATTCAAGAATCAAGATGTCTGCAACTTGTGCGAGAAATTCAAAATCCAACATCGTTTCTCCACCCCATACTATTCCCAAGGCAATGGCCAAGCAGAAGCTACAAACGAAACCATTCTGAAAATCCTCAAGAAAATAGTCAATGACGCAGGTCATGACTAGAACTTACAGCTTAATCCCACCCTCTGGGCCTATCGAACTAGTATCCACACACCCACCGGTGCCACCCCTTTCTCCCAAGTCTATGGATCAGAAGCAGTACTCCCCATTGAGATTGAGCTCCCATCACTTAGGATATCATTGCAAAACCTCATTACAGATGAAGAGTACCGAGTATCAAGATTGAATGAGTTGGAGCTATTGGATGAGTGACATATAGATGCTTTCAATCATTTTTAAGTCTATTAGAATAGACTCAAAAGGAGCTACAATAAGAAAATCAGAAGTGGGACATTCCAAATCAAAGAACTAGTCTTAAAAGAAAATCAGAAGAATGTCCCAAACCCAAGTAGCAAAGGAGAATTTGAACCCAATTGGCTGGGACCATTCATCATCACAACAAGTTACAAATCAGGGGTATATCAGTTATCAACACCTGAAGGGGAACCTCTGCAAGAGCCCATGAATAACTCTCATCTCAAAAAAATTTATGCCTAAATCTTTTAAGGTATGGAACCAAAAAATCCAAAAAATTAGAAAATGTCCTGAAAAAATGATCACTTTGGCAAAGACCTAGAAAATAGGCATCTTGGTAACAACAAAAAAATCAAAAAATAAAAAAATCCAAAAAATTTAGAAGAAGGATCAAAAAAGAGAAAAAATCGTCCTCTAGTGAAAACCACTTCGGTGGCACTTTGGACAAGTACCTTGGTGAAAACCTGGTAAATAGGCGCCTTGCATAAATAAGAACTTTCCATCCACCAGGATCTTTACAACTTGTTCTGCATCATCCATGCATTACGCATCCAACATCCATCGCATTCAGGTCTCCACCCATCACTCATCCACTCGCATCCACACCATAGCTTGGTCCTATGTTCGTATCATGATCCCTCCTAGTACTACTTGGCCCATCCCCAAGGTCAGTTTTCCTTCCTTTATCAGAGTAGTCTATCGGATCACATTGGGGGTATGTTCTCATTGGATCAGATTTGTGTATATTCTTAAAGTCCTAAATATTAGAAAATCCAAAAATATAAAAATATCAAAATCCAAAAACATCCAAAATCAAAATCCCAAAATATTCAAAACATATCAAAATCCCAAAAATAGGTCAAAATTCAAAACAAAGTCGTCTTGTCAAACTACGTCATCTCTAAGCTTGAATGTAGGCAAGGTTGATCTTTGATCATCCCATGAGACACTTAGGTCAGTCCTTTAGAAGTCTGTCATAATAAACTAACATTTCATCATGTATATCTTCACCTGTAAATGGTCAAGTTGTTAGTCGAACTATGTGGTCTCTGTGTGTATAACATAGTCAAGGCTAATCTGTTGATTAGCTCTCGAGGCCCCTAGGATAGGTCCTTAGGTTAGTTTCTTGGTCAAAATCTCATAAAATCCCAAAAAATATTCAAAAAATCAAAAATCAAAACATTTGTAAAATCTCGAAAAAAATCCCAAAAACAGCCTCAAAAGCATTGTAAAACTCCAAAAACATCCAAATATTTGAAAAAATCCATCCATCTCATCTCGCTTGCACCCTGTAATAAACACCACTCATAATAAACTAATCATCATCCTCAACCTTTGGTGAAATAGTTAGAAACAAGTCTAGCAAGTTAAAAGTAAAACTCAAAAAATGTCAAGTCTAAGTCAAGTACATAAACAAGTTGGTCAATTCTTTGTGTCGATAGTCCATCATCCAAATAGTCCCATATCAATCATCTGATTACATCATGCCCTAGGATGAATCCTTCCTACAAGGGGCATTATTTATCAGAAAGAACACTTTGGATAAACGAAATGGCGTGCCGCCATCCACTAACATGTCCTAGGATGTATCCTTCCTATAACGGGTAATATCTTTTGGCAATAGTTTTGGTTCTTATCCTTAAAAACACATTCCCTTTTGGTTAGCGGTATTGAAGAACATCAACTTGTTTGTGTGTGCTTTATCTTTATCTTTTGACTTATCTTATTGCACTCAATCCAAGGACCTCTCAATGATATCTGGACGAAGGATGTAGAGAGATAGGAATGGGCAATGCTCATTATCTTTTGTCTACTATGCTTGTTGGACGTTCTTGTAAAATAACCTTGGAAAATACTTTCTTTGTTAGATATGTATAGAGGATGTTTTGGATAGCTTGTTGACTATTGCATTAACTGGTTATACCTTTCCATGTTTTGGTCAGAGATGTTTGAAACTTCTAAAGTGCATCCTAGCAAGGTTTCTGTATGTCAGGTGTGAACAAGAATACTCCTATCTATTTTTCGAGTCAAAGTCCATCACACTAAGTACCATGCCATCTTGGTCCTTTATACCTTGATGCATCGTACTTATGCATGCTATCAAACATAAGGTAAGCGACCCTTTTAAAATACCAATCCTTGATAAGAAAATCATCCATTTTTCATCACCATTTCTCATCATCATATCTCATAAAGTTGGCTTGTTGGATCCTCTCATCATCATCTAATTTCATCTTTTCTGTACTAACATCATGTCATGAATAGTTAATCATCATCACTAGTACATCTTGCATCCACGAACCATCATTATTCTGCATATCAGCTTACATGCATAATCATCATCATAATATAGATCTATTAGTCTAAGCATCTCATAAAATCACACATTTGCATAATCATGGCATATCACATCATCAATCTCATCCATCTCACATCATATCATCATTTAAGCTGTTTAAGATAATATATATTTGTTATTCTAAGCATCTTAAAATCATCTCATTTTCATCATCATCCATAACCATCCATTTTTGAGCCTCTTTATCGTGAGATCAACCCTCAAATTGAATCTTTTTGCTCGATTTCTTGAGGGGGAAATGTACTAGTGTACTTCTTTCCACTGGGGCAACTGAAGAAAAAAATCAGAATTTTTTTGAATTTTGGTCACAACAAGTTTATTCTTTGAACCAACACAAGTACATCGCTTCAAAGAGGGGAAAAATGTAGACATGCAAAATTAGCATCATGCATTTAATTAGGCCCATTCATCAAGTAAACCAAGTTCACCTTTATCCATTCATCGGGTAAATTAAACTCATTAAATTCAATCTCCTACGGTCATTAATTTAAAATTAAATAAATTAACTTTATCATCAACCTTTTAATTAAATAAACCAAACTTTATTGAATTAAAATCCAAATGCATATTCCAACCCTTCTTGATTTAAATAAATCCAAATATTTAAATCAAATAAGTCAAACTCACCTAAACATCACCTAAGCTAATCTAATCTTGATTAACCTAACCTAACCACCCATCACATCCTCTAGCTTTTCCCACTTGCACGAATAAATCATTTTAACTCATTTATAAATTTATCATTTTCTTTCAACTTGGCATAAAAATGGAATATTCCCTCAAGTTTGAAAATGAAGACAAGTTGACTTGTCCCTTCCAACATTGCAATAAATTCTCTCTTTCATGTCCCCCTCTCAACATTTATTTCACAAATTCAAATTTAAATCTCCCTCTCTTGGGCACATTGGCCAAAACTTGCACATTCCTTAACCTATGACAAGTTGACAAGTGGCCTCATCTCATTTGTCCAATCTTTATCCCACATTTCTCTCTTATGAGCATTCTTCCAATTTGAAAATCTATAAATAAGCAGTTGATTCTTCATCAAAACATCTACATCTTCATGCAAAGTTACTCTCTGAAATTGAGAACTAATTTTTCTCTTCACTATTGCATTTCATCCATTTGAGTTTTAGCAAGGATTGGAAAAAGGTCATTGGCACATTTGACACCAATCCACTATGGAATAGGTGTGCATTATGTATCTTTCATGCTTTCAATTTAGTTTGTTTTGTTATCATGTTTATGAAACATTTTGCATTATTTCATAGGAGTATTTGTGCGTTTATATGAACTAACCTCAAATGTTATTAAAAAAATGTTGGAGGAATAACTGTATAGATTTGCAGGGGCTCACAACTCCTTCATCACTATTTCATAAATGATTAAGGCGCATTCCTCTGATGTTTCTTTTATTCATGAATCTAAGTTGTCTATTGAGGGTATGAGTAACCTTTCATCTAAGCTTTGGCGGCATGGTCACTATCAATGCATTGGTGCACAAGGCAGTGCTGGTGAGATTGTTTTCCTCTAGGACAAGGGAAATATTTCCCCCTTGTGGTAGATTGTGAGTAGATCTTCTCTATCCATGGTTGATTCAAGCTTTGAATCTAGAGAAACCCTATTGTTTTCTAATTTCTATAGTATGACTGACCTACCTAGTAAGGCTCATTTGTGGGATCAAATAAGGTATGTGAGATCTTTATCTCCTTTATTTCCCTAGGTTACAACTATGAATGCTAATTCTATTCTCAATCTTGATGAGAAGAGGGGCGGTTCGGATCATCTTGAGCCCTCTTCATCTTTGTTTAATTATAATACAACCTAGTTAAACTTTATTGATATAAAGCCTCTTGATGGTTTGTTTACTTGGAGTAATATTTGGATAGGTTTTGGGTTTCCAATTTTTGGTTCTAGGAAATTAGTGGATCTCTAGTTCTGAAATCCTTGACTGGCATGATTCAAATCATCAGCCCATAATTTTTTTTTTGCATGATTAGGAAAGTGCCAAGAATATTTCCTTCAAATTTTAGTTAATGTGGTTGCGGGAACCTTCTCTACTAGACCTTGTTAAAGTTTAGTGGTCTAATGGTTTTCCTTCATATGGGACAACCATGTACACTTTTGTTAAAAGGATCCATTATGTGAAATTTCAGCTAAAGAAGTGGAGTAGGGAATGCTTTGGGAATGTATTTAAGGAAAAATTAGTAGGTTAAAATCAGTTGGATATTATATCTAGGTAGAATAGAGACCAAGGTATCACTTAGGAATCCCTTAAGGTTAAAGAAAATTCTTTAGAGAAGCTGATCTAAATGGGAATTGTGGGACCTTTTTTGGAACCAAAAATCAAGGATTGATTGGATACAAGAGGGAGACATGAATAATACCTTCTTCTTCAACTCCATCAAAGTTAGGGGACATGGGAATTTAATCTCCTCTAATATGTCTTCTCAAGGTTCTCAACTATTTTCTTTGCATGATATCTCCCAAGAGGCCGTTCAAAATTTATCTTCTTTATTCTTAGAGGAAAGCCTTGTGGATTTGGAGGAAGTGAATCAGGTTTTGGCTTGCATCCCTTATATGGTTTCTTATGTTGATGAGTTAGAGGAGGTTATTTTTAGCATGAAAAAAGGTAAGGCCCTAGGCTTGGATGGGTTTCATGTTGAATTTTTTTCAAGAATTTTTGGAGATTATCAAATGGGATCTTTTGGAGGTGGTGCAAGAATCTTAGGATAGTAAACAAATGCTAATTCCAAAATATGAGGTTACTAATTCCTTTGATCTTTTTCAGCCAATCATTTTGTGTAATGTCTTCTATAAGATGATTAAAAAGTTAATTGCTAAAATATTGAATCCCTAGTTGACTAATATTATCTTGAAGGAGTAAAAGGGTTTTGTGGTTGGAAGACACATTCAAGATGGTGTTGTGATTGCAACTAAGGCTGTCAATTCCATAGAGGTTTCCAAAGAGATGGCTATGTTTGCAAAATTGTACATGGATAAGGCTTATGATCAAGTTAGATGGTCCTTTCTACACAATATTTTGTGTGTGTTTGGTTTTGTTGTGAACTAAATTAATTGGGTAATGAGTCGTGTCTTGTCGATTTTTGTATTTTGTGTTGATTAATGGTGTGCCCTCTTCTTTGTTTGGTGCCTTTATGGGCCTTAGGCAAGGTGATTCCTTGTCTGGACTTATCTCTTTATTATTATGGATGAAGGTTTTGGAAGACTTCTTAAAGCCCATTTGAGATAGGGGTTGATTTGGGGATGGTCTTGGGGTGAGGGCTTAGCTCCATAGACCCATCTTCAATTTTTGGATGATATTTCCTTGTTGTGTTTGGCCAAAATTAGGGAAGCGAGCAACTTCAAGAAGGCTCTAGACATTTATCTTGCTGCTTTGGGTTAGAAGATTAATGAAGGGAAATAATTTATCTTCTTCTTCAATACTCCTCTACTTATTCAATCTAGGATTGTTTGTATTCTTAGATTTCAGATTGGTAATCTTCCTTTTGTGTATTTGGGTATTCCTCTCTCTATGACCCCTTTGGTAAAAAAGACTTGGCAACATATTTTGGACAAGTTCAGAGGTTACATCAATCACTAGATGTGTCAATGGTTGTCCTTTTTTGGGAGGATTATGCTCCTAAAGGATGTGGTCTAGGTGCTTCCCCTTGATAAGTGTATGGTTCAAGTTGCTCCTATGGGTTTCATTAGAGAGCTTGATGTTCTCTCTAGAAAATTTCTTTGGTTTGGAATTTTGGATTATAAGAAGTGGAGTCTAGTTAAGTGGGACTCCATGTGTAGGACTATCCAATAGGGGGGCTTGGGTCTTCAATAGGAAGCCATTACTGGTCAGGATTTGGCATCCAAGCTTTATTGAAAATGGTGTATTAGTCAAGATTAAAGTTGGGCCAAAATCCTCAAGGCTAAATATTTGAGAGGTGTTGCAGAGAAGGATATTTCTTGCTACTCTTTGGATGGTAAGGGGTCTATGATTTGGTAAACTCGTAAAAGAGGTTCTAGCTTGATCAAGTAAGGCCTTTTTTGGATTTGTTAGAAGGGGGATGATGCTCTCTTTTGGCTTGATTATTGGGATGGTTACCCCTCATTATTCACTTTTCATCCTCATCTGTAGAATTTGGGCCCACATTTTTTGAATGTTGGATGGTCAAAAGTTAGTGATCTCAAATATGTGAAATGATTGGATTAGGTGGAGGTGCTCAGATGGAAAGAGTGTCACCTTTGGCCTCTTGGGGGATTGATTGTGGATCATGCTAATCTGGGTAAGCCTTAGTAGAGAGAATTTTCTTCTCTTTTCAACAAAGGGATGTCTTGGCCTGGGACCTGAATCCTAAAGGGGTTTATTTAGTGGCAACTAGGTACCATAAATTGGATAAAAGGACATATGGGGAGGACGAAGTCCCTTGGTGGAAATATGTTTGGAACAAGTTTGCGTGGCCCAAGTGAAACTTATTCCTTTGGTTAGTGGCTCATAAAAAATGTCTTACTTGGGAAAATATTTTGAATAGGGGGTTTCAAGTGCCATCTATATGTTTTCGATGTGGTAGTAGTGAGGAGTATTCTTCACATCTTTTCTTTCAATGCTCCTTCTCCAAATCTATTTGGATTTTTTTGGTGAGTAGTTTGGAGGCACCCCTATGTGCATGCCTTATCCCTTACTAAGTTTTGGAGGACTTTGGGGATACCCCCTTCTATATCATTCCATCTCTAGATGGAATGGACTATTGGGCCTTCATGCATTCTTTGGAAGATTTGGTTGGGGAAATCGTAGGATTTCCCAAAATAAAAAGTTGGTGGTTGCGCAAGTTTGGAAACACATTCTTAGTATGCTTTAGGAGACTATTTTAGCTAAATGTGATGTTGGTACTCCTTTGAATGCTAAGGAGGCTATGGTGTTTTTGGGTCTGGGTCTAAATGGACTCAGTTCAAGGAAGGCTTGTTCCATTGGAATAACACATCCCAAAAGAAAAAAATAGAGAGAAGGTAGAAGGTATCTGCCTCCTACTAGGATTTTGAAAATCAATACTGATGGATCTTCTAGGGGAAATCTAGGTTATGTGGGTGTGGGTGGTTTGTGGAGAGACAGTTTAGGGGTTGTCCTTTTCTTCTTCAAGTATCATAGTATTTAGACTAATAAACTCATGGAGTCTCTGACTATTCTTGTTGCTCTAGAAAAATCCTATGCTCTTGGCTGGCATAAGATCATGTGTGAATTGGATTCACAAATCATGATTAACTTGTTAAATGGATAGAACATTGATGGGGTGAACTGACAATTATCTTCTATATTGCAACAGATTCACTAGTTATGTAGCTCAATGGAGATGGTGTCCTTTTCTCATATTTCTAGAGAATAGAATAATGTGGCTAATTTTCTATCTAAATAGGCTTCAAAGTTTAGGGATGATTGTGAAACATAGATTTTTGGGACCCTATGGACTACTCTTGCACTTCTAGGATTTTTCACCTAAAAGGAGAGAGATAGGGCCAAAAATGCTTATGTGTCACTCAAATTAGGATGTGTAAAATGTTTTTTAATGTAAATGGACTTAACTAAATGCAATGGATTAGTATAAATGAATGAAAACAAATGCAAAGCCAAGATTTATGCAATGTTTGAAAACATAGTGTTGTTTCCAAAAATGACTAAAATAATGAACAAAAATGCAACTTTTAACCAAAAAAAAAGTTGTTTCTCAAAATATGTGCACCTAGAAAATTGTAGAAGAATGGAGAACAATCTGAAGAGCTGATGAAATCTAAACTTGGGCTGACTAGGACTCATTCACCACCTTGGGCGAATTAGTCCTAGGTCAGGACTTTTCTGCACATAACCTATTTTCTAATAGTTAGGGATTTGAAAAAATATCTAACTCAAATCTTCATCTTTATGTGGGACTCATTCACCAAGAATGGTGAATCAATCCACTTTATGATTCTGGAAAACTTAAAACTCAAATCTATGTCTTGACACCTGCACAACAAATTATGACACAGACCCAGTTCTAGATCTCAAAAAATTCCTACAAAATAGCTTAAAAGAGTTGGTCTAATGGGGGATTTTCCTTGGTCAAACACCTAGGTAGGTAATTAAACCTTGAAAAGAGAAAAACTTGCATAAACCCTAGCCTTAGATGTGTTAAAGACTAGGAAAGGTTGAAACATAAAAGGGTCCTATTCTATTGCTCTAGAACAAGACATGCAAGATTGATTGAAATGATGCAAGATATCTACCCTAGCAATCTTAAAACACATAAAAAAATGGATATAAAATGGCATGCAAATGATAAATAAGCACAATGCAAACCTTAATCTGAAGATAGAGTGAAAATGAAAGATGGAATCAATAGGAAACCAAGTCCTTAGGCATGATTTGGTGGCTAGTTGCACCTCTTCACCCTAGATTTCTTCATGATTCACCATAGGAATCCATAATCAACCCTTTAAAATGTTGTATCTTAACAAGATTAGTGAGCTTCAAGACCTACCAAAACCCTAGTTTTTTGTCCTAAAACTTCAACTTTTGATGATGAAACTTGTTGTAGAATGCTTTGTTTTTGGAATTGATCTTGAAGAATGATAATGAGATTATAAGATGTGAAAAAGATTGTGTAAAATGACTTAAAATGTGTATTTATAAGCAATAACACCTTATTTTCTCCTTAATTAGACCTAAGAGGCTGACATTCACCAGAAACAAAAGTCAAATTGGTTGAATTCCTGCTTGATTTTGAATTTTCTATCAAAGGGCACTCATTTTCCACCCTTGGTGAATGGGTCACACTAGAGGGGACTCATTCAACCAAGTTAGTGAATGGGTCCCATTACTGCTATTTGAAGGTGGGTTGTCGGGGTATGATGTTATTAAATGTTGTTGTTCGGGTTTTATGTGATTTCACATGTGAAACAGGCCTCTAAATCATAATTAATAGGTCTAAGGGGCCTATAAATGTCCTTTTGAAGGGAAACGATGTGAAGGGACTCAAAAGTGGGTCTAATTATGTGAGAAATTATCTCTTTTCTCAAGAGGGTCCAATTTTCTATGACACAGTTAGCCCCCACTTTAGCGCCCATATGACTCTACGTGCATATGTAAGCTAAAGGACTCTAAACAATGCACCTTGCTACATAAAAGGATACATATTCAAAAGGAAAGGAGAACGAAGCCCCCAATATATTTATCTACACAACCACAACATTAAGAACCACATCCTGTAACACACATTCATTAATTTCCCAAAATCATTTTATCTAACTCCTAGGAATCCAATTCGAGTGTAGATGTATTCCCCACCTTGATTCTGTTTGCTTTACGAAGGTGGAATGAAGGTAGCAATCTAGACACGTCAAATAAGAAATATCATATTGTAGGGAATTTCCAAGTACTATGCCACATAAGAATAGAAAAATAATGATGTCAAGTGTGGAATAATGATTCCAACACATCAAACGATGTTGAAAACAAATTATCCTAGCACACGTTATGTTGATTCGAAGAATATCTAGATTATAAATTTTGGAAAAGATGGTAACCATATGTGAGTGGGTAAAAGTAAAAAAAGAGACGAAAAGTAATGAAAAGAAGGGAAAGAAAGCTACTTGTCACTTACTATTCATTTTACCTTTGTATAACTTGAAAGCGATGAGTGAGGGAAGAACATGCTGAGTAAACAAGATTACACACCTTCGCAGTTGGATGATCTTTGTGAGTAGGTGGTATGTGCCGATATGTACCATGAGATGAGGAGGTTGAAATTCCTCATGCATTTTGAGACATAGGTGATGACATTTGATTTGATGTATGTCCTTTAGTGATTTATATTGTTTGTTCATATATATCATGATGATGAGTTATTGATTATGTACATGATATATCTTGTATGAGTGACAAGAGACCTGAAAGAGTTCTATTGTTAGGCAACCATTGAGATAGTGCCAGCATCCCTCGAGAATGAGGAGATAGATCCTAACTATGTGCCCCCATTGATCATAGAGGAGGAACCAGAATCGCTCAGACCATTCGTGCGGTTGTGGGCCACATACGAGAGTGTGAGGAGGTGACTCCATCACACTGAGAGTGCACTACAATTATCACAAACCTCAGCCGAGGTAGAGAGACTGTAGACAAAGCTAACACAAACATGAGTAGAGAGGGACCAGATGGAAGATGAGTGGATTATAACTGTTGGACGAGTACAGGGTCTGGAGTATGCACTGAGACTTGAAAGTTCATGATCACGGTCACACACGACCATCTCATGAGATCCAGGGACTAGATTGCAAGTGCTAGATCCCAAGGGGTCTAGCTCTCACAGACCATTTTGATATTGTATATGATTCTAAGATGTATATAAAACTTTTATATATATATATAGACATGCATGTTTGATATTATGATGATGTATCTTTTGGTATGAAAATGCTAAATACTATGTGATTAATTAAATGAATTATGGTAAAAATTATTTAATTAATTGCTTCATGATTTAACAAAAATGGTGTGATCTAATATAAAACATATTTTAGTTTTATCATAGATACAACATTGATAAATGAAAAAGAATATGCTAAATTAAATACACCAATAAGGATTTAATTTAACATAACAAGAGGGTGAATAGTATGAAGCCTAAAGTAATTCTAAAATGAACTTAAATAATTACCTTAGTGTTCAAGACAAATAGGAATCTAGTTGTAAAAATAGAGCAATGTGAAAGTTATAAAATCAAATAGCTTTAAATAACATTTCTATAGCACTCATACTATTCAAAAGGGATTAGAGATAATACTGATGCAGATGTGTGACATTAATAGGTTCTTAAGGGGTGTTCCATCAAGTTGTGTTAAGAGATAAGCACCAAACCCATAATTGGTTTCAACTACGTAAGGTCCCAACCAATTAGGGCTGAACTTATCTTTGTCTTTGTTGTCAACACTAACAGTTCTTTGATTTTCAATAAGAAAAAAATCTCCCTTAGAAAATAATCTAGGGATAACATGAATGTTTTTTTTGCATTGTAATTGTTTGGTGTGAGATTGGAGAGGTTCAATATTGTTAATGCATTGATCATCAAGCATATCAAGTTGATGTAATTGTTGTTTTGTATAAGTGTTAGTGTCAAAATTTTCTGGGAGAGCAACTCACAAGGTAAGAATTTCCAACTCGAAGGGAATAATCACATCAATACCATAAACAAGGCTATAAGGGGTATTTCTTGTGGATGATTGAACATTAGTTATATAAGCCCAAAGTGGGTAAGATAGTTGTGTATGCTAGTCTTTAGGATTATTGTGAATAGTTTTCTTAAGGATATATTCAAGAAGTTTATTGGTATTTTCAGCTTGTCCATTGGATTGTGGATAATAAGGTGTAGATAAACGATGTTGTATGTTAAATGTTGCAAGAAAATCTTGAACTTCGCTATTCTTAAATGGAATTCCATTGTCTGAAGCAAGTGTAGAAGGAAGTCCAAAGTGAGTAGTTATGTATTCTAATATGAATCAAAAAATTACTTCAGTAGTTGTTCAATGAAGAGGGATAGCTTCTACCCATTTTGTGAAATAGTGAGTTGTAGTTATGATAAATGTATACAGTTGAAGGAGGGGAAAATTTTCCAATAAGATCTAACCCCCATTACTGAAAATGGCCAAATGGGAACATTGGCATGGAGCTCAACAACAGGAGCATGAATCAAATTGCTACGTTCTTGGGATTTGTGGCATCATTTAACATAGGAAAAGCAATCCTTTTCCATATGTCTCCAATAATAACCCATACGGATAAGTTTTTGCACTAACGAATGACCTCCAAAATGACCTCCACAAGCACTAGCATGAACCTGTTTGAGCGCTAAAAGGATTTTGGAATCTTTAAGACAAAGTAATAGGAGACCATTGAAAGATCTTCTATACAAAATGTCAACAAGAATCACATATTTAGTTGCAAGTTTACATAAGCGCTTTCTAATATTTGTTGTGATAGGTTCAGGAATGGTACCATTATTTAAGTAATTGTTGTTGGTGTAATTAATTATTTAATTACACTTTAGCATACATTTACTTAGGAATATTTCATTTCCTAGGTTAATTATTATTTAATTATTATCCTTATCTTGTTGAGTTGTTTTTTTGCTCAAGATAAGATTAGGGTTGTTTTTTCTTGCTTTATTGCTTGATTGCCTTTTTGAAGGCGTTTGTATTATTTTTAAAACAATTACTTTCAATAATCAATTATGTTGGTTTATGCTTGCAGAAACTTGCTCTGAGGGTTTACAGAATATATATTTTTTTGTTTTGAATATCTGTCGCATGTGATAGGTGATTGCTTGCAGGTGATTTTTGGGGACTGTGAAGTTGGTTTTTCAACTTCTACATGGTATCAAAGCTCTAGACCTATTGTTGCATGTTCGTGATATGAAGATATTCTCTCACAATGTCTTTTTCTGTGCAAGGGTTTGAAGCCAGTTGATTTTTTGTGGATCTAGGGGTACGCAATTTTTTTGTGCATTTTTGGGCCAAACGAACGTCGCCATCGCGATCAAAGAGTCCAAAATCTCCACAAACACCTTTTGTTTCATCAATTTAGGCAAAAGTTGAAAAAAAGGAAAAAAAATAGCTCCAAGGCTGTATGGCCCTAGGGCACATAGTTCGAGGCATGAAAAATTCAAATAAAATAAAATACAAATAAAAATCAAGTTTTTTTAAAAAAACTTACGCTGCCCACTTTAATCAGCAATGCCGCCCATCAGCAACCCGACGACCATCGACCACCAGCACCGCCACCCCCTCTCCACTAGGTAGCTACTAGTTCTGCCACCACCACCAGCGACCTTTACCTCCACCCTGCCACTCCAACATAAGCCCTCTACACTCAGTTGGTGGTCACGTTGTGACCTCGAGCCAACACCAACCGCTAAGGAGATAACCACTAGAGGAATGCCACTATTCATGTGACCAAACCTCTAAAATTGCTAGTGGTTAAGGAGACTGCTAGTTTTTTTCCTGCCAGTAGAGCAGACGGTCATATGCACAACCGAGGGCCAGCACCTGGGGGCCAACATTTTGCACTTGTTTAGTATTAAAAGTGCCTTTTACATGCCTTTTTTCTTTTTCTCATAACTTGGGGAAACTGAGTCATTTTCTTGAAAACGAGATATCGCTAGAAAGCTGATTCGACGATAGATCCAGTGGTGCAGGTATTTTTTTCTGATTTTTCCATTTTGATGCCTTTTTCGCCTATCAAAGCTAGAAGTTTTTGCTTTCACTCTGGGAGGTGTAACTTTTGCATCCTGGCTCTATTTAAAAAAAAAAAAAGGTGTTGGAAAGCTGGTTCCATCTTCTTCTTAGATCTTATACCTATTTTTTGTAGAATTTTCTCCATGTATCTATTTTTTTGTTAGAACTCAACCCTTACTTTCTAAGTTATTTTCTTGGGAAACATACAATCAAGAGTTTTTTTGAGATCAAAGAGGAATATTTTTTTATTTGAGAGTATATATTACTATTTTCTGTCATGGATTTACATAATATTGCACCCCTTACTCCATTCAACTATTTTGGTTGGAAAAAATAAATGGAGATTCATTTGAAACATAAAGGGTTGTATAGGGTAACCATGGGTACAAAAATTGAACCTACAGGTGCTACTAAAAAGAGAAAATGGTTTAATAGCTGTGATGAAGATTATGGTACATTATGTCTATCTCTTTCTTCTGACCTTCTTTTTCACATAGTCTTGCATTACACCCAATGAGATCTGGACCACTTTAGAGTCTTTGTTTGGGAAATAGGGTACTATGAGAGGGTTTCAGTTAGAGAATGAGCTTATTGGCTTAAATCCTAGGTATTTTGATAGCATCCAAGAGTTTTTCACTAAACTCAAATCTCTTAGATTATAGTTGTCATAGTGTGGTGTTCAAAAAGAAGACTCTCAGTTGATATTGTCCATTCTTTCTAAGCTTAGATCAGATTATTCAATTTTTGTATCTACCTTTTATGCCACTATGGATGCACTTGGTACGAGATTCACTATGCCATATCTTGATGAATTTTCTTCATCTCTCACTCAAGAGCAAGCTAAGTTAGCTAGCATGGGCATGGTGAAACCTTCTTCTTGATCACAGGTACTTATTGTATCACAAGAGCCCAAAGATCAGAAGGCTTCTACAAGAAAAAGGAAAGAAACATAAACAAAAGGATTCCAAACCTCATGAGCAGCAGAAGGAGTCCTCAGATTCATCCTCCTCTTCTAAGGGGAAATCATCTAGGAAGGAGAAGACTACATGTGCATATTGCAAGAGGGAAGGACATGCAAAACATAATTGTTACAAGAAGGACATTGATGAGTTGAAGCATCTTCTTCAAAAACATCAGATTGATTTTCCTTCTAGGATGTCTAAATCATCATCTTCTTCTTTAGAACTCAATAACACAGACATAGCTAGTTTACATACTTCATCAGATATGAAGGGACATGCTCTTTGTGCTTCTTTAGGTATTGGATCAGTGAGATGGCTTCTAGATTCAGGAGCATCTCATCATATGGCATATTCATAGTCTATGTTCACTTCCTTTGAGCCTTGCACTATGTCTCCCATTTTGATGGGAAACAACACTTACATGAGTGTTACGGGGAAGGGGTCTATTAGTTTTGGGGAGCACTCCTTTCAGTATGTCTTGTGTGTCCCTCACTTGACAAACAACCTTCTTTCCATTTATCAGATCACACATGAGGGAACTGGGAGATATTTGGAGTTCACACTTGATTTGGTTATCATCAGATACTTGGCGAGTAGAGCAATTATTGCTACTGGGATAGTGGATCACTCATCTCAGTTGTATTCCTTCACTGATTTTGCTACTGATGGTGCTTCTGTTCCTACAACTGTTCCTCACACTTCTAGTGTGCATCATCATTCAGAGGAAAGATTTGGCTTTTTGAACATTGGTGTTCTCACTTCGGATCCTATTCTCAATCCTTCTATTTCATCTCCTCCACCTCATGTTTCTATTGTTGTGGCTATCGATGTGGCTTCTTCTATTTCAGTGTAGCAGGATCCAGTTGATCATCCATCTCTGGAGGCTACTCTTCAGTCTTCACCTACTTTAACTTCTTTGTTGGTTGAGGTCACACCTGCTTCTATGGAGACATGTTGGGCTACACTTTTAGATATTTCTTTCATTCAACCTCTTCCCTCTCACTTCTTTTAGGAGATGCAGTTTCTTCAGTCTTATTAGAGCTACTTCATTCTGGGGGGGCTATGTGGCCTATTTCTTCCTCTCTTTTGGGGGGGTTCTTTCATGTATCTTTTTGATGGATGGTTTCCTTGGGGGGTCTTATGGAGTCCTCCATCTTTCATCACTTAGTTAGTTTATTGCATTCTATTTTGGGGAGGATTTTTGTTCCCATGTGGTTTTCTCCTTTACCCTGTTTGATTTAGTTTGCATTGCATTTGTAAATGAGTACCTGATCAGACCTTGTTGTCGGGACTCATCTTTGCATAATAATTTTCTTCTCCCTAAGTTGTACTTATGGGGGGGTGTTGGTGTAATTAATTATTTAATTACACTTTAGCATAAGTTTACTTAGGCATATTTCATTTCCTAGGTTAATTATTATTTAATTATTATCCTTATCTTGTTGAGCTATCTTTTTGCTCAAGATAAGATTAGGGTTGTTTTTTCTTGCTTTCTTGCTTGATTTCCTTTTTGAAGGCTTTTGTATTATTTTTAAAACAATTACTTTCAATAATCAATTATGCTAGTTTATGCTTGCAGAAACTTTCTTTGAGGGTTTACATAACATCTTTCTTTTTTGTTCTGAATATCTATTACATGTGATAGGTGATTGCTTGTAGGTGATTTTTGGGGACTGTGAAGTTGGTTTTTCAACTTCTACAGTTGTATATTGTATCATACCATTCACACAAAGTTGCTTGAGTTATTTCCAAAATGTCTTGTAAAAAAATATCGATGGAAGGTTTCATGATGGGGTGAATAATGAATCTGAAAGTTTTAGAAGGATCGTGTGGGGATATGAGAGAAGCTGCACTCGCCATTGCATCCACGTGTCAATTATCTTTGCATGGGATGTTATCAATGGTGAAAAGGTCAAAATTTTCTAATAACTTCATTATGAGATCCTTGTATTGTGATAATTTGTCATGTTTAGTTTGATATGAACCATTGATTTGTTTTATGACCAATTCTGAATCACCAAAGATCTTAATATGTTTAACATGAAGAGATAGAGAAGCTTGCAAACCTGCAATCAATGCCTCATACTCAGCTACATTATTTGTATATAGGAAATTTAAATGATAGGATAAGGGAATATGTTTTTCATCAGGTGGAATGAGGACTATTCTAACGTTAGAACCTATTTGACACTTAGATCCATTGAAAAATACTTCCCATGGTTTGATATCAATAGTTAAGACATGATCATTAGGAAAGGAATCATTGGTAGGGAAAGAAAAGGGAGAAGGTGCATTGGCTAAGTGATCAGTTAAGGCTTGAAATTTGAGTGCTTTTGGTGAAACAAATTTAAGATCAAAGTCGATTAACAACATCAGCCACTTAGCTAAGTGTCCTAAGAGATTGGTTTTGTTGAAAATATATTTAAGAGGATCAAATTTTGTGGCAAATTATACTTCAACAGTTAGTAAATAATGCCACAACTTACAAGTAGTGAATACTAGAGCCAAACATTGTTTTTCAATTGGTGAATAGCATGTTTCATAATCAAATAAGGTACAAATAATGTAGTAAATAGGGTGTTTGTCACCATGATTGTTTTTTTCAGCCAACAATGCTACAAGACCATGGGAAAATGTGGCAATGTACAAGATAAATAGTTGATGTGGCACAACAGGTTGTAAAAAAAGTGGAGTGGCTAAATATTCCTTTAGACTCTCGAAAGCTAGTTTACAATACTCATTCCAATAGAAAGGGACACCCCTTTTAAGGAGATGTGTGAAATATATTGTGCAATCAGCTAAAGATGCAACGAAATGACAAATAGCTTGAATTTGACCTTGTAACGTACGCAACTAAGAAATATTCCAAGGAGGTGGCATGTTAATGATGGCATCAATTTTCTTTGTGTCCACTTCAATGCCTTTGTGAGATATGACAAACCCAAGAAGTTTACCACTATCTATGCCAAAGACAATTTTTTTGGATTTAATCGCATGCTGTATTGTTTTATGTGTTCAAAGATTTTATGAAGGAAATTCACATTGTCTTGTTGTGTTAACGACTTAGCGAGGATATCATTAACATAATCTTCTAAAATTTTGTGAATATAATTATGGAAGATTAATTTCATTACACATTGATAAGTTGGGTTGACATTCTTTAAACCAAAGGGCATCACAACCTAGCATAATGTACCCCAAATAGTTGTAAAGGCAGTTTTGTATTGATCTTGAGGGTTAATAAGTATTTGATTATAACTAGAAAATCTATCCATGAATAAAAACAAAGTATGCCCTGTAGTTGAATCCATGATCATGTCTATATTAGGAAGCAAAAAATCATCTTTTAAGGAGGCTTTATTCAAGTCTCAAAAATCTATGCATATCTTAATAGTATTATTAGGTTTTGCAACTATGAGAATGTTTGAGATTGAAGGAGAATAATCAATAGGTTTAATAAAGCTTGCATCAAGAAGTTTCTCTAGTTCCTCTTTAACACACAAGGCCATGTTAGGGTGCATTTTGTGAATCTTTTGACGAACGGGTTTAGCATTTAGAGCAAGGAAAATGTTATGGATCACAATTTTTGGGTCAATTCCCGACAAAATATTTCCAAGTGAATATTTTAGGAAAATCATGAAGTAAAGTGGTCATATCTTATTTTTCTTCATCATCAAGGCACTTCCCAATTTTAATAATTTTATCTATATTATGAATGTCCATAAGCACATCAATTGTATCGCCTAAAGGGAGTAAATTTAATTTAGGACTTCCAGATTCAGAGAAATCTTCAATGATATCACTTGCTTCTTGCTCGGTAACATTTAAAGCATGGGAAATGTGTTTCATGTAAGTATGCGAGGATGGAGTATTGAAAACACCTAATATATGTTTCAAATCCTCATCACTATTGGCATATGTCAATGAAGGGGGTAAGGTTATATCCAACAAATTGAGATGTTTGATTGTGAGTTTGCATTGTGAGTGACAGGTTATAACACTAATGTTTAAAGATGGTCATTGGGTAGCATTGGTCGTTTTAGAAAAAGAATTGTTGGAAATTGGGAACACTGAGAAAGGGGGTGGATCAATGTTCACTGATATCTATTTCCAAAATAGATCTAAAACAATTAACATAAATAATTAAACTTCGTATAGAATTTGCAACACATAATAGATGAAATCATGCAGTCACATTAATGAACACCATAACACCAGCTATGGAAACCCTATCAGGGGAAAAACCACAGTGGAGATTAATCCACAATGTTTACTCTGTTAAAAGTAAAATAGAAAGAAGAGGAATGCGCTTGCATTCAGGCGCACTACCTAGAGCTCACTGCTCAATTGGAAAGGCTCACTACCTTACTGTAAGAAAAATTAAGATTAAAAAAAAAAAATTGAACTGAGAGAACATCTACAAATGCTTGAATTCAGTTCCACTTAGGCTCTCAATCAGATTCCAAATCTCTAGACGGAATCACACTTCTACTCTGCTCTGCACTACATGACATACCAAAACTATTTTACCCTAAAACAACTAATTTTCTCTTTTCGCTCTCTTCTTGATACTCCTTCACTACTTCATTATATCTACTACCATGACTTGCATATCACACACATAATGGTTTACCGATCTCCTTTATATACCCACTAACCAGAAATTCAATGTATGTCAGCCTCACAATAAAATATAATATTTTTTCATATGTTGGCTCAAATCACTCAATAGAATTAATGCGTACCCACACAAGTCTAGAATTTAGTAGGGACCCAAACCAAGATTCCAAACATAGGAAATAGCAAAATAAATATTCCACATATATCCACGATATGCCATATGAAACATGTCGGCCACAATGGAAAATAAACCATGAAACATGCTACTGAATCTCTTAACTCGAACTTTAACTTAATACTGTACCACAAAAATCATTAGAGGATAGCGTAAATGATAAGAAATATTTCTTGGAGATCCAAAAAAGTGATCGGATCAGCTTGCCAACTAGATGTCATGTTCTTCATTCTTTATGTCGGTAGAATATAGAGTCTTACTTTCCTTGCTAGTATAAACAATGCTAATACTATAGATCATACTGCTAACTCTAGTTACCATCAATGACAGTATAAGTAGCCAAAAATTATCTCTCAGAGCCATATGCCAACAATCTCCCCCATTGGCATTGATGACAACACTTAGTGAAAAATTGACTAAGTTTCAAAACCAAAAACTCAGCAAGACCAAAATTGTTGCTCCCCCTATGGATGTCAAGAAAAAAATTTCACTGCATTCTCTCCCCCTTTGACACCAATGAAAAAGCTCTACTATATCTGCTCTACACTTTTCTTCTTATTCTCTCCCTTTGATATTTTATTGCTCTTACTCTTTCTCCATTCTATCCCCAACTGATGATGCAAAAATTGATCAAAATTGGACAACTACTGTAAAAATTCAAAAAATTATTTTATACTTAGCTTTCATTTTTGGAAGGAATTTCTTCCAAGAGTTCACCACAATCCCAATAGCTATGATCAAGTTGTTATTCTCTAAAGTTCTGTTGATGATCTAAATAAGAGACTCAGGAATGGTGATTGCATCTTCCATCTTTTCTCCTGACTTAAGCACTTAAATCATCTACTCTAATCTCCCTTCAGTTATGTCCTTTCCTTTCTAGAAGGCATCAATAAGTGTATTCCTAGCAAAGTGGAACTTTGCATGCTCAACTTGTAGACCATGAAATTTCTTCTTAACATATCCATTCTGGTCCAACGACATATTGTAGTCTTGTCCAGTTATGACAAGTTGTTTTTCTATTTCCTTCAAGTTATCCTTGTACTTGCCTACCACATTAGGCTGCTTAAGACAGTAATTGAAAAATTTATTGGCCAAATCAATGCACTGTCTCAGCTTATTCATTTTCTTCTTCAACTTGGAAAGGGATAGCCTAAACCACATCTTTAAATGGGAAATTATTTCCTCCTCTTTTTTTCCATAGGCACAAATTCCATGACCTCCTTGACACACTCAATTAGTTCTTCTAGGAGAACATCCTATAGGCTCTCGAACTAAATATTATTATCAGCAAAGTATCTTGCCAGAGTGTTTTCAATAATATCTTGCTCATAAGATGGTCCATTTAACCATATTTTTGATATCTTTTGCATACCATCCTCAGCCTGAATGATTTTCACTATCTTTAACTTGAATAGAGCACCTTCTTCATCACTGTCTTCAGCTATTATAATTTCTTGTTCACCTAGTTTTGGTTGATCTCTTGGAGTATATTCTTTAGAAAATTCATCCTCTACATCCACAACCAATTGTCTTTTCCCTTTTTCTTCAACCTTTGGTAACTTGGGTACCAGATGAGTGACACCACCCATATCACTTCCTCTCTTCTGCTTTTTCTTTGCCTTTCTGAAGGAAGATCCAACTTCAGTTAACTTTACTAGGAGAGGGATAACACTATCCCCAAACCTTTCTAACACCTTTCTAAAGAAGCTTTCATATGCTTGTTCACAATTGTCAAAAGAGTTATAATGATTGAAGATTTTCTTACAAAATGACATATTTTATCTCCATACTACATTGTCCTTTGTAGGAAAAAAGTTTAGAAAATACATCACAATACATATTTCTAGAGTTCCAAACCTGAAGGGGTAGTCAATAGCCTTCATTAATTGAACATTCTCCATCAGTTGATCCTTCAAAAAAATGCATAGGTAGAAGTCTTCATTTTCAATTATCATTTTATGAGCGATATATGCAACACCTATCGAGGTTGATCCTTCTTAGTTTCTGAAGAAGATATTATATGTGATTTGATGTGCAACATACCTTGTCAACAGATCTTTAATCATCACAATTATTAGAGCCCTCTAATCTCCCCTTATTCCAGTTAGGGCTTTGACCTCAACATTGTGAATCAACTTCTTCTTTAGTATATCATCAATATTTCATAAGTCCATTAGATTCCTAATCACATCCTTAGAAATTTGATAAGGTTTGTCTAGAGTGAGGATATCATCGTCCAATTTGTTTAGAACAAACTAAATTATCTCTAGATTGACAAAATGAGGATATTCGCTCCATATATCCAAATTTCTATGCTTTGATCCTTCAATCCTCTTGAGATTAGTGAGTGACAACAAATTTCTTTCATCCCTAATATTTTGACTACTATACTCATCTAGAGCTATGGTTCCTTTGATTTGTTTCATGTTTCACCTGAAACAAATTTCTACCAATTGCAAAAATAGATATGAAATCAATGATCAACAAAAATACCTAGAAATTAACTGCTAGGATCACCTTTTGCACCTTTGAAATTTTGCAAAAAATTCTCTTGAACTATTCTCCTTTAATGCACAATGACAAATTAGGGTTTCAAATTCCCTTTTTATAACTTCACCTACTTTACTTTCTTCCATATTAAATGTGTTTCCCTAGAAGTTTCATTCACTCTCCAAACTCAGACATCAAGCGAAGAATTCAAGTGCAGACCTATACCATTTCATCCAATTCAACATATGATTTCTAATAGTTCCATTAATGAATAACACAACGACTAACAAAATCCAGTGATTCGGTGCCAATTATACATAGAGGGACAAGAGATTTTCATGAAAAAATCCCCCTAGGCCACTGGCCTAATATCAATTACCAAAAGAGTTACCGGAGGGAGCTTTCAGTATAGCCTTGTTTCCTTCATCAGATTCACTTTTCTTCACCCATGTTTTCTTCATCTGGTCTCTTATCTCTTCCACAAATATTTTATCTTTTCTTTTGTTGTATTTTTGTGAATTTATTCCTTGATTAACCAAACCTATTTTATTCATGTTTTTGTTCCTACAAAATTTTGCAAGGTGTCCAAGATTGTTACAATTGAGATATACCAGACCTTTCTATCTATACCAACCATTCCACTGATTTCTTCTTGACCTGCATTGATTAGCAACATGTCCAAATCCTCCACAAGTATAGCATTTAATATTACTTGTATTGATAGGCATACTTCTGCAATCTAATGACTTATGACCAAACTTCTTGCATTTAAAAAATTGACCAAAAAATGGAGTACTAAGGTTTATCCTTCTACACTGAGAAGCCATATGTCCAAATTTATTACAAGTAAAGCAATATCCATTAAATATTTGAGCATTGGGTTGCCTTACTGGATGTGTTTAGCCTTTTTTCTTCTTTTCAGAGTTCTTATGTTCAGATCTAGAGCTTTCACCCTTCTCATAGCCGAGACCTCGCTTGTCATTTGTATCCTTCTAACTTTTGGTTATCTCATCAAGATTAAGAGAACTTATCCTGAACTTATCCTTGAATTAATTTTTAGTAGCAAGCTCATTTCCAAATTAACTATCTATCTCTCAATCTCGTACTCATAGTTTCTGGCTTGTTGTAGTTCTACCTCTAGCTGAATGGTTCTACTATTAATTCTACTACATTATTAAAAATTTTCTTTAAGGAATTGGGCAAGATTCTCCTCATTCTTCTTTCTTTGTTCAATCTCTTTGGTAAACTTCATTGACACATATTCCATCTCAACTTTTATAGCTGCATTGTCCTTGGCTAGCTTTTCACATTCTTCTATTATTTATTTTAGGGTTTGATTCAGATGGACATCATTTGGACCTTTGTTTTCTTTTTTCTTGAACTAATCAGACAACTCGTTCCTCTTTTTCCTTGACTCATTTATCTTATCCTTCAGTGATTGAATGGATTTTTCAACATCTGCAAGATTTTCCTTTAATTCCATGACCTTCGCTTTAGATTGATCAAGATCATCAAGTGCTACCATAAGTTGTTGTTGAAGACCATCATCATCCATTATAATTCAAGATTCACCTCAAGTTGTTAAACTTATGAAGAGGAACCTGCTCTGATACCAATTGTTGGACAATGGGAACACTGAGAACAGGGGTGAATTAGTGTTCAGTAATTTCTATTTCCAAAATAGATATAAAACAATTAAAAACAATAATTAAACTTCATATAGTATTTACGACACATAATAGATGAAATCATGCAGTCACATAAATGAACACCATAACACCATATATTTTTATGTGGAAACCTCGTTAGGGGAAAAAACATAGTGGAGATTAATCCACAATGTTTATTCTATTAAAAGTAAAATAGAAAGAAGAGGAATCCACTTCCATTTAGGCACACTTCCTACAGCTCACTGCTCAATATGAAAGGCTCACTACCTTACAAGAAAAATTAAGGTTAAAACAAAATTTTGAACTGAGAGAACAACATCTACAAATACCTAAATTCAGTTCCACTGATGCTCTCAATTAGATTCTAGATCTCTTGATGGAATCACACTTCTTCTCTACTCTGCTCTGCTCTGCACTACATGGCATACCAAAACTATTTTTCCCTCAAACAACTAATATTCTCTTTTTTCTCTCTTCTTGATACTCCTTCAATAGTTCATTATATCTACTACCATGACTTGCATATCACACACAAAATGCTTTACTAATCTTCTTTATATACCCACTAATCAGAAATTGAATGTATGTCAGCCTCACAATAAAATATAATATTTTTGCATATGTTAGGTCAAATCACTAAATAGAATTGATGTGTACCCACACAAGTTGGCTAGACTTTAGTAGGGAACCAAACCAAGATTCCAAACATAGGAAATAGAAAAATACATATTCCACATATATCCACAATACGCCATCTAAAACATGTTGGCCACAATGGAAAACAAACCATGAAACATGCTATCAAATCTCTTAACTCAAATTCTAACTTAATACTATACCAAAAAACTCATTAGAGGATAGCGTAAATGCTAAGAAAGATTTATTGGAGATCCACACCACGAAATAATGATCCGGAAAAGTTATCGAATCAACTCGCCAATTGGATGTCTTATTCTTCATTCTTTCTACTGGTAGAATAGAGAGTCTTAGTTTCCTTGCCGGTATAAACAATGCTAATACTGTGGATCATATTGCTAACTCTAGTTGCTATCAATGACAACACAAGTAGCCAAAAATGATCTCTTAGAGCTATATTCCAACAATAATATCCTAATCTTGTTTTCATTTCCTATGTATGAGGTTCAATAGGGACACAAATACCGTGTTCATGTTTTCCACACCCTTTTCTAGTATAGCCTAATTGTTTGACAAATTTATAACCTTTCCTGTAAATTAGTTCCATTTTGTGCAGCGTAGGTGGGGATTGAAATCTATCTAATCAAAAAAATTTGTATATGTTGCATTTTCATCCATATTGTAAGAGATAGATGTTTGAGTCGATTGTTCAAAATTTTGAGTGGACATAATTGTTGGTTGTTCATCTTTCTCATATTTCTTTTGTGTAAGTATGTATTCACCCATAAACAAGGGTGTGAATTCTAAGGATCTTCAATCATCACCAAATAATTTAGAGGTTGATTTTGTATTGTTGTGTTCAATTTCAAGAGGGTCAATGTTAGAAGTGGGAATCAATGTTTTTAAAGGACTTGTGACCCCTTTTTCAAGGTGCAAGGAACTTTCAAGCTCAGGGTCTATTTCAATTTTATGTATATGATTTTTGTAAACATACTTCATGATACTGTGAAGGGTGGAAGGCACTGCATTCATCTCTTGAATCCATGGTTGGCCTAAAAGGAGATTATATGAAAGATCGTAAGGCATGACATGGATAGGAGTCTACAAAGTAACCACTCCAATTGTAATAGCTAAAGTAATTATCCCAAGTAGTTTCTTTGTTGTATTATCAAATCCTTGAATAAAAATGAAATTAGGTATTATTTGTGATCTATCAACTTTTAATCGATCAAGGAGACTCACACTACACACATTAAGGGCAGAACCATTATCTATGAGAGTGCCTTTAATACTTGTGTGATGGAATTGAGCAATGATCATAAAGGAATCATATTGTTTTTGTAACTTCAAAGGAGGGAGCTCATGTTAATGGAAAGTACTATCAAGACTATGTTTTTGAACAAGAGCTGCCACATCATTTAGAGTGGTTCTAGGAGGAGTTGTGAGTTGTTTTAAAGTAGTTTGAATAATGGAGTTGTAAGTAGGTGAAGTTTGAAGTAAATCCCAAAGAGATATTTTTGAAGGAGTATTATTTAATTTTTCAACAAGATCATACTCCTTTGCAGGTGGGTTATAATGAGGAGCACTAGGTAGATTAGCTAAATGTAATGATGGTGGAATTGGTTGTGGTGATTGTGGGTTATTTTTTGTGTTATATGTATGAGCAACAATATCATCACTAGATTTCTGCGATATATTAGTGTTGGGTGGGTATAAAGTGTGGTGTGGTCGATTAGAGGGATGAAGCAGATGTAAGGGTGGATAAAGGATAAGTTTAGGTTGAATGAAATTTTCTCATCCTTTTTCAGCTCTCTATCCTGATGATGGATCACAGAGTGTGATCCGAAACGTTGATTAAAAAATTAGAACACAATCAAATCCAGAATCAAAAAAACTAATTTCATATGGATTGTGGAAATCTTATTGCATTGGCATTAACGTCCTTTATTTTAGAGGTATCATGACAAAACATAGTGGATGGGTTGGATGAGATGAAGTCCTGAAGAGACTCATCTAAAAAATGCAAATCATCACTACTAAAAGGTGTGAAGGGTAAACAATCATCAACTAGTTTAGGATGTTCAGGAAAATCATTAGAGGTAGGAATGGTAGTTATATCAAGTTGGTAACCACAAACCTTAGTGGATGACTTATTTGAGATGAATTCTAGGAGGGATTCATCTAACAAATCAAAGTCATCGCAAGCAAAAGGTTTGTGGAGGGATTGATCATTAAGGGTATTAGGTTTCTCATGACAAGCATTAGAGGATGAAGTGAGTGAGATGATGCTTTTAAGGGCTTCATCTAACTAATCAAAATCATCATTACTAAGGGCCTTGGATGAGATGGTTTTTCAAATTTGAATCATGTATTTAATTGGATCATTGGATGTGGTGGTGATTGGTTTTGAATATTTGCTAGAGTTTCCTCAATGTAAGCTGATTTGAAAGGACTATGAAATATGACTAAAAATGGAACCTGTAAAAGCCTAAGACTATCCATAAATTCCATGAAAAGAAATAAAATTTATGCTAAGGAAAACAAAAAGAACTAAATAGAAACAAAAAGGAAATGATAGAAAACAGAAAGATGCAATGCAGGAAATGGAAATTTGGAAATGCTAATGAAAAATTGTAAAGGGACTAATTCACCCTAGGTGGCGAATGAGTCCCAGGAGATGACTTTTTATGTTTTTCTCTTTTTTTTGGTGTTTTCTGTGAAATTTCAACTCTATATGATGTAAATACAAAATAAAAATATAGAGATGTAGGATAATGAAATGAAATAAAGTAAAGAATGCTTTCAATAATGTAATGCTTTTAAGAATCCTAAAACAATGCAAGAGTATGAAATAATTAAAACCTAAGATGCAATTAGATGGAAATTAGAATGTTTATTTGTTTCAAAATTCAGGTTCACCAAAATGAAACATAGATTTTTGGGACCCTATGGACTACTCTTGCACTTCTAGGATTTTTCACTTAAAAGGAGAGAGATAGGGCCAAAAATGCTTATGTATCACTCAAATTAGGATGTGTACAATTTTTTTAATGTAAATGGACTTAACTAAATGCAATGGATTAGTATAAATGAATGAAAATGAATGCAAGGCCAAGATTCATACAATGTTTGAAAACACGGTGTTTTTTGTAAAAAGACTAAAATAATGAACAATAAGGAGGTGAATTTTGATGTCATTTGTTGCAAGGTGTGAAACCTTGGTCTCCTTGTGTTTTACAATACAATGCTTATGTTTTTGACATGGCTTAATTTCCTCCCACAGATTCATTAACTCTAGTGGTTTTCTTAGGCATTAACAAGTTGATCTTTTGGAGCAACGGTAACCATCTGTGCAACAATAGGTATGAGAGCCTGGGTCATGATTTCAAACCCCTCATTGCACTAGGGGGATTGTTTCAAGGTGTGTTCCCTTGGTCTCCTTCTATTGTGTAGTGCAACGCTCAGGTTTGTGAAATGGCTTAACAACCTCTTGTAGTTGTATTGGGTATTGACAAGTTGATCTTTTGGAGCAATGACAACTGTCTATGCAACAAAATCCATATCACTCCTAAGGAGGGAAGAGATATTGTGAGGAAAAGTGGGGGTCTAATTTTAGAAGGATCAATTGGGCATTACCTTCACAGTTGCATTGGACACAATGAGAAGGAAAGATATATATGAACCCATTCTACAATATGAAGAATATTTTGGCTTAGGATTCAATCCTAAATATGAATCCCTAACCATATGGTCAGTGCATCTAGAAACTAACAAGACACAAGTAGTAAAGTATGAAAATGACCTCACTAGAAATTTAATTATTAGAAGACTTGTAGATACCAATGCTCCTCAGGTAGCAACCTTGGATGTGAATGTACTATACTTTTTAGTGAAATTGTAGTAAATAAATTGCAAGAATATTTTAACAAGAAACAACAAGAAAATTTAAATCTATTGCAAGAATATAACAATTTTTTTCCCTTGTTACCCCCTTCTTAGAGAATTACTACAAACCTGTGATCCCTCAACCATCCCCATCCACCAAAGGAACATTGTTCCAAGACAAGGAAACTTAGGAACTGAGAATCAATGAACTAAAAGAAGTGCTAAAATAAAGCAAAAAAGATGAGAAGGTAGCGAAGGACGAGGGTGATAAAAAATGATTGATATGGTGAATAATATATTAGGACATATGTTATAATTCATCTTACATCACTTCAAAGGGATATGGAATTGTTACAATATCCTAAGAAACATTCATGCCAACCATGTCTAAGTGAAGAATAATATGAAAGGTATCTTAGACGTGTGGAATACAAGAATGCCATTGTTGGGAAAAATGATTTAAAACTTGGACAAGTTTTATATTGATGCTCTTGGTGAATTAACAACAATTTTGAAAAAATATAGTGTCTTAAAACAGAGCCTAATTGCTCATGGGAGCTCTCAGGTTATTGTAGAGTAGGTTTTTAGTTCTTTTTAGGAATTAGAAGGTGATTTGATGCCAAGAATACTTACAAATGAAGGAGAAGTCAAGACATACAAATCATGGAGGATAGATTTTAGTAACATCTTGCCTCACTTTCTTAATTCAAAATTTTCTAGTAATAAATTAGATATCTATGGAAATATGTAATGTTATAGTGGACCATTTGGAAAATATTGAAATAGGTTTAATTAAGCTCTCTAAAGCAACAAAAAATTGATAAGAGAGGAATATTATTCTCATTTTAACTTTTTACAGCCAAATTCTTGCATTTCCTTGGACTTCAAATGGTATTTTTGTAGCATGGTTTTAGAAGTATAACTTGCATAATCATGTGGTTGATCCAATTTTGTCCTATTCTACATACTTGGGAATATCTTCTACAATGACTTTTGTAACTATTTTATCTCTAAGTACCATTTGTCATAAATGAAGCAATTGTACCTACATTTTGTTTGTTCATGTGAACAAGTTTTCAAATCAAATTGTGACATCTATTGAAGGATCTAAGATTGTTATGCTTCCCCCCCTTTAAAATTTCAACATACTTTCTATGTTGGTATTTTAAGGAGAAAAGAATTCACACCTTCAAAACTAGTTATCCTTGCCCCCCAAGTGTAGAGACAAAGACAAACACACAAGAGAATATCATGTTCCATGAAATATGTGGTTGCACCTAAGATTGTACCACCATGAATGGCAAGGAGAAAACACATAAAACTAAAAATTCCACATAATGAGGAGCAACACCATATAATAAAGATCATTATTATTTAAAGTCATTAAATGCAACACATGGAAGAGAACCACAATCATTATTTTTTTTGTATTTTATTACTTAATGTGTGACATTCATTGGTAGAAGGACCATTCACTCAGTGATATGCACAAAATAGGTTTTGTTATAAAATTTCTTTCATGTTTTCAGAGGGAGAGATATCAAGTGGGCTTGAGAAGCCTTGACAAAATTTTCTCTTCATCAATAGTAGGAGACATTCATTTCTTTCATGAAGAAAATATTGCTCACTTACTACAATATGTCATACATACAGAAGATGATAAAGCATTAGATGAAGATGGGGACGAAGCTTGGAAACCTAGACCCTTCTTGGAAAAGTATGGTATAAACTTCACTTGATCCTTATATTTTTATTCCATGTTTAGAAATATTTTTTTATCAAAGCCCATAACATTCTTCCAACTCAGATGAAGAAATAGCATCTACTTGCTCCTACGGAGAATTGTATTTTTCCCAAGCATGTAAATCCTTTTTAAGTTTTTAAAAGTTAGAAATCTTACACTCATGAGGGATAAAGTTTTTGAATCTATTGATATAGAAGATATAACACAAGAATCTTTAGGTTTATATTGTGATATTTTTTACTCTTCCATAGAGGAGGCTATAAAATCTAATGAACCCCAATCATCATCTAAGAGTTTTTTTTCATATGACATACAATTAAGATTATCATCAATTTTGATAGGTTCTTTAGGCTTTTATGGTGATAGTTTAGACTCTCCTTTGAAGCAAAGTGTAAAATCCAATGGTCCCCAATCATCATCCAAATATTTCTTCACGGGCTCCACTTTTGAAGTTGGAATCAAAGTATTAAGAGAGTTGGAAGTATTATGTTTGTATTAGGCTTGTAAATTATAACTTTGTTCATCTACTTTAGTTCTATGTATATCTTGTTGATGTATTCATACTTCATCTCATGGTGAAGAGTAGATAGGAATCCATTCATGTCATAAAACCATGGTCTACCTAGGAGAAAATTATTTCAAAGAGGTATTGGCATAACATAAATAGGTGTTTGTAAAGTCACATGTATTACCTTGATGGGTAATGTGATCACTCCTAATTGTTTATTCTTAACATTATCAAAGCCATGATTTGAAAGATCATAAGTTTCTATAATATTCTTATCCATACCAATCTTATCTAGAAGTTCAATGCTACAAAAATTAAGACCTGATCCATTATCTATTAGAGTATGCTTAATTTTAGTTTTGTTAATGACCACAATTATCATTAAAGCTTCATTTTTGTTTTGGATCTCAAGCAAGAGAAATTCATGTTGAGGGAATGTAATATCCAAATCTATCACTTGCATACAATCAAACAAGGCTACTAAATCATTCAGTTTAAAAAAATTTGGGACATCAATCTTGTGCAAAGCCTCTTGGAGTATCTTGTGGCATGTAGGTGATGTTTACATCAAATCCCAAAGGGAGATTTTGGCTAGAGTATTATGAAGTTTCTCAACAAAATCATATTATTTACCGCTACATTGATGAATATTAGGTGCAGGTTGAAGGTATGGTTGGGGTAATGGGATGGATGTTGGTGCTTGTTTTTATTTTGTGTTATTCCTAGTGTTATATATGTGAGCAACTGTGTGATAAATTGGTTGCTACGACACATGATTATTAGTGAGCTATTTTGCAAAGTTAAGGATATGACTATGAGGTTTAGGAGGTCCTATAATGAGAGGTGACTTAGGGGGTCCAATAATTATGGGAATCTTAGGAGGTCCAATAACTAAAGGACATCTAATAGTTAATTGTGCATTCATAACCTCAACTGAGCTAACTACTTGTTGATAATCTTCTGGCGGTGGGGGATCTAATGTTAGCTTAGAATCTCCATCTATACAATCCATCTTACTATCCTTTGAAAGAAATGTATTAATGATTTCATACTCTTGTGCGACAATATCTTTCCAAGTGGGAGAAGTATTGGGGAGAAACAAACAATATTTTCATGATGGTCAATGATTGGATTCTCTAACACCAAGATGCCTTCTTCACTAGTAGATGAGGTATCGTGAGAAGAACAACTATGATTATAATGATTACATCTATGATTGCATCCTCTTGCACCAAAAAATTCTCACAAGTAGGAGAAATATTGGGAGAATAACTAGCATGCTTGTTAATGTTTTTATTTCATTTCCTTAGAATGTTCTCATAGGAAAAAAAATTATAGCTATACAAGCCATGCGTTACCATATCAAGACCACATATTTGAAAAAGAAAAATGTTGTTACTTACCCTAGGGATCAAATTTGGAAAATTAGATAGGTATGGAAACATAAATGTAAAATAGAAATCAAATCTAAACAAAGGACATAGATAGAGAATTGCACAAAAAAAAGAGGTCAAAATGACTCGACAAGGGTGCCCAGGGTTACCATTTCCTACATAGCTTTTTGAAAAATTCAAAAATTGACTATGTACAATACTGTTTGAAGTTCTTGTTTTTGTGTGCATATAGGTGTAACAGTGAATATTTTTTGAAAATTTTCCCAATTTTATGATTGTGTAATTCAAAATGCAAATGTGCAACAATCTGCAAAATATTCAAGAAACAAAAGAAAAATGCAATTTCTAGATTTAAGATGTAATAATTAATTGATTCCAATATGGAAAAATCTGAAAATGATTATGTTCATGCCTTTTTGAAACAAAACAATGGAATTTTTCACCTTTTGAGTTATATGAAAGATTCCTAAACGAGTGCAATGGACAATTTTAAACTTGATTTCAGTTTTAAATGAACTAATGCAGATTTGTAAGTGTAATTGGAGTGTAGATTTGACCTATGATGATTTAAATTAACCCTATTGCAACCTACGATATAATATGATATAATTTTTTTGAATTTTTATGGCTTTTATGATCAAAATTAAATGCCTATTTAAATGAACAATGCAAAACAATGCAATGCTAAACCTAGTTCTAGGATGAATTTCTTTATATTTTAGAAGGTTTATAATGTTAACATGTTGCGTTCACCAAAATGAAATGTAGAAAAATTGCAACCCTAGGATTTAACTCTAGGATTTTGGAACCTTTTCCTAGGATTTCATTAAAGGGTTGAGTTAGCGAGCGTTTGATGAATTTAGACAAGTTATAGGACTAACTTACAACCTAAAAGGTGAGTCAACCTACCCTTGACCAAAATTAGAATGGATTTAGGAGTGGAATGCAATGATACAAATTATTGTTCAGATGCAAATACAATAGACACAAAAAGTGAAAACAATTGACTACAAAAATGGATAGAGTAGGACATTGTGCACTTGAATATGAATTTGGGGGAAAATAGAGAACCAAGTCACCCTAGGTGACTATGTCCCAATATGAGGATTTTATATCTGATTTCAAAATTCTTTGGTGTCATAACAAAGCATTTTGTTTCCACTTGTCACATTGTCGATCACTATTAGATATTTCTATATATGGGTTTTGTTTGTTGTCAAGGTGTAGGGTTTGATTTCACTAATGGATAGTTGACCTTCAAGATTCTCCCAATTTTTTTCAAATTGAAACTTGCACATTCAAAGAGAAGAATGGTTGTGCATATAGAGGCTTTCCTTAGTCAAACCCCATGTTAGTGTTTCCACTTCCACAATGGCAATGCCAATGATAGGGAGCCTATCCTTTTAAAGACTACATGATTAAATGAATGATGAATCACCAATGGAATCCAATATTGTACAACTTAAGAATGGCTTCCTTGAAAGACTAGAGTCATGAACATCTCCTCAAGGCTTGATTGTTGTTTGCTTGATTTGATTGAGGATGTAGAAGGGTTAAATCTCATAAATATGATAACATAAACATGAAAAAACTCACATACACTTTGAAATTCAATGATTTTATGTTGAATTTACTATAAATCTTTGAAATGCTACTCTTGGGCATGTGCAGGATCATGATGGGCCAAAAAGTGGCAATATGATGGGTATGTGGCTAACGACTTTTTTTTACCCAAAATTGATGAAACTTAAAAGGGTTTTAAAGGAGATTCTCAAATTTTGACCAATATAAATTATTCTTTACTTTGAATTTAATAAGTAATTATTATTCATTTTCTATTCAAATTATGAATAAAGTCCTAATTGATAGGCTGATTGAAAAACATCTATAGCTTTCAAACGATATCACATTTTTGAATCCAAAACATGCATCACATTTTATGATTCACATACTATAGGATTAAAAAATAAAAATTGAATTTCATGAAGTTTTGACCAAGTTAAGGTGGTCGTACATATGATTTTTTATATTTTAAAGATGTAATAAAAATTCATAATTAATTATTTACTTGGAAAAAATTACAAAAACATGCATCACATCAGACATGATTCCTCTACTTATATCTAAAATATTATAAATATTATCATTTTATTGTGGTTAGGCAGGGAATAGACACCTACTTCTTATTTTTCCCTAAAATTTAAGTACTATTGCATTGAAATTTCAAAATTTCACCAAATAGATTTTTTTTTTAATTTTAAACAAACCTAGCAATTTAGAAACTATATTCAATTTTCTATAGATTCTATTCTTACATATTTTTCAAATAATATAGATAACTTATTCAAATTTTTACTTCAAGTTGCCTAACTATGATTTATCTGAATTTTTTGCCACTTAAGGGCCTATTTTTTCCATGATGATCCTGCACATACCCTCTTGACTTGCTTGATAATTTCCAATTAATTTTCAAATGATGAAATGACTAGGTATTTGTAGGCATTTAATCTAATTTACTAAAAATCAAATCCTCAAAAATGACTTTGGACTTTTGAAATTTAAATAATAAAATGTCAATACCAACATATTTGATTTTGGAGGAAAAATAGGGGGACTAAGCTGCCCTAGGTGATTGTGTCCCAATCCTATTTTTCAAGACTTAAGGTGTTGGGGGAAAAATATTAGATAATGCTTAGGTTTTCCACTTACAATTTATCGATAATTGTTAAAATAGGCCATAGAATGTATAATTTAAGAAATTAGGTGCTCAATTAGGTTGATGCACTTAGGGGGGAGGAGAATATAGTGTCAAATTATTAAGGGTGATAAATTACGATGCTACAAAGGATTGCCTAAAAATTCTTTGGGTCAATTGAGATACCTCTTGTAAATATAACATATCTTGACAACTTCCCTTGATTCATTCACAAGATATATTTATTGGCATTTAAAAACTACCATAGTAATTACACAATTGAAGTACTTCCTTAGGTCTATTGCATGATTATCCCTAGATTTTGAAGATATTGTTGGGTCATCCATGTGAATAATAAAAAATTTACCCACAAAATCCTTAAAGAAGCAATTTGCATAGCTCTTTGGAATGTTGCAGTTGCAATGATCAAGCCAAAATGCATTCTCTTATAGGAAAATATTTCCCACTTTGTAGTGAAATTTATTTTCATTTAGTCTTCATACTTGACAAACACTTGATTATAATCCAAATATCAATTAAGGAAGGACATTATCTAGGACTCATTAACTAATCTAAGCCTCATCTAGGAAAGACAATGATTAATTATATTTCTTTGATTCTTTTTTAATATTTTAAATTTAACAAAAAGTATAATTTCTTTATTCTTCTTCCTAATTGATTCCATAATTTTCAGCCATGTTGAGTACATTATTAGAAAGATGATATTAGATAATAATATTTTTTTAATTTATTTAAATACTAGAAGCCCAAGTAAAGAATCTATAGGCCTATATTTCTATGTAAATTTTTTAAGATTTATCTTTAAAGGAAAATTATGAGTTATGATTGATGTATCAAATGTATTCAATTCTTTGTATCCCCATGCTATGAATTGTTTGCACTCCTTTGATATACTAGTCATATCGTCATTCTATTTTAGAGCACACACTTTACCAATAAAAATAATCTTGTCTTTCTGATCATAACCTAAGTCATATGGTTCACATTTCTTTCCTTTCAATTATGAAGGTGTTCCCTTTTTTTCTATAGAATTTGAATACAAAAATATCTCAAGACTACCATTATTTTTGGTCTTAGGTTGATAACTTCTTTATCTTCCTTCAATAGGTATCTATCATATTAATAAATTATTTGGTTTTGAAGTACTCTTGAATTACCAATAAAGTCCAAAATATTCCTATCATCCTCAAAAATGTGGAAGTTTCTAACATTGTTAGGCACCATTGATATGAGAACCAATTCTAAAAAATTACTTTTCAATATTTATTGATTTATTAGGTCAAGGTTAATTTAAATAAATATATTTAATGCATTTGAAATACGATTCTTCCTTCTAAGGATGAGTTTAATATTTAAAGCATGAAAATCCTCTATCAAGTCCCATACTTAAATTTTGTATGCAATCGATCTCCTTTTATGAAAATTTGAATATTGACTTAAAATTTAATGGATCACTAATTCAAAATCCCCTTGTACATGTAAACATGTCACTTTATTCTTATGAGCATGGAAAATATCATGTATCAAAGCTTCATACTCAACTGTATTGTCAGTGAAAGTAAATTGTAATCTATATGATGTTAAGATTTTTTTTCCTTTTCGACACATTAATTCAATTATATCTCTACTACCTTGTTTATACTTGGAACCATCAAATGTAGGAATCTACATTTGATCATCATTAAGGTTCTAAGATTTAATTTTTGGTTTATAATTAGGTGCCTAAAAATTAGGATTTTTTTGATGATTTTCCATATAAAAAATTATTTCCTCCTAAGCTTTAGGAACTTCCTTCAAGTTCTCTTTGGTTTCTTTAGTATCATTGGTGTGTTCCATCAACACTAATATGTCATATTTTAACTTAGTTATATCAACATACAAGTTATCCCATCTATTCTAGTGAGACAAAGATGAGATACTATCTTGAATGAAAATTTAGTTACAATTGAGTGTTGTAACTTTGGATTCAAAATATTCACACTATTTTTCTTTTATTCATTTTCTATTAGGTTCTTTGCTCATATTTGGATCAATTTATTCCTCATAAAAATTGATGTCATATGATCCTTGAGTTTTCTATAAATTATTTATTAATAATTTGATCTTATAACCAAATTTTAGAAACCTTACAATTATTTTATATTGTAAAATTTAAAACTTCATTGGTATCTACCAAATATATATCCTCAATAGTAGAAATTTGATAATAAAACAATTTTTTTCAAAATTGGATAAAACTTCATTGTGTATTTCTACCAAATATATATCAAATCAATTTTAGTAGAAATTTGATAATAAAATTTTAAGTTTTTCATCAACATGATTTTTGGTCAAGGTGATTTTAGAACATCAAATTAATTTTCCTTTGCTTCTTCTAAACATACCATACATGAAATTTTTGAATTATCTCATCATTCAACATGAATTATGCACTAGTTAAGAAGAAAAAAATATTTTGTGCATTTATCTTTTCCTAAAACCATGTTATCATTATCAACATCTTAACGAAATCATCTAGATCAAAAATAAGGGATTTCATGTTTGAGCAGTTCATATTCTTGAGTTTTTCATTTTCAATTTAGATGTTTGCATCAATGGAGAAAAGAGTTATGATGAACTCTTTCACTTTGTGTATCCCTGACCTTCTACTTTGGCATATGCAACTTCATTATGATGATTATAATCACTTATCATATATTTTATCCTAGGTTCACTTTTGATTTTTATTTGTTTCTATTTTCCTTTCCAAGAAAGCCACATGTTTGAAAATTTAGTAGGAAAATAGATATTCAAACTAAGAAACATTTTATAAACTTATGGGATATCATCAACCTATATATCAACATGTTTTCAAGTATATGTGAATCTATTTATAACTAAATGTTGAAGGGAAATTTGGTTCATCTCAAAATGAGCATATAAGATTTGTAGGTGCCTTTGGTAAATTGTGCTTCTTCAGATAGCCTCAAAAGCACGTACTACTATGTCATAAAGCGGAACTAGACATAGTTTATTTTCCTACCATTAATCCTTAGAGGAAAGTTCATGCAATTTCAGATCTTTCAAGATCAACCAGATTCAACAACATGCATTAAACAAATTCAATAAACAAAATCATTAAACCTAAAAGATGGAATAGAAGACATGAACACAAAGATTTACATGGGGAAAACCCTTTTGGGTAAAAAACTACACATTCCAAAATCATAGATCCATTGTATTATTCAACAACAAAATAAATAGTTTAGTGATAAATTTAAGAAACATCCCTCAAAAAAAGATATAAAATCTTGGCGAATATTTATTTTTTTAGAGAAAAATATTAATTTCTATTGGCGAATCTTTCCTTTTTTGAAAAAAATACTAATTTTATTGGTGATATTTTTACATAACTAAAAATTTGTAGAAAATTTTGGTGAATATTGAAAATTAATTGGAAAATGCATTAATTATGATGGTGAATCCATCCAATCTAAAATAATTCTCATGGAAAATAAGGTACTTGAGGGTGGAGATTATTGATGGGTTTAAGAGGTAGACTATAATATTTACTTGCCATCATTGTTTTAAAATATAATATAATATAATGGCCCTCATTGTATTTTGTAAGGTTAAATATACCCATGATTTGAAACTCTCATGGGGCTTGAAATTTCTTTTAGATCATTGATCTAATGAACCTCATTGTACTCTATTAGGAAAAATGTACCCACAATCTACAATGCTCATGGGACCCAAAATTGTGGACCCCATGAGCATTACAAGTCATGGGAATACAAGGGCCATTAGATTATATTATAAATCAATGGTGGAAACTTAATATTGGAAATATGGTCCTAAAGAAACTAATAATTATGATATACTATTGGCAAATCAATATAGATTTCTACTATAATTTATAAAATTTTAGGAAAATTTGATCCGATCATGTATCAAATATTATGGTGAATTTTTGTGTTAAATTTTTTAATAAAATAAATTCTTTGCTGATTTAAATAAGAATATAATTAAATTTTGTAAAAATGTGATGATTTAACTCACATTATATCTTAACTATCAACCAACTTTTTGATTCCAAAATTTCAACTATTAGCCAATTGGCGAATATTAGCCACTAAAAAAATCACTAAAACAGTTACAATATAATGTAGGATCTAAGCCTTTACATGGAGATTTACATCCTATTCCATATGGAGAAAATCTGGCAGCATAAACCCTTTGAATTCTATCTCACTATTACAATGTGCTATGACATTGCATACATACTTCTCAAGCATTACAGGAAAACCGTCATTCCAACTTCCATACCAACTAAACAGTCATTGTCTCTTCGAATTTCCACTATCACCTCAATACGCCTATCATTCCATCCTATCATGATGTCCAAGGGACTTCCAATGCTATCTTGTCAATAATGATATGTCTCTCTGATACCAACACACCAACTTTGTGAGCACCCTATCAGAATGTCGAAGGGACAAGCCTCATGGTCTTGTCGATATCGTATTGTCTCCTCGATATGTAACTCCATTGGAATATCGAAGGGACCACATTTTAGGTTTCGTCAATATCCTCCTATCTCCTCAAAAAATCCCTTCCCGCTGACATGTGCCTATCTCTTTGATGAAGCACTTATCGGGATGTTGAGGAGACTTTCCATTTCGTCCCATCGAAATTCACCTATCACTAGATGAACCTTTAGCCAGTGCAAACTCTTGTTACCTCCTATCACCTATCGGGTGTTAATGATCAGGGATACCATGATCACCATACTACACAAAGCTCAAGCAAGTAGATTGACAACCATACCTCTAAATAGTGAAGAACGAAGTCCTTTTGCAAATCAAAATTCAAGGTTTCTTAATATCCAATACTGCAAAATTGACAAGTAAAGCATGTGATGGAACTTTGAAGTCTGATTGTTGAAACCCTTCAAATTTAGTTGTCTTTTACACCAGTAAGTTTGAGACACCTTTTTCTCAACAAATATAAACATATTTTAATTCTCCTATAAATTTGACCTCAATTTTGACTAACTAAACTTTCTTTTATGTTTTAGTTGGTGTGAGACCTAACCTCTTGCAAATTGAATAAGGCAAGGCATTTCTAAAGGCTCAAGAATCTACCAAATAGTTGTGTAATTTTTTTCTAAAATTCCAAGTCTAAGAAGAAAAGGTGGAGCATCCATTGCAACTACTACATTCTATTTTTATTTTGATGTGATTGAGATCCCTTGAATTTATCTATTGTAAATAATAGATAAATTGTTAGGATTAAAAGTCATTTACATTGATGCTATCATGTAACTAGAGAAATAATTTATATTTTAAATTTAAAAGAAATAATTGCTTTTATTTTCATACATGCATTCATGAAGGATGCAATCAAAATGATGATGGTTATTATTGACTTTGAGGCTATTTAAGGTATTTTCTATTCCTAGGCACTAGAGAAAGAAGTGGATATTTTTCTATAATGGATGGGTCTCACATGATTAGTGGACTCCAAAATTGAGTGTTGGATTTGTGGATGTGATTGATTTGGGAGTTATCAATCAAAGATGCTTTTGTGGTTACATTTTCTACTTAGAGATTTATTGATTGAGCCCATGTAATGCCCATGTGAAGTTATTAATTTGATTTATTACTCTCACAAGAGAATTTCCAAGTTGTTCGTGGATTTTTTGGATGATACCATGGTTGTGGTAAAATCATTTATGATTTTTTCCCCTTTATTTTTCCTATATACTAAAATAGGTATGTGATTAAATAGTTTTATGATCATTGTTTATAGGTACACAAGTGATTTTGAAGTGTTAGACATAGTGTAGAGTATTAGTCTATAGATATTATATTATGTACATTGAAGATTTATACACATGTATCCTCTTTCTCAAGTGGAATTGTTTTCCAATAAGATTTTGTTGCATAAAATCTTATGTCTATATATTTTGCTGATTTTATTATTTTGGTTGATTTATAGATTTAGATATTTTTTTATGATAATATTGAATATATATATATGCATGTATGTATGTATATATAATATTTGCATAAATGATTTTATTATCGTAAGAAATAACAACACACAAAGGATTAAGACATTCAACAAGCAAATTAGAGGTAATGGGCCCTTTGAAAGAGTATAATAGGAATCCAAATAACTTTAGAATATTATTTGTGGGTCTATATATGACCATTAAAGGGTGTTGTTAGAACAAATTCACTTAGGTTTACTTCCACTAAGAAACATTTATAGCAAAAGGAGTGCGAACAGTGTGTTTCCCATCGAGCCAAGTCAGAGAACCAAATACATATCCCTCTGTGCTCGCACTCATTGCTGTAAACATGACTTGGAAAGAGAGCTTGTTGGAAGTGGTAGAGAAATGAAGAGTATCTGGAGAAACCTTGATGGTCAATCCTGCAGGAGCATCAATGGTAACCTTGTATGTGGATTCCCCATTGGGACTTACATTTCTCACTGTTCTTCTCACAGTTGTTGTACTTCCCACACTCAACTTGGAGAGGGAAATGGTTGGGTAGTTCATTAGACTGATGGACTCCTTTGCTGCATTGGATGGGCACTTATAGTTGGCATTACCTGAGATTGTTTTTATCCCATTGGAATCCAATCCATAGTTGCACAAGAAGTCGAAGTAATCTTGATTTGATGTTTCATAGACAAGCCCCGGTTCAAGAGCTACCCTTGGATTTATTTCTCCACCACCGAAATCAAATGGAGTGCCAACTGCATCTGTATCATCAGTCAGTGGATTCCCCGCATTGTTCATTGAAGTAGCTGCAATTTGTAACAAGCTCAAAGGATTCAATACAAGTTGCTACAAAGCCAAGTACACTAGATATGGTTATCACTTGAAAGCTAAGCCTATGCAAAAAATATGGAGCCTTTCAAGAAATGGATAAGATTTTGTTATCTTTAAATTTAGATTAAAGAGAAGTCATCAATGTTTATATTAAAAAAAATTTAAAAAAAATGTAAATTTGTTTGTTTTTTACCAAACTAATATATAAGAATTTTTAAGAAAGAGCATTTTTAAAAATCTTTATTCTTATCAATTTTATTTTAAAGAGTAGTAAAAAGAAAAGTTCATATTACTTTACTTTACTACATGTATTAAAGTTAAAATAAAACATAAGCAACAAGTAAATTGTTTCTTTTTTCTAGGAACAATTAAAGTAAATGTTTATTTTTAATTTTTAAATTGGATTGTCTATTGTTTAATATTGTAAAAGAGTTCTATAAAGTTTTAGTCATCATATTAATTTTTTGATAATTCCCCTTTCTACAAGAACTATCATCAAGAATCTAATCTGGTTTCTATAGAAAAGATGCACTTAATTGAAAATATACCTGTTGTAATTAGTGCTGATCTGAGAGCAGATGAGCTCCAAGTGGGATGAATTGTTTTTAGAAGTGCAGCAGCTCCACTAACATGAGGACATGCCATGGATGTCCCAGATATTATGTTAAAAGAGGATGGTTTCATTCCCATGGGAACACTGTCTGATGAGGAACTTGTAGGAATCCAAGCAGCAAGTATATTCACACCTGGTGCACTTACGTCCGGCTGCAAGTGTTTTTTTAGTGAGGAAAAAAAGGATGGACCTTGTAAAGATATAATGTTTTCAAATTCCTTAACATTAATACAAGAGCTTTTAATAAACTATGTAAGCACTTTTTAAGAGTAATTGGGTTCATTCTATATGATCCAATCTTGATGCAATGAAAGATCATATTATATACTTCAAGGTTTTTCAATTCAAAATGCTTGTGTCTTGAGAAAATTTTGTTAATAAATTTAAATAAAATATTAAATCAGGGTCCATACCTTGAGAATGTTTTCGGTGAGTGTTCCAGGTCCTCGTGATGAGAAATATGGAACAATAGGTGCTGGTTTATAATTTTGGATATCCTCTGCTGGAGTAATAGTTGCAACCGACTTCCTATCATTCATAATTTAGTTGTGTACTTAATGCAATTGCATGGAATCTAATGAGATTCATATTTGAATCATTGGGAAATGATAGAAAAATTAGAATTCTTACTTGGTTGACTTTATGTATGATAAGATCTCTTTCGCAAGTGTGCTACTAATTGTAGTGGAAGGAAAAGTACCATAATTGGTTGCAATTGATTTTTGTGAATCATCAGCTAAGATCATGCCTATACCTCCCTTGGTTTGCACCTCCATTTTTTTATCTTGCCTTGAGTAACTTGCGTCAGTGTTGAGACACAATACCACCTTTCCTTTTAGTTTGGAAGCATTCAAAGAGCCTGGATTGCAATTGCTGCTATACACAAAAGGTGATCATTATTAAAATCTTTAGAATCAAAACATTACTAACACATAGAAAAATATTATAAAAAACTTACCTTGCATCAGTTGTAGAACTAGAAGTGCTACCGATGCTACCCCCATATACAAGAGGGTACATGTTTGATTGGCTAAGATTTGAGAAATTTATGGATGTACCCTAAATTCAAAATCATCCAATTCAAAGTAAATTTAAATAAAGATAGCGAGGAAAGAAAAATATATAATCTCAAAATATCATTTGACAATTGCTCACACAAAAAAAATAATTTAACATTTTACATAATAACTAGAAGTAAAACACTTATTAAATAATTATCATCCAAAAAAACAATTATATTAAACGTGTTGAAAAATAAAAAGAATTTCAAAATACTGGATAAAAGTCTTAATAAATTAAATATAAAGATATTAAATAGTCTTGTTAGTGGATATGATTCTAGTTAAAAGTTCTAATAAATAATATATAGAACTACATAATAGTCTTGGGGGAGTTACTTATACTTGAGTGGGTGGTGTGTAAAAATGTTTGGTGCTTTGACTATCATTTGGATGTAAGGATTGTTCACGATAAATAGGTTAAATTGTGAACTACTGGATAGATGGGCTCGACTCATATTCATTTGAATGTTAGTCTCACCTGGATTGTCTTGCCATTGCCCAAAATAACATTTGATCTGAATTGTCTGTTAATAGTGGTTGCTGCAACCGTGAAAATCCAAGGAGCTGTGTTCACAACCGACTGAGGATAAGGTCCGTTGTTTCCAGCAGAACAAACAACCAGAATCCCTTTCTGTGCGGCATGGAAAGCTCCAATGGCTATTGGGCTCGATGTATATTCCCTTTCTGAAGATGATCCAAGCGACAGAGACAAAATGTCTACGCCATCGTTAACTGCAGTGTCAAAGGCAGCCAAAATGTCTGAACCTTGGCACCCTTGTTCAGTACACACTCTGTAAGTTGCTATTCTGGAGGAGGTTGATCCGCCTCTGGCAGTTCCCTTGGCAAGCCCGTAATAGTTTGCATCCGCAACTGCATTTCCACCTGCAGTAGAGGCGGTGTGGGTACCATGCCCGTTTGCATCTCTTGCTGTCATGGATTTTGGCAATATGGATTTTGATTGAGATGATGCCGTGTTATACCATGCTCCAATTAATTTCCTGTTCACAAACTACCTCAACATCAAGCCATGCGAAAACAACCAGATTAAGAAAAACCAAAACTCAAACACTAGAAAGTTATTTTGTTCTGCCAAAACCTGTTGCAATTGGAAAGAGTAAAATCTTTGCCCTGCATGCACGCGCCTTTCCACCGACGAGGAATAGCCGTGATGCCGATATCATTGAAGCTGGCTGCTTCTGGCCATACGCCTGACCCAATTCCAAAACTCTGTATTAGATACTACAATGGTTTCGGGGCTCAATTGAACGGTCTATTTAGCTTCTCCCTTTACTAAATATTTTTAGGGAAAGGATTGAATTTAATGATCCAAGAGAACATTAAAATTTAGTATTCTTTGAGCAAAAGACGCCAAAGAAGAGAAGTGCATACCTGTATCTAGAAGTCCTATGATGGCATCTTGATCGGAAGAAGACACGTTTGGGTAGTTGAAGGACGTGCCCGATTGCATTTGCAGAAAATTCCATGACTGTGTTGTATGAAGCTCCAAAACTGGATCAGGGAACACTGATACGACTTCTGGTTTCTCTGCAATAAATAAATAAAATAATATTGTAGCCATCTACCTGAGACAAAGTTTCTACTAAAAGAACAATTTTCGGCTACTTATTCAACGTACCAGCCAGTGCATTAGCTTGTTGAGCGGACAACATTGCTGAAAATCCACTAAAAGCATATGTGTAGCTGTTTACAAGCGACTGTTCTGCTTCGTTGCGACTGTGACCACCCCATTTCAAACACGATAAAAATCAAAGACCTGTGTATAAAGATGAGAAATAAAATAGTGGGTACCTAAGTGAAGAACATTGAGTGATTTGAAGTACCTTCCCCAGACAGATGAAAGCAACTGTACATGACTTCTCACAAGTAAATCACGCGCTTTGTCATTGGAACTACCCATGTAAACAACGTACATCTAATATGAAAATGGATGGGAACATAAATTAGTGCCCTCTTCTTCATCTTTGTTAGATGATAAACAGAGATTTAAATTATAGAATTACCTTTTCCTCCTCATTTGCATCTGAAGCAAGTGCACTCAAGAGCAAACTGCAAAACAACACCAAGTGGAACTGAAATATGAATCCCATGATTAATGTGGAAATTCCTATGTCTCTCTAACTTTTTTTGGGAGTGTTTAAATGGAAGTATGAATTTGTCGGCAAGTGGCTTTGTGGGTGTGACTCTGATTTCCATTTGAAGTTAGCAGATCATCATAAGATGCACTAGATCAAAAAGAGCCAACCAGATTCTGGGATTCAGATTTGGAGTATTATGATCTGATAGCTTATATTAATGGCAAGATTTTATCATGTGGCAAAAAACTTCAAACCATTTCCGAGTTCCAATTATTTAATAAATATCACTACTTTGCTTGTTGGTTTCTAAGCATATAAAAGTAGGAAAATTACTCTTAATTCAAGCCATCAACGTTGTGTTTATCGCTATCAAAGGACTTTAATGTAATCAGAATGATGTAAACACTATTACGAGGTGCTTGCCAATGGATTATGACGATAATATTTTTGAGGGTGTGTGGTTTATATAATTTTGACTTTATAAATGATTCCTTATCTAGAAGAGTTATAGTGGGCTTGGTGGGGCTTGATGGTGAAAGTTTGTCTACGTTATGTGGAAGCAACTAATGAGAGTAGGCCATATGACAATGGTAAGAACACTATTTATTTAGTCTATTTTTTAAATTATAAATTAGAATTTTGCATTATGTTATTTACTTGTTACTGATTTGTTAAGAAAATAAAATATTTTTTTTAATGAAATTTTGATTGATTAAATAAATAATTTTGATTTATAACATGAAATTGATTATGAAAAATATAGGAGATTAAAAGATCAATAAATATATAAATTAAATAAATTAAATGTATTTGTATTTAGTTTGCAGTATAATATAAAATATAATTGATTTATTTAATTTATGTATGGGTTTTAGTGTTAGAAGCATTCTGAATTCTTTAACTAATTATTATTTGTCTAGTTTGATTGTAATTTAGATGTAAAGAGATTTACTCACTAAATGCTTATTATTTTCATGTTATAGATATTATTTAAACTTCTTATATATTGTAGAATTGTAACTATTGTAAGTGTGTTTAATGTGCTACAAATTGATTCCAATTATTTACTAGTAAATAGGTACCTCAAGAATGATGATGGTTCTCCTCTTTCCAATCCTCTTGCTAGTGTTTCCTCTACTCTCCATTTGGATTGGTGGTATATGTGTCTATATGCTTGATCCCCCATAGTTATGGTCTTGGGGGAGTAGATTTGAAAAATGAGGAATAGTTTTTAAAATGTTTTGATCTATATATTTGATAGGCTATGTCCTCCTATTTCTGATCTTAATCATAGTAGTGGCATATTATAGAAGGAAAATTTAAAATTTACCCTTGTGCTAAGCATTTTTTTACTATTGGTTTCAACTCTTTTGGGATCAAAATGTTGTTCTTGATGGTCATTCATGGTTTTGAGTCCATCATTCCCTCTTGTTGAAGCCTTGAGATCGAATCTTTCAATTTTTTTCTTGTTTGGATTCACCTCCCTAATTTAGCTCTTGCTTGTTGTGTAAATCCTACTATGTGGGTATTGGTAACTCAATGGATCATTTCATTAATTAAAATGTAACAATGAATAGAATAAATAGAAGCCATACCCAAACAAATATATATATATATACATAATAGAGTATGAAAAATGAGCTGCTACAAAGGGCAATCAAATCCTTTGAGGATTCAAATTTCAACCCTCCACTTAGGTAAGCCTTTGGGTAATTGTGACCTTCAAGCTTACCTATTAATTTGTTATATGTGTGTTTTAATGATACACATAAATTATCTAAACCCTTTATAATTCAAAAACTAAAAATACAAGGTATAGAGGTTCTTCAGATAGCTCGACAAGCTCTTTGTCAAGGACTAACATGTAGTTGTAGGATGAAATTTGTCACATTAGTGTCCCATATAGATAGAAAATAGAAACTGTCATAGGAAAACACAAAATATCCTATACATGATTTTGAATGTGAAAAGGTGTAAAGTACTACATAATGAATATAGAATGATAGAAATGGAAATACTAAAGAAAATTAAATGGAGATGAAAAGAAAGGTTTAGAATATCATCGAAGATATCCAATGAAATTGAAGGTTTCACGAAGCAACTCTTCCACCTATACCTACACACATTGTTACCAATTTTTCGCTACAACTCAATTGGTAGAGTTGATTAAATACTATTATATCTTAAAGTGAAAATACATTTATTTTTGCATATGCTAGGTGTTGTTTGCAATCTTATTCATCATTTTATAAGTGATAGTTATGTATTGAAATGAGGAAACATAGTTTTAGGAATTTCCCTTCAGTGTTTCACAATCAAATGGAGTACAGGATTGAGCATACAAGCAACAAAGCATGACTAAATGCTTTCATTTATTTCATAAAGTGATTCATATTTACAACATTTCATTTGATTACAAGAATTCAAATGTTGATACATTCAAATGATGGTACAACATTGCATCATAAATGCATTATCTTTTCAAAATGAAAAGTAGAAGATTGAAATTGAATATGCACACAAGCCATGGATGTAACTATTACAGTGCATCATAAGCATCACACTACACTATGGAAGATGCATAAAAGGAAAAGTCACATAAGTATAGACATAATCATCATTGCCTGTTGGTCGATGACCAACACATAAGTGGTGCACCATTTTGTATTCTCTGAGCTTCATCGACCTGTAGGAAGGAAGAGAGGGGTGTTAGAGCTCCAACTATGAATATACCTACATGAACCATCAACAATAATATAGTATGCTATTGATCATACACTGAAATAATCAAGAAAAGTGTAGAAATGTGAGTTGAAAGAGATACATCAACATCATCATATATTGTTATTGTTTTATGCTAACATTGTTTGTTTCTTTGTGTAGATATAGGGAAAATCATGAAGTTGATTATCATTTGAAGATCAAGCATGTGGAGAAAAATGGGCTCCCACAAGGGTAGAGCTCGGCATGCTGCCCCACATACATTATAGGTGGGGCTAAGTAGAGAAATGTTATATAACTGAAAGAGTAAGAAGTTCATTCATCAAAGCCATCAAACTAACTGTCCACTCATAACAAGTAATGCTTTCTAAAAGCTACAAGTGGACCATCAATTTAAATAAGCTCAATTAATTCAACTAAGTGAATTCATCTCAAACATTTTTGTATGGTTTATATTCTTCTAACATAGGTGTTTGCATCATTTTTTGTGTTATCACAATAGTGATATGTTTCTGATTTGAATAACCATCAATAATGCCTCATTACAAGAAGCATTCTTCAATAAAGGAGAACAAAAACTATTGGTATTTTCATTGAAGAAAGGTAATTGTGCATGGAACAATTTTACATAATGAAGGTAGGTGAAGATAGGTCCCAGTTTCTCATCAGAATGAAGGACTATAAGAGTCCATACAACAAAGACAACAAACCTCATTTTGGATGAGAGTGCAATTTTGCTTCAAGTAAAGGAGACAATCAAAATAGGAGATTCATTCAATCATTCAAGTATATTTCAAGGAATTACAATTATCAGATAGAAAAATGTGAACAAGTTTTCAAGGATTTAAATATATAAAAGTCTTTTTCAGAACGAGCAGAATATATCAAAGAACATGGTTTGAGTGAGGGTTTGGAGTGCACTCCTGAAGAGTGTGACTAAGTGAATAAGAGACCAATCTATAGATGTAAATAAAAGAGATTTATGTGTGTAAGGAGGGTGTGAAGCAACATGATAATGGCACCCAAAAGTGCAAACAAGAGAAACATGAAAGATTTTCAAATGAATACAAATATATGGAGATCTCAACTTAAATGTAGTGCACAATTTTGAGCTTTTAGCTCGCAGAATGAATACACATATGAGGGTTTTAGTCAAAATACACAGTTTTCTTCAAGATATCAAATACCCATATGATGAAAAACTAAGGAATTTCTAAATATAATAAATGCCATGGTGGATCAAGCCCAAATTTTGAGTCCATGACCAAATACAAATTTTTACTTATTTTTTCAGAATACCAACATTGGGGTTTTCAATTAAAATACAACTTCTACAATTTTCAGTTTACCCATGAAGGGTTTTATAAGGAAACCACATAGATTTCAAAAGAAAGTAGCAGTCATAGTGGGTCGAGCGAGCTCCAGAGGAGGTAAACAATTTTTTTCTAAGATGTAGAATATCCATATGGGTTTTTTCTGAGAACTCAGTTTTCTCCATGTCACTATGAATCACATTGGTTCCTAATAGAAAATCACAACATAGGTGTGTTTTCTTCAAAACAACAAATGCCCATATCAGGTTTGTGTTTCAGAATACAAAGATGTGAAAATCCTTTGATGGGTCAAGCTACAAAGTTTCCAAATGACTAGTAAAGAGATTAAGAAGCTGCAACTTGTCATATTTTCAAGCTTTTGTAAGCTTTACGAGGAACAAAAAGCAAATAGAATAACAAGAGCTTACCACTTAATTCCTATAGGAGAACATATAAGCTGCTGCTAGAGCTCTATAGGGCTTTCAAAATCCAAACAAAGCACTCAGTTCAGCTTGTGCATGTCAATCAATGGGTGGAGGAACATAGAGATATCAAAAGCCAACACAAAAAATGAAATAAGGGCATCAGATAGTTATCTCATGGTCGCGGCCTGTGAGGCCTTCATTTTACCATCGAGAGGAGCCAAGAAATCAAATAAAAATAAAAGTCAACCTTATCATGAGTGGCAGAAATCCAACCTAATCGAGAATCAAAGGAAGGCGAGCTCAGATGGAGGTTTCTAGCTAAAACCCTATCCAATACTTGGCGGCGCTACTTGCAGAGCAATTTCCCCAAAAGTCACCAAATGAAAATGACCCAAATTTAAGGTTTTGCTTTTGTTTTTGTCCACCTTCATGCCCTAATTTGAAAATGGGATTTTCATTTAAGATTATAATCTTTAGGCTTATTCATTTGTCTTATTCAACACCTAGGTCGAGCCTTGTGAAAATGGTGGTGCTATTTGCCTAAGTCCTTAGGTTTCTTTGATAAATTTTTGGCAATGTAAGGGGCTATGAACTTTAGAAATTTGTGATTAATGGTGCCTTGGTAAGGAGTGGATAGTGAAAGATATATTTGATTGATTTTGTGAGAAATCAATAAAAGTTGTAAAATCATTGCACTTATGACTTAGGATCTTGTTGTCAGATTGATTTTAGAGAAATCAATTAGGGGATATGATAAGAGATATTCATTATATGTTTTTATGATTTTTTGAGAAAATCAATATTGTAAATGGAGAGACAAGTTGTATTTTGCAAAATATTTTCAAAATATTTTATTGCAAAAATAAATCTAATTGTCAGAATATTAAATCTGAATATCATGTAAGGCAAGTTTAAAGTGGTGTTTTTATAAACTGCTTTATTCTTTGCTATTCTTAGCAGATTTCTTGAGATATTGCCTTGGTCAGATTTGAGATGCTTGCTGGATGGATAGTTTGTTTTATTTGCTTTAAAAGAAAATTTAGCCTATTTTTAGAGGTTGGATAGTGTGAACATGAAAAAGTGAGTTTTTTTAGCTTTTGTGCAAGCTTTTGAGACAGTTTTGATACCTTTTCCTTGAGCTTTCTTTTGCAGCTCAGATTAGGGTTTTTGGAGGGATTTATCTTGAAGAAGACTTATTTTTCTTCTTCTTCTCAGTTCATATCATTGCTTCTTTCTCTCTTTTGCGTACAAAGAGTTTTTATAAGCATTTTGTACTCAAATTTTGGAAAAAACACTCTTTCAGTTTTAATAAAGCAGTAGAATTCTCCTTCTCATTTTTTGTCTCATTTTATCATAGCAATTTTATGTCCTTGTGATTCAAATTAGAATCCTTTTATGTCTTGCTATTGTAAGTTGTGTTTCAGAATTGCATAGTTTTAGGTTGTATGTTGTATTTCGTCTAGGAATCTTCATACAAATTACTAATGGAAGTATGTGCCAATGAGATTGTGAGAGTTATTGTGATAGGAAAGCTATTTTGGGTGTCAATGCTTGAATCCCATAACTTCTAGTGAAATATCGGTTAGATTTAAGTTTTAATTTCACTTATCCTTTCCCCTTTTCCCATAAAATTCTTAGAGTAGGATTCATTTTTTGGAGAACTAGCTCACTCTGGAGATTCTCTTTTCGCATAGATCACCCACATCTAAAAAAGAGTTTCCATGTTTCAATAGATAGTTTGATTTTTGCAAATCTAACAAAGGGTGCATATCTGATTGATAACACACATAAGACTAAAAAGAAAGGTTGGGTGGTTGTATAAGAGTTTTCCTTAGTCAAACCTTTGTATTAGTGTTCCCACCTCCACAAATAGCCTTAGACAAGATAATAGAAATAGACACTATAGATAAGGGAGATTCACTACAGCTAAGTCTCTAAGAGATAAAAGAGTCTAGGGAGTGAACTGCCCTAAAATACCTCAAGACTACCTCAATTTTAAATGGAAAGAATAGGCTTAAAAGGAAGGGAAAAACAAACTTTAGGATTACAACAAGAAGGTTTACTAAAAGTGAGTGAGTAGACCATAGCGGCCTTAGATTGTAGACTAAATGGCTCTCTACGAAAGGAAGGTAGTGCATGGTTCAAACTTCAATACACCACACTAGAGTCTAAGAGACACACTGATGTCCTATATGGATACCAAGCATCATGACCAAACATCTCCTAATCTGAAAAACCTCTAGGTCCACACATCATGTTCATCTAACAATAATACCAAATGGCACCAATATCTCCAAACCAAGAAAAAATACCATCGCTGTCAAAAAATTACACCAAGTGGTGTATCCAAGATATTCATGACATCATGATACACATGCTACAGGTCCCTAGAATTAACTATCTAGGTACTCAACATCATCCATTATCTCATCCCAAAGTAGCAAACCAATGCACAAATTGCCATAGACAAGGCCAACAAGCAATTCTGCATCAACATAGAATGAAACCTTGTGCATATAGACAATCCACTTATGAGTTATTCCACTACAATGAATAGGTTGTAGACACCTACAAAAATGCATAACTCATAGATCCAATGCACTAAAACATGAAAACCCATCATTTCACTAGTAATAAAAAAATTAAGATTCAAAAAGAATAGTCATGTAGACCACATAAATCAAACACCAAATCATACAAAAATCCTATTAGCCAAACCAGTCCACAACTTGAGCACCATACTCTAGGAATCCACCAAGCATCACCACAAGAATGCTGAGTGACTAATCACATACCAACATTACCATGTAGAGAAAGAATTTCACCTCGTCACACCATAAAAAAAACAATGCATGCAAAACTACAACTATCTCATCCAATAACACCTCCCAAAAGCTAAGGTCTAGAAAATAGCTTAATCGCAACTCCACACAACCACAAGTTTTTCTTGACTATGTAAAACCTGTAAAACCACTATTTTAAAAAACACCCATGCACATCCATGCCCACTTCATATTTAGAAGACTCAAAAGTCTAAAAGAATACCATAATAGTTAAGCCAAAATAATGGATTATCATAGATGAGCATAACCATAGATTTTTATAAAAAATATATAAAACCTTTAAATCTAAGGGATATGAATCTAAGCCATGGAAATACAAAGCATCCATAAAAGTAAAAATTAGTTTAGGAACTCTAGACCCATTTCAAGCCAACTCCACAACCACCAACAAGCACATGCATCCAAGGGAGACAAGCTATTGCAGAAGCTTCTAGATCATCCAATGATCAACTCCATAACCTACATGCAATCAAGGTAGCACAAAAAAACCAATGCCTTCCAATATCGAAAAAAAGCACCTAGCATAAGCACATTAATCCACTGTTGAAAAACAAACTAAGCTTCTCCATATCATCACAAAGCCTCTCACATAAACACCCAATATGAAAAATTTTCTACAACACAACCACAAAGAAAAAAAATCCCACCCCATGCATTAGGATTATTTCGTTGTCAACTATGATCTTTAGATCACATCATTTTAATATGAGGGTATGTGTAGGATCATGATGAGCCAAAAAGTGGCAATATGATGGGTATTTGTAGGGTCTGTGGCTAACGACTTTTTTTTTAACCCAAAATTAACGAAACAAAAAGGGTTTTTAAAGGAGATTCTCAACTTTCGAACAATATAAATTATGCTTTACTTTGAATTTAATAAATAATTATTATTTATTTTCTATTTGAATTACAACTAAAGCCCTAATTGATAGGATGATTGAAAAACATCTATAGCTTTCAAACAATATCACATTTTTGGAATCTAAGACATGTGTCACATTCTATGCTTCATATACTATAGGATTTTTAAAAATTGAATTTCATGAAGTTTTGACCAAGTTAAGGTGGTTAGACACATGAGTTTTTACATTTTTTAAAAGTTGTAATAAAAAAATCATAATTAATTATTTACTTGGAAAAAAATTACAAAAAAATATGCATCACATCGGGACATGATTCCTCTACTTATATCTAAAATATTTTATAAAAAGATATTATCATTTTATTGTGGTTAGGGTGGTTAGAAGACACCTACTTCTTATTTTTCCCTGAAATTTAAGTACTACTACATTGAAATTTCAAATTTTCACCAAATAGATTTAAAAAAAAACCTAGTAGTTTAGAAACTACATTCAATTTTATACAAATTCTATTCTTACGTATTTTTGAAATAATATAGATAACTTATTCAAATTTTTATGTCAAGTTGCCTAACTCTAATTTTTCTAATTTTTTTGCCACTTAAGGGCCTATTTTTTCCATGATGATCTTGCACATACCCATGACCAACTCTATTTTCTCTATCTTCACCATCCTTCAAGCTGCTTTATATCACCTAAAACAAAAACAAGAAAGAAAAAAACTTCCACTCACCGAAGGGTCAATCTTCAACTGATTCCTTATGATTTCCTCAAGCTTTCCAAACTAAGAAATTTTCATAGAAGTTCACAAAAGGATTACCTAGAACGAGAAACACCAGGTCTAATACAAATTAAAGGGAAATTTGGTTCATCTTAGGCAAGCATCTGAGATTAGTAGGTTCCTTTGATAAATTGTGTTTCTTCAGGTAGCCTCAAAAGCACGTACTACTATGCAATAGAGAAAAATAAGACAATTTATTTTCCCATCAATAATCCTTAGAGGAAAGTTCATGGAATTTAAGATCTTTCAAGATCATCCAGTTTCAACAACATGCATTAAACATATTTAATAAATAGAATCATTAAACCTAAAAGATGGAATAGAAGACATGAACACAAATATTTATGTGGAGAAAACCCCTTCAAGTAAAAAAAACCCACACTCCAAAAGCATAGATCCATTGTATTATTCAACAAAAAAAAAAAAATTACAATATAATGTAGGCTTTAACCCTTTACATGGATATTTACATCCTATTCCATCTAGAGAAAATTTAGTAGCATAACCCCTCTAAATGTCATCTCACTATTCCAATGCACTACGACATTGCATACATACTTCACAAGTGTTACAAGAAAACTACCGTTCCAACTTCTATACCAACTGAAAAGCCATTGTCTCACTTATTCCCACTGCCACCTCAATATGCCTATCATTCCATCCTATTGGGATGGAAAAAGGGACTTCCAAAGTTGTCCTGCCAATAACAATATGTCTCTCTGATACCAACACACCAACTTCATGAACATCCTACTGAAATGTCAAAGGGACAAGCCTCAAGGTCTCACCAATATCGTATTGTCTCCTCAATACAACTCCATCAGAATATCAAAGGGACCACATTTTAGGTCTCGTTGATATCCTCCCATCTCCTCGAAAAATCCCTTCCCACTGACATGTTCTTGTCTCTTTAATGAAGCACTTACTGGGATGTAGAGGAGATTAGCCATTTCATCATGCTGAAATTCACCTATCAACCTAATGAACCTTCAAATAATGGAAAATCTTGTTACCTCCTATCACCTATCGAGTGTCGGGGATTAACGATACCATGATCACCATACTACGTAGAGCTCAAGCAAGTAGACTGACAACCATACCTCCGAACAGTGAAGAATGAAGTCATTTCTCAAATCAGAATTTAGGGTTTCTCAATACTTGATATCGCAGACTTGACTATTAAAGCATATAATGGAACTCCAAAGTCTAATTGTCCAAACCCTTCAAATTTAGCTAATTCTTTTACACCAGTAAGTTGGAGACACCTTTTCCTCAAATGTGAACATATTTTAATTGCCCTACAAATTTGATCTCAATTTTAACTAACTAAACTTCTTTTATGTTTTAGTTGGTGTGAGACTTAACTTCTTGTAAATTGATTAAGGCAACACATTTCTAAAGGCTTGAGAATCTACTAAATAGTTGTGTAATTTTTTTCTAAAATTCCAAGACTAAGAAGAAAAGGTGGAATATTCATTTTTTATTTCTAGAAATAAACAATAACCTCCATTGCAACTACTATATTCTCTTTTTATTTTGATGAGTTTGAGATCCCTTGAATTTATCTAGAAATATAGTCAAAGTATATTGATCATTAAAGCTTGCATTTCTCTGACAGTCTTATGGAAAATTCAATGAGTGGGGGAAAAATTGCATCTCACAGAATACTTCCGAGTTTTCTATAGAAATTCAGCTCTTCTTTTATGGTTTTGAGATATGGGGAATAGGAAATGTAAATATAAAACATAAAAGGCAATGTGCCAAAAAATTTAGAACATTTCAAACCCAAGTTATTCCTATGATTGATATAAAGGACATAGAATGCCACAACCCCTCATTGTTAGAAAGAGAATGAACACCAAAGGCTAACTTCAAGCACAATGTAGACTTTTAGATATTTCTACAGATAGTGTTCATTGAGGTCCAATCAAACATAAAGATTCCTTAGAGTAAAAGAATAGTATTCTAGAAATTACAAGAACTTTGTCTCCTAATACAACCTAGCATAATATAATAACAACTTTAAGGAAAACAAAAAATTCCAATGACATAGTCCAATTCTCCTAAGCTACTATTCAATCACACAAGCATAAAGCATAGAAATTCACCATTTAAACTACTAGAATATAGCTTACAAGACACAATGTTTCATTCAAAATGACAATATAAAGAAAGCAAGCTTGAAAAAGGCCATACATGCACAATCTCAATAAATTCCCCTCAATAGTTCATAATTTTAATTAAAACTAAACTTTAAGACAAATGTTGGATGCCAATCTGACAATAGTTTAAACCTTAATGTATATAATATGCCAAAATAAAGTAGTTCTATAACTTGATTTTAAAAATAGTTCTTAAAACTTTTAAGAAAACTAAAATGAAATACTTCTCTTGAAAAAGAAAATAGTTCCTCCTAAAAAAATCCATGTTTTGGTGTCATGTCCCTCCTTATATAGCCACCAAAGAAAGAAACACTACCTTCAGTCTAGATTAATTGCTACCAGGTGTTGACAGTTGATAGCACATGATCCAATCATAGACCTTTGGTTAGGTTGCAAAATATATTTGGATTAAATTTTTAGCTGTTGCAATAATACCCTCTAGATATTTTAGCAAAGATAAGAAACCAAATGTGATTAGATCCTAGGAATAATAGCTTGGTAAAGGACCCAATTGATTGATCACATCACTGCGAGGTACCGTCTCAAAAATTCCATCCTGAAAACCAAGAAAAGAAAAGAAAAGGGCTAGCTAGCTAAAAAAAACTCCTCAATAGATATCTTTATAGGTGGTACAGATACCTATGACAAGGAGATGATGTGTCAGCAAGTTGGAAACTCTCGAGCTCACAAATATAGCTCCCAAGAAAATGTCTGATAAGCAAACACACGTCTTGAACCTTCTCCTAAAAGGAAGATGAAAAGATAAAAGTTACGCAGCCAAGACATGTGATGTATTGTGCACCTTTTCAATAATTTTATTTGAGAATGGGTGTGCCTAACACTAGAGACATTTATCCAAACCAAAATAAAATGACTGAGGCAAAAATCACCTTTATAGTTCTAGCAACTCACAGGGTCTTTTCTTCTACAAAGATTCGAACCTAGGCCTCTAGGTATTTCTAGAGTTTGATGAAAGTGGTACGTTGAGCCTCCCAATCTACATTAGTTGGTAGAACAAGGGTCTGGATCTGGGTATGTGCAGGATCATGGTGCGCCAAAAAGTGGCAATATTTGTAGGGTATGTGGCTGACAACTTTTTTTTCACCCAAAAATAATGAAACGAAAAGGGTTTTTAGAGGAGATTCTCAGCTTTCCAAAAATACAAATTATGATTTAATTTGAATTTAATAAATAATTATTGTTCATTTTCTATTAGAATTTTGACTAAAGTCCTGATCGATAGGCTGATTGAAAAACATCTATAACTTTCAAACAATATCATATTTTTTGAATCCAAAACATGCGTCACATTCTATGCTTCACATACTATAGGATTAAAAAAACAAAAATTAAATTTCATGAATTTTTGACCAAGTTAAGGTGGTCAGACAGACGAGTTTTTATATTTTCTTAAAGTTGTAATAAAAAATTCATAATTAATTATTTATTTGGAAAAAAATTACAAAAAAATATGCATCACATCTAGACATGAGTCCTCTACTTATATATAAAATCTTACAAAAAAATATTATCATTTTATATGGTTAGGGTGGTCGAAGACACCTACTTCTTATTTTTCCCTGAAATTTAAGTACTCGCATTGAAATTTCAAATTTTCACCAAATAGATTTTATTTATTTTTAAATAAACCTAGTATTTTAGAAACTACATTCAATTTTCTACAAATTCTATTCTTACATATTTTTGAAATAATATAGATAACTTATTCAAATATTTACATCAAGTTTCCTAACACTGATTTTTCTGAATTTTTTGCCACTTAAGGGCCTATTTTTTGCATGATGATCCTGCACATACCCATCTGTTTGTATGTTTTTTCGAGATCAAAAATCTCCTTGAAAGAGATGATGCCGCATCTAGAAGAAATTGCACCCAGGTGATAATAGATCCAAGAAAGAGGGTAGATTTCACACTCAACATCATCCACCGTGGGTACAACACTCAAGCTTGGAAGTTCAACGATAGTTTGCATCCTGTGTTGAATTGCCTCATTGATTTTATCTATTGTCAACACATCTTCATCTAGGGAGAGAAGAGGAGGAAACCCAAAACTAACTAGTACAATGAAGTCTTTTTTTTTTTTAATCTCGGTGACCCTTTTATTCAACACCATCTGGTGATCCTTGAATTTTACCGCAATCATGTAACAGTTGATTATCTTATTGGATTTGATGGAGGTGACCCGTCAATCGAGAATTCCCACTATTTTAAGAACCTGATCGGTGGTGATACTCAATTTGGATATAAAACTTTGAGAATCCACCACCTAGGGTGAATATGTTTGTATGAAGTGGTCAGCCACCAGACTGACCTTGGCATTTAGTTCTCGCACATCCCTTAAAAATTGTAAGGTGGGTCCCATCACACACATGCCAGTCGCTATCTACTCCCAATTCATAGCTACTAGCCTTCTTATTATAGGGAGGGATCCAAATCCTCTTGCAACAATTAACTCCTAGTTAAAATGAGCCTCTCTTACTCTAGTGTTTTCTTCTATTTGACCCTTCTCTCGAAGAGCATTTTTCAAAGCTTAGTCTTCCAACTTCTTGTCTTGACTCTTCGACCTCAGTCTTGATTCTTTGAAGATCATCAATATTTCAGGATCTAGCATCACTTAACTCTTTCTTTAAATTTTCATTTTCAGCATGAATCTAAACTTTCTCATTACGCGCATCTACAAGCAATTTGGACATGTCTCCTTAGTGGCCTTGAATTTTTTTTATGTGGGTCATTTTAGCATCCTTGGCTTCAAATTCATTCTGCAGTATGCTCACTATCCCAAGTTTCACATTTGTCAACTCAACTTCACGCTTCCTTAATTGCTTGTCCATCCATTCATAATCAACATACACCACCTTTTGTGTGGCTTTGGCTAGGACCATTTTATTGCATGGGCGGGTTTCACTCAAATCTAGGTCGATGACATGAATGTCATGGTCTTCCATCTGCATTTGTCCTTCAGGCTTGGAAACAAGCAGCCTCATAGTGATGATAAATAGGGAATTTTGTTCTTCATTAAAACAAGCTTCAATCCTCCTAGTGGTAGACCTTTTGACACTCTTTGATAACATTTTCAGCTTCCTAGTATTTCAGGCCTATTTGGTGGCATTGAAATGAACTTGAAGAGTCTGAGGGACATCGACATTTTGAGCCGCAATGGGAGCACTAGGGGGCAATCCTAAAAAGGGTGACAATAGGGGAGACTTCAGATGTGTGAGCATGGGGAGACGCAAAAGGTAGCATGATCATAGAAAAAGGTGGAACACCAAAAGAAGTAGGGGAAGAAATAGTAGGGGTAGATGTGGAAAAGGTTGATGGAGAGGTGCTTTCCTAGAAGTAGAGGGTTTGGGAGTAATGGGAAAAACCATAGTTTCAACGATTCTAATGGGGGCCTTCGACAAAGCAACTAATGGCATAACAACAATTGAGGTGGATGATGCTCCATCAATGTGCGGAAAAGGTTCAAATAGTTTGTTTACAATAGCAAGGGTTATATCCAACATTACCCATTTATGGATTGATGATGAAGGATTACTTTGAATAGGAAGAGGCTGGGAGTGTACCAGAGATGCAGAAAAAGGAAGAAGAGGGGGGGAAAAACTACCTGAGTTGTAGTTGATGAGACATTCTATAGGGCAGATTCCACCTCCTCTTCTTGACAGAATAGTATATCAAGTGCACCTAGGGCTTGTATCCTTCTCCACTTTGCACAATTAGATCCAACACATTATGATCTCCTTCCACCAGAGTCTTCTAACATTTGGACATCGACGGCCACTGAGGATCCTCTTGGGGATCGTCGAGTCTCTTTTCCTTTGCTTCGGGCTTGGGATGTAGATGCGGCCTGTGGACCCCTTGACCTTGAATCTCTTCAATTTTTAGGTTCTCGAGGTCTAGGAATTAGGAGTGGAACTTGTTCCTCCTCAACCTCATGGCTTGTCTCATGATTTCTATTGTTAGAATTAACCTCCTTATCATATGCATCCTCGAACTCTTCATCAAGCTGGAAGCTGTCGAACAAAGAACCTAGATTTCTCATCTCTTGTTGAAACCTCCATAATTTTTCCTTCTTTCTTTCCAACCATCCTTTACACCTCAACTACACACTGAGAGATTTTCTCATTGGGATATTCCTTTGATATTGTGCTTGTGGCTCATAAAAAACTTAGCCATTTTGGCCATTCTTCTAGCATGCGGGCCAGGTTGATGTACATCTTCATACTCTCTTGAACAAGATTTCTCTTCCTTTGGAAATACTCCCTAAACTCATGCCTTAAACTGAAATGCCCATTCGGGTTGTAATTGCAATTTTCACAAATGAGGACCAAACCTAGAACTGTCAAAAGACTCATGATCTCATCTTCAACCTTTTGCTTTCTTAGTATTACTTGACTCTTTGCAATCATAAGGGGAAGATAAAAAATATTTGCTTTATTCCTCCCAACATCATAGATCCTATCAATAGTGGATACTTGTCGACAAGATTCTAATGCAAAAGTTTAGTCTATCACAAATCTAGGGAGTTAGAAAACCTACTTGAGGAAAACATGAAACCTGACAAATGTGAAATCTTCATGGAAGAAGTAATCCACTGGGATAGGTGGATGTTCCATATATTCTATAACTTCCTAAGAGAAACAATTGATGGGGCAATATAATAAATCTTTCAGCACTAGTCTTAGAAAATAATCTGCAAACTAATAATAATCTCTTGTTCTTGAAAACATAGGGGTCCACACATAAATTGGTTAGATATAACCTCTCTCATCTATCCTAGACACTAGCACATTCCTCCCTAGCAACTCAAAATTTTGATGTAACAATAAATGAACCAGGATGGAATAATACCTGAATTTGGACTCAACACTGTAGTTTCTCAACTACAGTTTCATATTCCAAGCCATCAATTTAACAAAAATCATAGTGCCTTAGCACCTTTTCTCTTTTGAGCATAAGGCCTAGGGAAAATTGAAAAGGGTTAACCTCTTCATCGTTTTCGAGCCCAAAAACCTAGGCCAACATCGAGAACACATACTGTGTATCCTTCTTAAATTTTCTTCATGAAAGAGGCCAACAAATCTATCCTCTTTGTGGCCTTTCCTTTGTCTCAACCTCATAAAAACTTGTTTTCCTGGACATATCTTCTCCCAGGACATCCATCTATTCTTCATTGAAAAGTTCAACACCCCAACCTATAGGGATACATGGCGTATCCCATATAGCTTTGGCCGAAATGGCGATCTCAACCCCATGGCCCTCAACAGCCTATGTATTTTTGTTAAACCTCTTTGTGCATGCATCAACTAGCTCTGGGCATGGATGTACAGTAGGTAACACAAATTGTGGTAGGCCACTATTCCACAACCGAAATGCAAAACCTTCTACCGACTCATGCCCCAACATCCTCTAAAAAGCACCTTGCCTAAGATTTTTTAGGGTTGGTGGATAACTGAGGATCATAAAAAATTGTCAATTATATCTTGAACCGCCTCCTTCAAGGTGTGTTTGTTAGATTGAAGCTTCCTGCAACATTCAAATGGTCATTCTTTTGGAGCCTGGGCATTGGTGAATGAGGAGAGCCCAAATATATCAGCATAACTAGGTCTTTTGTTTGGAACTTCAGCTTTCCTGTGAGAGGTGGATTCTTCTCCCATGATTGTTCAAGAATGATACAGAACCTCTCTGGTTACAACAACCATTTTCCCTTTGCTAAAACTTAACTTTATTTTGAGTGCAATTAATTTTTGGGCTTTTGCATGGGTATGTGCAGAATCATGATGAGCCAAAAAGTGGCGATATTATGGGTATGTGTAGGGTATGTGGCTGATAACTTTTTTTTTACCCAAAATTGATGAAACAAAAAAGGTTTTTAAAGGAGATTCTTAACTTTCCACCAATATAAATTATGATTTACTTTGAATTTAATAAATAATTAAATTATTCATTTTCTATTTGAATTACGACTAAAGTCTTGATCGATAGGTTGATTGAAAAACATTTATAGCTTTCAATGGTATCACATTTTTTGAATCCAAAACCTATGCCACATTCTATGCTTTGCATACTATAGGATTAAAAAAAGAAAAATAAATTTCATGAAGTTTTGACCAAATTAAGGTGGTCAGACATGCAATTTTTTAATTTTTTTAAAAGTTGTAATAAAAAATTCATAATTAATTATTTACTAGGAAAAAAATTACAAAAAAATATGCATCACATTCAGACATGAGTCCTTTACTTATATATAAAATCTTTATATAAAAAAAAAATCATTTTATTGTGGTTAGGGTGGTTAGATAGACACCTACTTATTTTTCCCCAAATTTAAGTACTTGCATTGAAATTTCAAATTTTCACCAAATAGATTTAAAAAAAAAAAACCTAGTAGTTTAGAAACTAAATTCAATTTTCTATAGATTCTATTCTTACATATTTTTGAAATAATATAGATAACTAATTCAAATTTTTATGTGAAGTTGCCTAACTTTGATTTTTCTAAATTTTTTGCCACTTATGGGCCTATTTTTCCATGATGATCCTACACACACCTGCATGTAGTTATGAGTTTGCAACTATCAATGTCTCATTAAATGTTGCCACTAGGGTAATATGTGTGAATGGGAGATACGTATCCCTTGGGAATGTCGAGAAAGCCATGTAAATGGAATTAGTACATTCCTTTCGCCACCTCTTCTTTCTTTTAATTCATTACATTGAAAAATGTGCTTTTCATCATATGGAGCATGTCAAGATGACACAAGGTACTTTTGAAAAGACATCTTCATTAATTTTTCAGAGTCTTAGTATGTTAATCCATGCCTTTTCCCATTAGTGAACTAGTTGGCACTGATGATGGCGAAGGACACATGTCAACCATCAACGTATGAGGGTATTTACTCCCCAATGCAAAAATTTATTTTTCAAAGTATTCCATCAGATCCTTCATACAATTTTTCCACCCTATTCCATTCTGTCTTAAAATTTATTGTTGTCGTTTGGCTAAAAATAGACATCTCGGGTATGTGCAGGATCATGACAAGCCAAAAAGTGGCATATGATGGGTATGTGGTTGATGACTTTTTTTTTACCCAAAATTGATGAAACAAAAAGGTTTTTAAAGGAGATTTTCAGATTTCCACTAATATAAATTATGCTTTAGTTTGAATTTAATAAATAATTATTATTCATTTTCTATTTGAATTACGACTAAAGTCCAAATTGATAGGCTAATTCAAAACCATCGATAGCTTTCAAACGGTCTCACATTTTTTGAATCTGAAACATGCATCACATTCTATGCTTCACATACTATAGGATTAAGAAAAAAAAAAATTCATGAAGTCTTGAACAAGTCAAGGTGGCCACACATACGAGTTTTTATATTTTTTTAAAGTTGTAATAAAAAATGCATAATTAATTATTTACTGAGAAATTTTTTTAAAAAAATATTCATCACATTGGAACATGAGTCCTCTAGTTATATCTAAAATATTATAAAAAATAATAATCATTTTATTATGGTTAGGGTGGTCAGACATGCACCTACTTATTTTTTCACTGAAATTTAAGTACTACTACATTGAAATTTCAAATTTTCACCAAATAGATTTTTTTTTTAGAAGTAAACCTAGTAGTTTAGAAACTACATTCAATTTTGTACAGATTCTATTCTTACATATTTTTAAAATAATATAGATAACTTATTCAAAATTTTATGTCAAGCTATCTAACTCTAATTTTTCTAATTTTTTTGCCACTCAATGGCCCATTTTTTCCATGATGATCCTGCACATACCCTCCCATTGGTGATGTTCCTTAGTTATCTTTTTATATATATAGCTACACCACCTTTGGCAACATTCATTCGAACATATAGTTCCCTAACTTAGTTGGCCTTCCACCTACTCTTTTTTTTTCTATAATTCACTGCTTTGTCGTGATGTTTGTTGGTCTGGGTACCTCTATTTAGCTCCTTCCACAAAGACCACAAAATTACTTTATGGGAGAGATCACTAAAAACCATATCAAGTGCTTGGTGAAGAATTGTGACCCCCTGATTATGACTGCATTCAAGTGGGTCATTGGTGTGGACTACCTTACCGACGAGAACTAGCTCTGGAGTAACTACAACGTGCTCTCCAACTTGATGGCCTCACTATTGGACTTGGGTGTGGCCAAGCCCATGATAATTGCATTATGTCAAAAGATGTTTGAAACCTCTCTAATGGAAGGGTTTAAAAAGATAGTGCGAGTGGCCATTCCTAGCATTGGCATTCCAAGTGCCATGGACCCCCGCAGGCACATGGACTTTGGAGTGGATGTGGCTTGGTTGCCCTTCCCTACTAACTTTCGTACCATGGACATGGAGAAGCATTACAATTCCTCTTAGATAGTGGCCACTTTCCTTCTTTAGGAGTATGGCGTGGAGAAGGTTTTGGGATTGCCTAGAAAAGGCATTTTAGTTACTTGGTGCAACTTTGCAGTGAGTAGACCCTAGGTCTAAACTATGCAGCTTGCATGTGTAGTGTTTTTTGCCCTTGCTTGCAACCCGACATACAAAAGAAGAAGAAGAAGAAGCAGAGGAGGAGGAGGAGAAGCAGAACCCGTTTACGAGTCCCTTTTTGCTTCACCATTGGAGGTGGAAATTTACTGATTATCTAATCGTCGCCTCCTTTTAACAACTTTTTGCTTGCTTCCCTTTTTGGGTTTTTCTTGAGAGAGCCTTATTTAATATTTTGAGCCTTGATCCATATGCTATAGTATAAATTTTTTTGATAAACACAATATAGTATAGATTTTATTTCTTTTGTGTTATTTTGAGATTTATTCTCAAAAACTTTGAAATAATTACAAAAATTACATATGGTACATAACTGTTAAATTTTCTAAAAGAACTATGTGTTTTAATGGAAAATTCTTAGATAAATACCATCTACTGGTATATCTAAAACCATCTCTTTGAGTTTGTACATGCTCTTTCTTTTGCATGTGTTGTTTGTGAAAGGTCCTTTCCACAACACTTTGAAATTAGTAGGTCTTCCTATTTTCGTAGCATGCCTATAGTACCATAGCACTAAGCCTTCTTCTCTAGAATTTGGGTAAAAATTCCCTTCATCAAAACACCATTTGATTATTTTATGACGGTTAATTGTAGCCTCATGGGCCCTTTCTCTATCTCTTTTTAGCCTCAGAGTTTTTGCCAAATTTTTGTACATCAATTTATACAAAGAAAAATTCAAAGTCGGCTTGAGGGTAATATGATTTATCAACAAGGTAGTTTGTTCATAACTATGCCAATCTCTTTGAGCTACCAACCCAACACATTTGATTAACCTAGTTAGGCTCTTGTGGGCTAATTTGGTGAATGTGCTCCCTTGCATATATAATAATGTGATGAAATCTTTGATAAAATATTGTATCTGGTAACAAAATTTGGCCCCTGTGATTCCACCAGACCTTGGGCATTGGCAGGTGTAATGGTCTGAGGCAGTCTCATCTTGGCTTTCAGCTTCTCTAGATACTTGTCAAATCTTTTTTTGTGATATGTTCCTACATGCTTGTTCTCCTTTGCTTCCTTGAAGGGAGTGTAGTAGGATACTCTTCATTTTCTTCCTCATACTCCTCTTGCTGCTTGATAACTATTGTGCCCTTAAGAGCTTGTTGAAAAGACATGTTCTCCTTAATCATCAGGGCAAGTGGGGTTGCAATGCTTGGGAAGCTTGGCATGAATCCTTAGACAAGGACAAACTTATCTAGGAAAGATCTTATGTTCAATTCTAAGCTTCAGACCTTCTCGATACTTATTATTATTTTCTATGGCGACACTGTACAACCAAGAAGTTTTCCTTTGGGCACTCCAAGGAAATATTTTTCTGGACCAAGAAATATCCTAGACCATTGGTCTTTCAAAGAAAATCCCTTTAGATGATCAAGATGATCATCTTTTCCTGATGAATCACCTAGATATATGAAAATAATTTGGTTGGGCCATTTTTTAAAAGTAATGCCCATTGCCCTTTGAAAAAATGCAACAACATTGGAGAGCCCAAATAGTGTTCTTGTGTATACAAACATTTCCCACTTGGTGGTAGATGTCATCCTTTTTTTGGTTGGATTTCATTATGAAAACTTTATCATTCCTTGGGGAATCATCTATTAAAGAGGATAGCTCTATCCTAGTTAAAATGAGAGAAATGTCGCATCGGTGTCAAGGGGTAATGATCTTTCAACAAAATCCTTCTTGAGCCTTGAAAGTCAACATAAAGTTGGATATCCCTATCCCTTTCCCAAGCTGAGACCAGATTTGATACCCAGGGAAAAACTTTGATAGGACATATGACCTTTGACTCACCCCATTTGGCGAACTCTTGTGTTGCCAAGACTTCAACCTTTGGGTGGATTATCCTTAATTTCTACCTAATGGATTTGGGTTTTTTATCTAGGGCAATTGCCAAGTGAATTATACCCAAGTCGTAGCCTCTAAGATCATAGTTGTAGCATAATTCCTTCAACTTTCTTTTATCCTTGTGAGAGGCCCTCCTGTCGATTGCTGATCTTTTACTATTTCCAATAGCAACTTTATTACAATCTTTTGAAATTGCAGAGAATCTTTGCTTTGACAGATCAGAAATTGATTCCAAATGTGTTCTAATAAGAAACATCTGATCGGTGATACTATCTTGAGGTTAGGGATTCCCTTGTATATAGAAAGCTTCAAAACTTTCAATGAGATCCCATACATTATGTACTTGATATCTTAGCCCTGTATTTATTATGGTTGCTTGCCCATAGATCTGGCTTGCTATCAATTCTAAATTTTTGACTACTTGTTTCTTACTTGCATCCATCTGTTTTGCTAGACTCAATTTGTTGACAAAAACTTCATATTCGATATTATTAGTGAAGCATGGAGGTTCAAAACAATAAGCTCTGGGGTATTCCGATCCCATCAAAAATACCAATCAGATGCCTACTCTGGGACCAAATTTTCACTTGACACCATCGATATGTATGGTCCATACATGATTATCAGATAGATCATCAGACTCCTCCTAACTCTTTATTAGTTTCAAAAAGACCTAATCTCCTTTGAAAATCACATAGGTGCTCAGCCCTATAGCATGGAGGTTTCCAAATGGGTCAAAATCAACAAACTGATTGAGAAACATCTCTTCTTCTGGAATCCACTTGTCTATATCTTCTCATTCTCCAAAAATTTCTATGCAATATCTCTCCTACTAAAAAGTAGAGGTATTAGTAGCTTCGAAGCATATATTTGCATCATCCCCAATATGTTTGGGATGTAAGTATTCAGATAGAATATTCATCTTTTCCCCATGTTTAGTTCTCATTATCAAGTGGGACCAATCAAGTGCCAGGTATCCACCAAGGTTGGAAATGAAATCTCTTGATAGACACATTCCAAAAAATGGTGGAATGTCTATTATTACTACTTCCTGAGTGATTGTTTTGCTTGGTTAGGAGAAGAGGGTAAGGGATAGATCTCTTATGTGACCAACTGTCATGACTTTCTTTTCATCCAGTTGCATAATTCCCTATTCAAGGGGTTCATACTTTAGTTTTAAAGCATCCACCACTTGTTTTGGCATAACGGTTGTGCTAGATCTAGAATCAATCATATTATTATGCAAAAAATTATCTCCTACTATAAGTGTTAGAAAAAAATGTGTGGGTTTTGTTCCACTTACCTCTCTCTCTTTAATTTCATTCACGTTATTTGCATAAGCTATTGCTTTTGGAACTTGAGGGGGAAGCACGAATCTATCATTTCTACTCTAATTGTTCAACTGAGTCACGCTATCCTACAAAGTTTTCCCTTCCACCTTCAATGCTTCTTCAAGTAGGGTTTTTTGCTCAAGAATTGATATGACGTCCCACAATGACACATTGGCAGATGCCTTCTTTAGTTGCTCCACTACGTTAAGCATCCCAACTATTTCGGCCTTTAGCTTAAACGATGGTATTTCTTTTGTTTTTAGGAGAAAATGTTCCACCATGACTAGGCTTGGTGCTTTATTTGCCTCTTTTTCTACTACTAGGAGGTTATGTGGCTACAAACAAGGTTGGACGATGGGCGGTGAAGCTTGTTTCTACAAGGGGAACAATTAACGTGATTGTGGACGTGGCGAAGCTTGTTGTATATATTCCCTAGTGAGCCTTCTTTTCGATCTCATGTTGTAATCTGAATGCACTCATGGAATTCTAGTTTTTAGGGTTTCATTTGTGAACACAACCTAATCTTCTTCCAACCATGAGAAAAGAGCTTGGTCAGGCACAATGTCTAATTCTTGTTCAACTGACTTCCCTTACATTTGTGCCCTAAAATGAGCATTCTCCATTTCAAGTCACCTGTATTCATCTGCATTTGGAGACATACCCTTACTCATTTGTTCCACCACCTTTTGTTGCATATTTCCCCATGGGAAGTTTCGTGGCATATGACTATCATTGCATCAAAAGCACCAGACATTTTCAACCTCTGCCAAATTTTTCTGGCCTAGAACTCTCTTTATTTGGACTACCCTTGACTATTTGTAATGGCATAGTGATCAGGAATCTTTGATTTGTTGATGATATCTGTTGGCCTCCTCCTTTGTAGGATCCTTGATATGAGGGTATGTGCAGGATCATGATGGGCCAAAAAGTGGCAATATGATGGGTATATGTAGGGTATGTGGTTGACGACTTTTTTTGACCCAAAATTGATGAAACGAAAAGGATTTTTAAAGGAGAATCTCAACTTTCCACCAATATAAATTATGTTTTACTTTGAATTTAATAAATAATTATTATAAATTAGTTTTCTATTTGAATTACGACTAAAGTCTTGATTGATAGGCTGATTGAAAAACGATCTATAGCTTTCAAACGGTATCACATTTTTTGAATTTGAAATATGCATCACATTCTATGCTTCTCATACTATAGGATTAAAAAAAAAATGAATTTCATGAAGTTTTGACCAAGTTAAGGTGGGCAGACATACAAGTTTTAATATTTTTTAAAATTTGTAATAAAAAATTCATAATTAATTATTTACTTGGAAAAAAATTACAAAAAAATATGCATCACATTGGGACATGAGTCCTCTACTTATATCTAAAATATTATAAAAAATAATTATCATTTTATTGTGGTTAGGGTGGTTAGACAGACACCTACTTCTTATTTTTTCCATAGAATTTTAGTGCTATTGCATTGAAATTTCCAATTTTCACCAAATAGATTTTTTTTTAATAAACCTAGTAGTTTCGAAACTACATTCAATTTGCTACAAATTTTATTCTTACATATTTTTGAAATAATATAAATAACTTATTCAAACTTTTACATCAAGTTGCCTAACTCTGATTTTTTTGAATTTTTCGTCACTAAGGGTCTATTTTTTCCGTGATGATCCTACACATACCCATGAATTCTATTGATAAGATGGATTTCCTCCACCATAGATCTGAGTGGTCATTTTCAGAGGTGTTGCTTTTTGTCATTTGATAATGACTAATTCATTAGCAAAAGACTACATTAGATCTTTTATATCAACAATATTCGCTACCATTGATGAGAGACCCGATGTGCTTGCTTGAGTTGTAGGATACTCATTTATAGGCTATGGAGTGACCAAATTTAATTGTGTGGTAGGAGTGCTTGGATTGGCCTCCTCCCAATGGCCATCAAATATTTCTGCAGATACTGGCATTGGTGCTTAAGGTGGAAGTTTCCCTACATCAATCAGATTATTCTTTGTGTGTACTGCCACCTCGTATGCATCAGGTAGGATATTCTCTCCCATGGAATTTATCATAATTATGATATCTAGATTGATAGCCTTCAGATAGAACATGAATGTCATTGCAGTCTGAGGTGGAGCAGTCACAGGGATCCTTTGCCAAGTCTTGTGGAACCTGGTATTGAAAACACTCATGGCTTCATGTGGATCCCTCTTGATGGTAATTAGTTGTTGCAACAGTGAGGAATAGTCTCCCTTTTCTAAGAATCATTTGAACATGCACTGTCCGAGTTGGTCCCAATAAATAATGGAACTTGAGGCCAGAGATTTATACTAGTCTTGAGCTTTTCCTTTAAAAGAGGTAATTAGTAGTCTTAATGCGATGTTTTCCTCCGATATGTTGTGTACCCTACATACCTCTGCTATATCTTGAAAGTGTTCGGAAGAGGTTTTGAAATCCTCCCTAGAGAATCTTGGAATAGCCTTTAGGGCATTAGCAAGTATGGCAAGCCATACCTCTGGGGGTTGGGTGGTTGTAGTGGACTACCACTATCCCATGTTACAAAATTCCTAAGAGCAAGAGGAGGTACATGAGCCATGTGAAAAAAATTCCTATGAATCAAATATACATGCAATATTATCTGGAAATTTAAGCCTTTGGGTAGAGTAGATAAGGCTCTAGATATTGGGCTTTGACTGCTTGCTCTATTACTCCTTATAGGTGATACATAACATGTAGTTCTCCTTCTAGGATTTGAGGCAGGTAATTGAGAGTATTGGAAGTGACCTCTCGAGGATGCTCTCATTTGGAATCTAGGCATGAAACTTCCAATTTCCTTCCTTAGCTTGATTTAAGAAATATTTCTAACTTCTAATTAAGCATTTGGAAATATTTTTGCATACTAAGCGTGCCAGAAAAAGAACTATTGATCATCAAAGCTTCCACTTCTCTAATAGTCTTATGGGAAATTTAGCGAGTGGGGGAAAAATTTCATCTCACTAAATACCTTAGGGATTTTTATAAAAATATGACTCTACTTTTTGGGTTTTGAGATAAGGTGATGTAGGAGCATCCAGTGGTGTAAGGGCAATCTTGAATCACCCAAAAATAGTTAAATTTTATGTTTCTCAATTTTTAGATGTTTTTACATTTTTGGATACCCTTTTTGTCATAATGAAATTCCCAATTTACGGTTTTATTTAATATTCCTGGGTGGAAAGATATTGCAGTTTTAGTTTCCCAGATTTGCACCTAAAAATCTTCCGAGTGAGATTTGAGGCACTTAGAGTTCCCAGATCGGCCCTGAAACTTGCCAAAATCGGCGTAGCGGATTTCGAGTGCATTGTTGACTTCGTGACCTTTCCAATGGTTCAAATGGTTCACGAATCAGAATCTCGGATCAAAAGTTATGGCCCTAGGAAGTTGGCGCACTTTCTAGAAGATACAATTGCAAATGTTCTTTTGAAATTTGAACTTCAATTTGTAATTTTTTAGTGCCAAACTGCCTACACTCAAATTTGAATGTTGTTTTGGCTCCAAATAAAAGAGGAGCTCTATTTATGGGCGGGTTTCTAATTTTTGGGTAATTTTTTGGGGACAAGCTCACACATTGCAAAAGGGTGATTTTGTAGCTTTCTGTAACTTGCATATGTTGTAGAACTTGGGAATTTGAGATCCTCTGCATGTAAGAAGCTCCATTTTCTGAATAATAAAATTATTCTCTTGTTTGTGGGTTATTTTCTAAGTCTCGGATTGTGCCCTCATCAAGTGGTATCAGAGCAAGGTTTTCTTGAGTGTGTGGACAGATCGCCGATCGTGAGGCAATTCGCACCAGGACCGTGGTTGTGGGTTGAGGTCAAGAAAGATGCCTCCAAGAGTGATGCCTAGTAGGCATGGTGGTGCCAGAGGTGGTCAAGGCAGCAAAAATGCTAGTGGAAGAGATGCACTGGCAGCCCTCTAGAGACAGATTGACGCATTACAAGAGCAGTTGAGAAGAGGGTTAAACTCGAGGGAGAAAAGTGAGGATGAAGGAGAGGAAGAAGGTTCAAATGTAGAAGAGGAAGAAGAAGTAATTGATCAAGACCAAATGCAACTAATAAGGGCCATTTTGAAGATCGGGAAAAGACGTAGAGTAGAAGTCCCTAGTTATTCTGGAAGTTTGAACCTGGAAGAGTTGATCGACTGGATCAACAAGCTAGAAGAATATTTTGAGTATGAAGAAATGGAGGATCCAGATCGGGTTAAGTTTGTGAAAATGAAGTTGAAGGGCCATGCCAGTATTTGGTGGAAAGAGGTCCAGTTGGAAAGAAATCGAAGAGGAAAAGGAAATATCACCAGATGGGATCGCATGGTAGAGAAACTAAAGAAGTAGTTCACCAATGGACTACAAGTTAGATCTATTGAAGAAATTGCAAGGGTTGAAGCAAGGAAGCAGATCTATAAAGAATATATTGAAGAATTTCACAAGATAATCATCAAACAGGCCACACAAGGCCAATAAGGAGAAGGTAGCCTGATATCTTAATAGGTTATGACCGAGCATTCAGGAGGAGTTAAGCCTAGTTAGAATGACCACCATTGAGGATGTGTATCAATTTGCTCTGAAGGTGGAAGAGAAGCTGAACAAAAGATTTGATGGCAAGCAAAAAGGATGAGGAGGTCAAAGTGGAAGGGCAATGGAAGACCTTTCAGGAAGCCGAAATGATGATGAAAAGAAAAGTGAAGATGTGGGTACCAGCTAAAGCCAAAGGAATGGAACTTCTACCACCCTCGTGATCAAAATAGTGGTGATCAAAGAGGTAGAGGACAAGGGAGATATGGACAAGGATCTGGAAGAGGTGGTTTCAAAGGAACGTGTTTCCAGTGTGGTGAAGAATGGCATCAAGCCTATGAATGTCCACAACACCAAGGAAGGGTGGAAAAAAGGCCAGAAGGTCATGGAAGGGTTGCGCATACAGATGAGGAGGCCCAATCTAAACATTTAGATGATGCTGAAAGGGGAGAAGCCCTAGTGATTAGGAGAGCCCTAGTGACTGAGGAAAAGGAACCAAAATAGAGGAAGAATCTATTTCGCACAAGGTGCAAGTGTGAAGGAAAATGTTGTGATGTCATTATTGATGGTGGAAGCACCGATAATCTGGTGTTAGAAGAGATGCTCACAAAGTTGAAGCTGAAGAGGGAAAGACACCCGCATCCGTATCAGATTTCCTGGTTGCAGAAAGACCTCAAAGTTTTGGTCAATGAGCAGTGCCTAGTAAAGTTCAAGATCAGGAGCTACCATGATGAGGTACTCTGTGATATCATCCCCATGGATGCATGTCATATGTTGTTGGGGAGGTCGTGGCAATTTGATAGGTGAGCTATACATGATGGCCATGCAAACACTTATTCCTTGACAATGGATGGGGTTCGTCACAAGTTGAAACCCATGAAGGAGATCGAAGAAAAAGTATGTAGCAGTGCTAGAGATTTTTATGTAGATGGAAGAAATTTTTAGAAGGTATGAAGCATGAGCGTGTGTGTTATGCATTGATTCCTAGAGTGAGTAAGGAGGATAGTGAGAAGGTTCTAGAAGAAGTTTCTGGGATGTTGGATGAGTTTCAGGATACTGTTTCTGATAATGTACTTGAGGGTTTACCACCAATAAGGAAGATTAGTCATCAAATTGACTTAATTTCTAGAGCTAGTTTGCCAAATAAGGTAGCCCATAGAATGACTCTAGCAGAAAATGAGGAGTTGAACAAACAAGTTCAAGAGTTATTGAGAAAGGGTTTGATACGGGAGATTTTAAGTCCATGTGCAGTACCTGTGGTAATAGCACCAAAGAAGGATGGGGAGTGCAGGATGTGTACAGATTCCCGAGCCATAAACAAGATAACAATCAAGTACAGATTTCCCCTGCCAAGGATGGATGACCTGATGGACTATTTGAGTGGAGCACAGTACTTCACAAAGATTGATCTGAAGAGTGGATATCACCAGATCTAGATTCAAGAGGGAGATGAATGGAATACTACCTTCAAGACCAAAGAGGGCCTGTACTAGTGGTTAGTCATGCCTTTTGGGATAACCAATGCACCGAGCACATTCATGCGGCTCATGAATGAGGTACTAAAAGAATTTCTGGGAAGTTTTGTTATTGTGTATTTAGATGATATTTTAATTTTCAGTAAGATGTTGGATGAGCATCTAATGCATATTCGGAGAGCCTTTGAGAAGTTAAGGGAAGAGAAATTGTTGATTAATCTAAAGAAGTGCAGTTTTGTGAAGAGGGAGTTAGTGTACTTGGGGTTTGTTGTCTCAGCAGAAGGTCTCAAGATGGACCCAGAGAAGGTGAAGGCTATTTTGGAATGGCCTACCCCAAGAACTACTACTGAGGTGAGATCTTTCCATGGTTTGGCTAGTTTTTATAGAAAGTTCATTAAAAACTTCAGTAGTATTTGTGGACCCCTGACTGAAACAATGAGAGGGGATAGAAAAGAATTCAAGTGGAGCAGTGGAGCAACAAAAGTTTTGAACTATTGAAGCAAAAGGTAACAGAGCAACCTATTCTAGCCCTCCCATATTTCAACAAGGTGTTTTAGGTGGATTGTGATGCCAATGGTTGTGCCATTGGAGTAGTGTTGAGCCAAGAAGGTAAGCCCATTGCCTATTTTAGTGAAAAGTTAAATGATGCCAAGAGAAAGTATTTTGTATATGATCAAGAATTTTATGCAATAGTTCAAGCATTAAAGAAATAAAGACATTATTTGTTGCCGAAGGAATTTTTTCTATATACTAATCATCAGGCCTTGTAGTACCTAAATAGTCAGGGAAAATTAAATTAGAGGCATATGAAATGGGTAGAGTTTTTGCAGAGTTACACCTTTGTTTTGAAACATAGGAGTGGGAAGTCAAATAGGGTTATAGATGCCTTAAGTAGGAGACATATATTGATGACAAAGATGCAGATTGAAGTGGTTGGATTCAATGAGCTCAAGACACTATATGCAGAAGATCCTGATTTTGCAGAGGCTTGGAAAGCTTGCAAGGAACCTACTACAGTGGACAGGACAAGGTGGCTAGATTTCATAATATAGGATGGAATGTTATTTAAGGGAATTCAATTTTGTATCCCGAGGAGTTCCATGAGAGAGAACCTGATAAAGGAGAAGCATAGTGGAGGAATGGTAGGACATTTTGGTCGGGATAAGACAATTGCCATTATCAGTGAGCATTATTATTGGCCTCAGTTGTCACAGGATGTGAAGAAGTTTGTACAAAATTGTAGGGTATGTTAGATGGCTAAAGGAGTGAGCCAGAATACAGGCTTATATTAGCCCTTACCTGTACCAGAGGGGCCATGGGAGGATATAAGTATGGACTTTTTTCTTGGTTTGCCAAGGACACAATGAGGGAATGATTTAGTTTTTGTGGTGGTTGATAGGTTTTCGAAGATGGGACATTTCATCCCATGTCAGAAGACCCATGATGCAGTCCACATTGTTGACTTGTTCTTCAAAGAGGTGGTGAGGCTACATGGTCTGCCAAAGAGTATTGTTTCAGATCGTGACACCAAATTTGTGGGGTAATTTTGGAGGACCTTGTGGAAGAAGCTGAAGATAGAGTTGAAGTTCAGTTCTGCACACCATCCACAAACAAATGGGCAGATAGAGGTTGTTAACAGGAGTTTGGGTAACCTACTGAGATGTTTGGTAGGAGATAAACCCAAGGGATGGGACTTGATCTTACCCCAGGCAGAATTTTCTTACAACAATTCTATCAATAGAAGCACTGGTAGATCACCATTCCAGATTGTGTATGGAGGTAGCCCTAGAACAACTCCAGAATTGAGGAAGATGGACCAAGAGAAGAAAATAAGTGTTGAAGCCGAAGATTTTGCAGAACACATCAAGGATATACATGAGAAGGTAAGAGAACATATTAACATGATGAATATGCAGTATAAGGCTAAGGCAAATCAGAAGAGGAGGTATACAAAGTTTCAGATTGGTGATGAAGTGATGGTCCACTTGAGGAAAGAAAGGTTTCCAGTGGGAACATATAACAAATTGAAGATGAAGAAGTTCGGTCCCTATAAAATTTTGAAGAGGCATGATTCAGGGAATGCATATGAGGTAGAGTTGCTGAATGGATTCAACATTTCCCCTATGTTCAACATTTTAGATTTGACAGAGTATCATGAAGGTGACACAGAGGAAGTACCACTGATGGAACAATGTGGGATTCCAGCACCTACTTCAGAAAAGGAGGAGATTGAAGAAATCCTGGATAGTCATGTGGGAAGGAGTACCAGGAACAGGCAGTATGAAGAATATCTGGTGAAATGGAAAGGAAGGCCTATTGAAGATTCATCCTAGTTGCCTAAGGCAGAGGTTGACCATTTGGGTTTTCCTCCACCATCTAAGATGTGATGGGGTCATTTCTCAAATTACCCTGGGTGTCTGATTTAGGAGCATCTAGTGGTGTAAGGGCAATCTTGCATCACCCAAAAATAGTTAAATTTAAAGTTTCTTAGTTTTTATATGTTTTTACATTTTTGGATACCCTCTTCATCATAATGAAATTCCCAATTTACAGTTTTTATTTTCTATTCTTGGGTGGAAAGATATTGCAGTTTTAGTTTCCCAGATTTGCACCTGAAAATCTTTTGAGTGAAATTTGAGGCACTTAGATTTCCCGGATCAGCCCCAAAACTTGCTAAAATTGGTGTAGCTAAACTTAAGTGTGTTTTTGACTTCATGACCTTTCCAACGGTTCAAACAGTTCGCAAATCGGAGTCCCGGATCAAAAGTTATGGCCCCGGGAAGTTGGCGCACTTTCTAGAAGATACAATTGCAAATGTTCTTTTGAAATTTGAACTTCAAGTTGTAATTTTTCGGCACCAAACTGCCTAAACTCAAATTTGAATGTTGTTTTGGCTCCAAACGAAAGAGGAGCTCTATTTATGGGCGGGTTTCTAATTTTTGGGTAAATTTTTGGGGACAAACTCGCATATTGTGAAAGGGTGATTTTGTAGCTTTCTGTAACTTGCATGTGTTGTAGAACTTGGGGATTTGAGATCCTCTGCATGTAAGAAGCTCCATTTTCTGAATAATAAAATTATTTTCTTGTTTGTGGGTTATTTTCTAAGTCTCGAGTTGCGCCCTCATCATAAGGCCAAAAGGAAAAGTAAATATAAAACATACAAGGCGACGCACCAAATCTTTTACAACATTTCAAACCCAAGTTATTCCTATGATTGATATAAAGGACACAAAATGCCACAACCCCTCATTGTTGGAAAGATAATGAACAATAAAGGTTACCTTCAAGCACAATGTAGACATTTAGATCTTTCTATAGGAAGTGTTCATTGAGGTCCGATCAAACATAACGATTCCTCAGAGTAAAAGAACAGTATTCTAGAAATTACATGAACTCTATCTCCTAATACAACATAACTTAACAGAATAACAACTTTAAGGAAAAAAAAAGTCCAATGACATAGTCCAATTCTCCTAGGCTACTATTCAATCACACAAGAATAAAGCATAGAAATACGCTATTTAAACTACCATAATATAGCTTGCAAGACACAGTGTTTCATTCAAAATGATAATATAAAGGAAGAAAGCTTGAAAAAAGGTCATACATGCATAGTCTCAATAAATTCCCCTCAATAGTTTATGTTTTTAATTAAAATTGAATTTTGAAACAAAGAACTAGGATGCCAATCCAACAATAGTTTAATCCTTAAGGGATATAATATGCCAGAATAAAGTAGCTCTATAACTTGCTTCTAAAAATAGTTCTTAAAACTTTTAAGAAAACTAAAAAGAAACACTTCTTTTGACAAAGAAAATAGTTCCTCCTGAAAAATTATCCACGCATCTGTGTCATCACCCTCCTTATATAGCCACCAAATAAAGAAATACCATCTTCTGTGTGGATTAATTGCAGCCAGATGTTGATAGTTGATAACACACACTCTGATCATAGACCTTTGGTTAGGCTGCAAAAGATCTTTGCATTAACTCTTCAACTGTTGCATTAATAACCTCTAGATATTTTAGCAAAGGTAAGAAATGAAATGTGATCAGATACTATGAATAATAGCCTGATAAAGGACCCAATTGATCGATCACATTACTGCGAGTATTGTCTCAAAACTTCCATCCCGAAAATTGAGAAAAGAACAGAAAAAGGTCAACTAGCTCAGAAAAACTCCTCAATAGATATCTTTATAGGTGGTGCAGATAACCTGCAGCAAGGAGATGATGTTTTAACAGGGTGGAAACTCTTGAGCTTGCAAATATATCTCCCAAGAAAATGTCTAACAAGCAAACATAAGTCCCAAACCTTCTCCCAAAAGGAAGGTGAAAAGATAAAAGTTGCATAGCGACCACGTGGCATATTGCACACCTTTTCGATAATTTTATTTGAGCGCAAGTGCATCTAACACTAGTGAAATTTATGTAAACAAAAATAAAATGACTAAGGCAAAAATGAACTTTTCCAGTGGGTATGTGCAAGATCATGATGGGCCAAAAACTGGCAATATGATGGGCATGTGGCTGACGTCTTTTATTTTACCCAAAATTGATGAAACAAAATGGGTTTTTAAAGGAGATTCTTAGCTTTCCACCAATATAAATTATGTTTTACTTTGAATTTAATAAGTAATTATTATTTATTTTCTATTCAAATTACAACTAAAGTCCTAATTGATAGGCTAATGGAAAAATATAAAAATGATATTTTTGAAAAAAACATAGCATACTATAAAAAAATTTGAAATTTCATGAAAGACATCGAGTTTTTTATATTTTTTAAAATTTGTAATTAAAAATTCATAATTAATTATTTATTTGGAAAAAAAAAAAATAATCAATCATGAGTTCCTTTATCTAAAATCTATATAAAAATATTATCATTAAATTATTGTGGTTAGGGTGGTTAGATAGACACCTACTTTTTTTTCCTGTACTTTGCATGCAATTTCAATTTTTCACCAATAGAAGTTTTTTAAAACAAACCTAGTAGTTTAGAGATACATTCAATTTGCTATAGATTCTTTTATATATTTTTGAATAATGTAGATAACTTATTCTGATAAGTTTTGTTAATTTTTTTGCCACTCCTATTTTTCCATGATGATCTTGCACATACCCAGATAGATAGGGTATGTGATGATGATGGAAAAAATAGGCCCTTAAGTGGTAAAAAATTTAGAAAAATTAGAGTTAGGAAACTTGATGTAAAAATTTGAATAAGTTATCTATACTATTTCAAAAATATGTAAAAATAGAATCTGTAGAAAATTGAATTTACTTTCTAAACTATTAGGTTTGCTTTAAAAAAAAAAATCTATTTGGTGAAAATTTAAAATTTCAATGTAGTAGTACTCAAATTTCAGGGGAAAAATAAGAAGTAGGTGTCTGTCTGACTACCCTAACCACAATAAAATGATAATATTTTCTTATAATATTTTAGATATAAGTAGAAGACTCATGTCCCGATGTGATGTATATGTTTTTGTAATTTGTTTCCAAGTAAATAATTAATTATGAATTTTTTATTACAACTTTTAAAAAATATAAAAAACTCGTATGTCTAACCACCTTAACTTGTTCAAAACTTAATGAAATTCATTTTTTATTTTTTCAATCCTATAGTATACAAAGCATAGAATGTGACACATATTTTGGATTCAAAAAATATGATACCATTTGAAAGCTATAGATGTTTTCCAATCAGCCTATCAATCAGAAATTTAGTCATAACTTGAATTGAAAATGAAGAATAATTAATTATTGAATTCAAATTAAAGAATAATTTATATTGGTGGAAATATGAGAATCTCCTTTAAAAACCCTTTTTGTTTCATCAATTTTGGGTAAAAAGGAAGTCGCCAGCCACATACCTATCATATTGCCACATTTTGGCCCATCATGATCCTGCCGATACCCAATAATAGATAAATTATTAGGATTAAAAGTCATTTACATTGCTATCCTATGTATACTTTATATGTTTCCAACACTCTTGGAAAACATATTTTGATGCCTATGGTGTAACTAAAGAAATAATTTATATTTTAAATTTCACAAAATTCTTCGCTTTTATTTTCATGCATGCATTCATGAAGGATGTGAGCAAAATGATGATGGTTAAAATTGAATTTGAGACAATTTAATGTATTTTCTATTCCCAGGCACTAGAGAAAGAAGTGGATATTTTTCTATAATGGATGGGTCTCACATGATTAGTGGTCTCCAAAATTAAGTGTTGGACTTGAGGATGTGATTGATTTGGGAGTTATCAATCAAAGATGCTTTTGTGGTTACATTTTCTACTTAGAGATTTATTGATTGAGCCCATGTAATTCCCATGTGAAGTTATTAATTTGATTTACTATTCTCACAAGAGGATTTACAAGTTGTTCATGGATTTTTTGGATCATACCATGGTTGTCGTAAAATTATTTATGATTTTGGCCTTTTATTTTTCCTATATATTTGAGGTACGAGATTATAGTTGTATTATCATTGTTTATAGGTACACAAGTGATGTTGAATTGTTTACATAGTGCAACTTCCGTCTATTGATATTATATATTATGCACATTGAATATTTATAGATACATATTCTCTTTCTATAGTGGATTTTTTTTCCAATAAAATTTCGTTGCATAAAATTTAATGTCTATATGATTTTTTTTAATTTTATTATTTTCTTGATTTATGCGTTTAGATATATTTTTTATGATAATATTGAATAAAAAAATATATTTAATATTTACATACATTTCATGTACGATTTTATTATAGCAATTTTATAAGAAATAAAAACAAACAAATGATCAAGACATTCACATGCAAATTAGAGGTAATGGGCCCTTTGAAAAAGTATAATAGGAATCTAAATAAACTTTAGATTCTCATTTTTGGGTCTATATATATGACCATTAAAGCACATTGTTAGAACAACTTCACTTACATTCACTTCAACTAACCAACATTTACAGAAAAGGGAGTGAAAACAATGTGTTTCCCATTGAGCCAAGTGAGAGAACCAAATGCATATCCCTTTGTGATCACACTTGTTGCTATAAACATGACTTAGAAAGAGAGCTTGTTGGAAGTGGTAGAGAAATGAAGAGTATTTCGGGAAACATTGACGGTCAATCCTGTAGGAGCATCAATGGTAACATTGTATGTGGATTCCCCATTGGGACTTACATTTCTCATAGTTTTTCTCACAATCGTTGTGCTTCCCACACTCAGCTTGGAGAGGGAAATAGTTGGGTAGTTCATTAGACTGATGCACTCCTTTGCCACATTGGATGGACACTTGTAGTTGCCATTACCTGAGATTGTTTTTATCCCATTGAAATCCAATCCATATTTGCACAAGAAGTTGAAGTAATCTTGATTTGATGTTTCATAGACAAGCCCCAATTCAATAGCTTCCCTTGGATTTATTTCTCCACCACCAAATTCAAATAGAGTTCCAACTACACCTATATCATCAGTCATTGGATTCCCTACATTGTTCATTGAAGTAGCTACAATTTGTAACAAACTCAAAGGATTCAATACAAGTTGCTACAAAGCCAAGTATACTAGATATGGTTATAACCTGAAAGCTAAGCCTATACAAAAAAGATGGAACCTTTCAAGAAATGGATAAGATTTTGATATCCTTAAATTCAGGTTGAAGAGAAATCATTTTGTTGTATTTTAAAAAATAAATTTAAGAATGTAATTTTTTTTTTGACCAAATTAATATATAAGAATTTTTAAGAAAGATCATTTTTAAAAACCTTTATTCTTATCAATTTTATTTTAAAGAGTAGTAAAGAGAAAAGTTCATATTACTTTACTTCACTACATGTAAACTTAAAATAAAAAAGAGCAACAAGTAAATTGTTATCTTCATTTTTAAGAAAAATTAAAGTAAATGTTTATTCTTAATTTTTAAATTGAATTGTCTATTGTTTAATATTGTATAAGAGTTCTATAAAGTTTTAGTCAATCATATTAAATTCTTGATATTTCTACTTTCTACAAGAACCATAATCAAGGAGAATCTACTATGGTTTCTATAGAAAAAATGCACTTAATTGAAAATATACCGATTGTAATTAGTGTTGATCTAAGAGAAGATGAGCTCCAAGTGGGATGGACTATTTTTAGAAGTGTAGTAGCTCCACTAATATGAGGACATGCCATGGATGCCCCAGATATTATTTTAAAAGAAGATGTTTTTATTCCCATAGGAACACTATTTGATGAGGAAATTGTAGGAATCCAAGCAACAAGTATATTCACACCTGGTGCACTTATGTCCGACTACAAGTGTTTTTTAATTATGAAAAAAAGAATGGTTGTCAAGATATAATGTTTTCAAATTCCTTAACATTAAGACACAAGCTTTTAATAAACTAGAATGGTAGTAAAGATATAATGTTTCTACATTCCTTAACATTAAGACACAAGCTTTTAATAAACTATGTAACCACTTTTTAAAAGAAATCGGGTTCATTCTATGTGATCCAATCTTGATGCAATGAAAGATCATATTGTATATTTCAAGTTTTTTCCATTTGAATTGCTCGTGTCATGAGAAAATTTTGTTAATAACTCTAAAACAAATATTAAAATAGGGTCCATACCTTGAGAATGTTTTCAGTGAGTCCTCGAAGTCCTCTTGATGAGAATTTGGAACAATAGGTGTTGGTTTATAATTTTGGATATGCTGTGCTGGAGTAATAGTTGCAACTGGCTTCCTATCATTCATAATTTAGTTATGCAGTTAATGAAATTGCATGCAATCCAATGAGATTCATATTTGAATCATTGGGAAATGATAGAAAAATTAGAATTCTTACTCGGTTGATTTTATGTATGATAAGATCTCTTTCGCAAGTGTGTCACTGATTGTAGTGGAAGGAAAAGTGCCATAATTGGTTGCAATTGTTTTTTTGTGAATCATTAGTTAAGATCATGCCTATACCTTCCTTGGTTTTCACCTCCATTTTTTTTATCTTGCCTTGAGTAACTTGTGCCAGTGTTGAGACACAATACCACCTTTCCTTTTAGTTTGGAAGCATTCAAAGAGCCTGGATTGCAATTGCTACTATACACAAAAGGTGATCATTATTAAAATATTTATAATCAAAGCATTGCTAACACATAGAAAATTATTATAAAAAGCTTACCTTGCATTAGTTATAGAACTAGAAGTGCTATCGATGCTACCTCCATATACAAAAGAGTACATGTTTGATTGACTAAGATTTGAGAAATTTATGCCCATACCCTAAATTCAAAATCATCCAATTTAAACTAAATTTAAATAAAGAAAGTGAGGAAAGAACAAAATATAATTTGAAAATATTGTTTGACAATTGCTCACACAAAAAAATGATTTTGCATAACAACTAGAAATAAAACACTTATTATATAATGACCATCCAAAAAAGACAATTATATTAATCATGTTGAAAAATAAAAAGAATATCAAAATACTAATAAAAGTCCTAATAAATAAAATATAAAACTATTAAATAGTCTTGTTAGTGGATATGATATTAGTTAAAAGTTCTAATAAATAAGATATAGAAGTAAAAAATAGTCTTAGGGGGCATGACTAATTAAAAGGTGCTCGAGCTACTTATACTTGAGTGGATGGTGTGTGAAAAAGTTTGGTGCTTTGACTACCATTTAAATAGGTTAAATTGTGAACTACTGGATAGATGGGTTTGATTCATATTCATTTGAATGTTAGTCTCACCTGGATTGTCTTGCCATTGCCCAAAATAACATTTGATCTGAATTGTTGGTTAATAGTGGTTGCTGCAACTGTGAAAATCCAAGGAGCTATGTTCACAACTGACTGAGGATCAGGTCTGTTGTTTCCAGCAGAACAAACAACCAGAATCCCTTTCTGTGAGGCATGGAAAGCTCCAATGGCTATTAGGTTCGATGTATATTACCTTTCTAAAGGGGATCCAAGCGACAGAGACAAAATGTCTATGCCATCGTTAACTGTAGTGTCAAAGGCAGCCAAAATGTCTGAACCTTGGCACCCTTGTTCAGTACACACTCTATAAGTTGCTATTCTGGAGGAGGTTGATCCACCTCTAGTAGTTTCCTTGGCAAGCCCGTAATAGTTTGCATCGGCCACTGCATTTCCACTTGCAGTAGAAGTGGTGTGGGTGCCATGCCCGTTTGCATCTCTTGCAGATAATGTTGTGTTATACCATGCTTCAATTAATTTCCTGTTCTCAAATTACCTCAACATCAAGCCATGCAAAAACAACCAGATTAAGAAAAACCAAAACTCAAACACTAGAAAGTTATTTTGCACTACCAAAACCTGTTGCAATTGGAAAGAGTAAAATCTCTACCCTGCATGCATGTTCCTTTCCACCGGCGAGGAATAGCCATGATGCCGATATCATTGAAGTTGGGTGCTTCTGGCCATACACTTGACCCAATTCCAAAACTCTGTATTAGATATTGCAATAGTTTTTGGGGCTCAACTGAACAGTGTATCTAGGTCCTCCCTTAACTAAAAATTTTTAGGGAAAGGATTAAATTTAATAATCCAAGAGGAATATTAAATTTTAGTATTATTGTGAGCTAAAAGAAGACAAGTGCATACTTGTATCTAGAAGTCCTATGATGGCATCTTGATCGGAAGAAGACACATTTGGGTAGTCGAAGGACGTGCCCGATTGCATTTGCAGAAAATCCCATGACTGTGTTGTATGAAGCTCCAAAAATGGATTAGGGAACACTTATACGACTTCTAGTTTCTCTGCAATAAATAAATAAATAATATTGTAGTCATCTACCCAAGGCAAGGTTTCTACTAAAAGAACAATTTTCAGCTACTTATTCATCATACCAGCCAGTGCATGAGCTTGTTAAGCATATAACATTGTTGAGAATCCACTAAAAGCATAGGTGTAGCTATTTACAAGTGACTGTTCTGTAGACAAAAATAAGACAAAAAATAAAGAGTTCAGTATACAGATCAGAAATAGAATATTGAGTGATTTGAAATATGTTCCCCAGACAGATGAAGGCAACTGTACATGACTTCTCACATGCAAATCACACGTTTTTTCATGGGAGCTACCCATGTAAACAATGTACATCTAATTTCAAAATGGACGCGGTGAACAGAAAATAGCATTCTTTTCTTCTTCATCTATGTTACATGATAAAAAAATTTAAATTATAGAATTCCCTTTTCCTCATTTGCATCTGAAGCAAGTGCACTCAAGAGAAAACTGCAAAACAACACCAAGTGGAACTGAAATATGAATCCCATGACTAATGTGGAAATTCCTATGCCTCTCAAACTTTTTTGGGAGTGTTTAAATGGATGTATGAATTTGTTGGCAAGTGGCTTTGTGGGTGTGACTCTGATTTCAATTTGAAGTTCACAGATCATCATAAGATGCACTAGATCAAAAAGAGCCAACCAAATTTTGGGGAGTTCCTATCCCGGAACTCTATTTTTTCTCTCGTGTTCCAAACAACAATCTCTAGATGGCTTTCCGGCCTTGCACCTCTTGATGCTCCTGAATTGATCCAAATGAGCCCAATTTGAAATCTGATCTTGACCCACGTACTCAATTTTGGTCCTCTTCATTACGAAACTATTAAATTATCGATATTAACATTAATTATAATCATCAAAGGGTCTGATTGCTTCTACAAATTTATAGGCGGAAGTTCTTGTGGATGGAACATAATATTTGGTGAATCTACATGAATATGAGCCAACAACACATTAACATCATAGGCCTAGCGGAGGTAGGAAAGAGGATATTTTGCAAGGCTTCTTGAAGCATTTCCTGATAAACTGAAGTGGTCTGAAGCAAATCCCAAAGTGGGATCTTAGCTAGGGTGAAACCAAGTTGCTCGAAAAGATCATAATCATGTCGTGCTTTAGTCATAGGCTTAGTAACTTAAGGAAGGATTGGTTGAGAAGGTGGTTAAGAAGTAGGAACTTGAATAGGTTAAGATGTAGGAATAGAGGGTTGTTGATCCATATTTTTTTTGTTTCTTCTTGTATCGTATGTGTGTCCAATGACATTATAAGAAGTAGAGTATGTAGCTTTTACAAACCTTAAGTATAAATCAGGTGAATCATCTTGATATGAAATCCCATCGATAGAGTGATCCTCCCTTGGAGAAGGGTTAGCCTACTTCATGTAAATGATGGGTTTTTAGGGCCTAAAGTGAAAGAGACCACTACTACATTACTGACTCCTTAGCCTACAAAGATGTTTGCTCAAAATATTTACAGATAGGTGAAGATGCTTCTAAGAAATCATCTAGTGTGTCATCCAACATATCAAAATATTCCTTAGATAAATAATTATCATAGACATGAAAACATTGTCAAAATAGATCTATCATGTTTCATGTCGGGTTCACCAAAATGTGAGATAAAAGGGATTCGTTACATGCAGGTCTCTTCATTCTCAAGAGATCACCAAGGAAAAAACTGCCCTTATTCACCTTAACATAAACAAAATGAATAAATCATAAAGGAAATGTACACAAGATAACTTTCATAGAAGAATACTTAAAATCCTGAGGGAGTGAAACTTCTAAATTTCTGCCTCTAATAGAGGAGCTCTCGACTAGAGGATGGCAACACAGATTCAGGACACTAGCATGACACACTATCGTCCAAATAGTGCATTGACATCCTGAGCAACAGAAAGCTCAGGAGCTCAGAAATGAAAACTAAGGTATCACTTCCTAACTCATATTTGAGGCCTACTAAATAGAATAATCAAATAGAGAACACAAAATTCAAGAAAAGAAAAAAGAGAACTTGGAGAAAACTTACCCTCAAGTGAACATTTGATTCTTCACTCGAAGCTCTATTTCAAAACCTACACATAGAAGAATGAGGGGAAAATGTTGGGGTTGTATAGGGGCCTACCTTATTTAGACTCCCATTTTGGTGTTCCCACCTCCACATACAACCAAATAGGAAAGGAATGTAATAAAAATGGATAAAGTGTGTGGTGAAAACAAAAACCGCTTCAAGAGTAGGACCCACACCACAAGTAGTAAATGAGCAAGTAAGTAGAAAATATTGAGAGAGAGATAATTACCCACATGCCTAGGCCCTCTCTAGAACACATAGACACACTATGGAATGCTTACTTGAGAGCTATAATTGTTGGGGGACCTCAGTTTGGTAGAGCTTCACTTGTAGCAGTGTTGCTTGTCAACGATGAGAGGAATCTAAGAGTGAAGTTGAAGAGAGCTTGACTGAATGAAGTTGGACCCCAAAAATGAGAGAAAATGAGGGGTTATGTTGCATGCAAGGGCGATAAGTTAAAGATTTAGTATTTTCTTTTTAGTAAGGTCCCTTTGTGACTACGAGCATTTTCATGTTGGAATATGTGCCTCAATCCTTACTGACATGAAACTCCTGAAGAGAAAAGTCACTGTGACAGTGTTCATGTTTGGGCAACTAATAGTTCTAATGCTCTTGAAATGATCATATCGCTATTACAGGGTTGAAGTCTTGCCAAAAAATTCTATCATTGTGACTTTGTGTTTTTGACATGACCTTTTGGCAATCGAATAACTCTGGATGACAGTTGATCTCATCGGTGTAACTCTCAGGTCGCGGGGAGATGTCTTGGTGAAAGTCTTGAGTCTTGCCGACAGATGTCTTCGGTAAAGCATAGTGAGCTTAGAGAGACAACACAGTGAAAAACACAAGTCTTGGCGATCTGCAGAATGTCTCGTCAATGTCGGGCTATCATATGGTTATCGGGATAACTCAATAGCTTTGTTATGATGTCCCAACGACATTAAAATGTCTTGCCAATGATGAGATGCTTTTGGTATAGGTCTTACTAAATGGTAGTCATCGGTGTGACTGAAGGCTTCGATATGAAGTCCTGGAAAAGACGATAAGTCTTGCCGACTCATCAAAGGCTTCGGTGTAGCACATGGAACTCGACAGGTCTTGGCGAAGATGTAGTGTTTTGCCGATATACTGTTTGCTCGCTGTGACTGGTGAATTTGCTATGTGTCTCACCGATAAGGGAAATATTTGTTGATAGAATCGTATTGTACATCGATGGTTTTGTTATGACCTATTATAGTCATTATAGCATCATGTTGACTCGGGGAAGCTATAGCGATGATGTTGAGAAACTCTTTAGCATCAGGGAGACACTATGTGTGTCTCACTGATATACCAATATAGTTGAACGCTCTTGACTAGTCTAACCATCCTATGTGGAGCATCGTGGACCAATCACAGGAAGTAGTTTTAAAACATGATGACGGTTGTTTTTATGCATCAGTTGCAATGCTGGAAAAATTGCATGCAGGAAAAAAAAGAAAATGACTCAAATGGAAACTGCCTTTGGTTGGCAATGGTGGATAAGAATGCATAGTTGGAAAATTAGAATGAGAGTTTTTTAAAGCAAATCAATTCGGTTGAGAAAGTGACGATGAGTTTATCGAGCTGGTTGAGAATTTTTCCTGTAACTATTTTTTGAACAGTGAGGATAAGCTACTGAGACTAACACCAAAAAGTTGTCTTTCTGATTATATGTAATTTTGTTATTATAATACAATGAGATACAACTTGGTGTGGTGGGTTTTTTCCTGAGAGGGTTTCCCATGTAAATTCTATTGTTTCAGTTGTCTTTGTGTATTTTCTCTATTTTTGTTATTCCTTCATGTATGTCTTAATTAGATTGTAATTTGAAAAATTAAAATCCCTGCATTGCATTCTCCCCTATGATTTGATGTTAGGAAAGTTGTTTCCACACCTCTGCTTTCCTTACAAGTGGTATCAGAGCCTGGCCAATTGTGTTGTCCTTGTGAGTGGGTTGGGTTTTTTGTGTTAAATATTTTTCAGTGGGAGTCTGGTAGAGGTCTATTAATTTAATTCTAGATTAAGATGGCGAGCACATCCAGTAGGATGGAAATAGAGAAATTCAATGGTAGCAATTTTGAGCTGTGGAAACTCAAAATGGAAGATATGTTAGTTGATAGAGATATTTGGAATGCTATGTTTGGAACAATGCCTCAAAGCATGAAGCAAGAGGATTGGGACCTAGCAGATAGAAAATCAAAAGGGCTAATAAGGCTATGTTTGGAAGACTTTGTTCTTCTGAACGTGCATGAAGAAAAGACTGCCTCTTCTTTGTGGAAAAGATTAGCATCTATTTATCAGGGCAAGTCCTTGGTGAACAAGTTGTTCTTAGGGAAGATATTGTACTCTTTGAGAATGCAGGAAGGAGGGTCTGTTGCTGATCACTTAAATGCTTTCAACATGTTGATTGCTCAGTTGACATTTGTTGGTGTAAAGATTGAGCATGAAGATCATTGCATGCTATTGCTATGTTCTCTACCTGATTCTTGGGATCATTTGGTGATGGCTATAGGGAGTACAACATCCACATTCAAGATGGAAGATGTTGTAGCTTCTTTGTTATCAGAAGAAATGAGAAGAAAATCTTCTGAGATGGCAAAGGATGCTCTGGATGTCAGAGGTAGACCAAAGGAGAAAGGCAAGAAGAAGGACAAGAAGTTCAGATTGAAATCAGAAGGGAGATCAAAGTCTCTAGGCAAGAAGTCAAAGGTGAAGTGCTAGAACTATGGGAAAGTTGGTCATGTCAGAAGGGATTGCAATGAGGAGAAAAAGAAGAAAAAGAACTCTTCTAAAAATGATTCTTCTCAAAGTGATGCAAATGCCTTCATTGCAGCTTTGGCTATACGGGCATCAGATGTTGTCTGGCTGATTGATTTTGGAGCATCTTTCCACATGACATCTCATAGAGATTGGTTCATGAAGTATGAAGAATACAGTGGTGGAAAGGTGTACTTAGCAAGAGATTTATCTTTGAAAATTGTTGGTCATGGTAGAGTCAGAATTCAATTTCTGGATGGAAGAGTGAAGGGAATCAATGATGTGATGCATATACCAGGTCTGGCTCGTAACCTACTTTCTGTAAGTAAGATAAATGATATCAGAGTGTAGGTCACATTCTCGAGAAATGGCTACAAGATGACGAGAGGCTCTATGGTGTTGGCTAGGGGTGCTCGAATTGGTACCTTGTACAAGCTGGATGCACAAGCTATTCAATGCAACAGTGTCTCTACAAAGTCACTTATGGCTGCTCATGGAGAAAAGAAGAAAAATGTCCCTGATGGTATAAACTCCATGGAAGTTAAACTTCTAGTAGAGAAGACTATGCTCTCGCATCATAGGCTTGGCCACATTGGTGAAAAAGGTTTAAAAACCTTGAAAAATAAAAACCTGGTAGAAGGGCTTGAAGATTGTAAGCTTGAATTTGATTTCTGTGAACATTGCATATATGGAAAGCAGCACCGTGTTTCATTTTATTCTAGTCCTCACAAAACTTCTAGTTTACTTGATTATATACATTATGATGTGTTTGGTCCAGTGAATGTTCCTTCTTTGTCTAAATCAAGATACTATGTGTCATTTATTGATGATTATTCTAGAAGGACATTTGTATATTTTTTGAAAAGTAAATCAAAAGTGTTCAGTCGGTTTAAAGAATTTAAAAACCTTGTTGAAAATCAGACTAGTAAGAAAATAAAGGGCTTAAGGAATGACAATGGTGGTGAGTTTTGTTCAGATGAATTTGAAAGGTACTGTACAGATCATGGGATCAAAAGGCATAAGACTACACCTTATACTCCATAGCAAAATTGAGTTGCTGAAAGGTTCAATAGGATAGTAATGGAGAGAGCACGAAGTATGCTGAGCAGTGCTGGCTTGGATGAGAAGTTCTGGGCTGAAGCGGTCTCTACAACATGTTACTTGGTAAATTGTTCTCCTAACTCTACTCTAGTTGAAAAGACGCCTTTGGAAGCATGGTCTGGAAAGAATCCCTTTGAGACATATTCATGTCTTTGGCTATGAAGCATATGCATATGTGCCATTTGAAAAAAGATCTAAGTTGTGAAGTGTATTTTTTGGCTATAGCACTAGAATAAAAGTATACAAGCTTTGGAATCCTGAGATTGAGAAGGTTTTGTACAGCAGAAGTGTTATCTTTTGTGAGCTGAAATCTTCTACATTGGATCTACAGTCAGAGAAGAAATCAGAAAATGAAAAGGATGTTGCAGCAATTCCTCAGACACCAGATAAAGAGGAATTGAAAAATCAAAATGTACCTGATACTGAGGAGAGCTCGAGCATTTCTGAAATTTCTGATGATGATGAAGAACCACCTCAGCCTTAGCCTATGAGGAGGTCAACTCGTGAAAGAAAGCAACCTGAAAGGTATGGGTTTTCTTTGATAGAGTCTACTTGTGCCTATGCTTTAATTTTTAGCACTGATGAACCTAGGACTGTAAATGAGGCATTTAAAATGTCTGATTCAAACTCTTGGTTGGAAGCCATGAATGAAGAAATGGCATCATTAGAAAAGAATGATACCTGGAGTTTGGTTCCATTGCCTAAAGGCAGAAAATCTATAGGCTACAAATGGATATTTAAAAAGAAAATAGGTCTAGATGGTAGTGTGGAGAAATATAAATCAAAGATAGTTACAAAAGGATATTCCCAGGTAGAGGGAATTGATTATAGAGAAATTTTTTCTCCTGTAGCTAAGTTGACATCTATTAGATTTCTTTTGTCACTTGCATCAGCATATGATTTAGAGATTGAACAGATGGATTTGAAAACAATGTTTCTTCATGGTGATCTTGAAGAAGAAATTTATATGTCCCAGCTGGAGCACTTCATGGAAAAAGGTAAAGAAAGACTAGTATGCAAGTTAAAGAAATCTCTATATGGTTTAAAATAGTCTCATAGAATGTGGTACCAAAAATTTGACATGTTTGTTTTGTCATTGGGATTTGTGAGATCAAAATGTGATCACTATGTGTATTACAAAGATGAAAGTGATCAAATACTTATTATTGCTCTATATGTTGATGATATGTTGTTTATAGGCAATAGTAAGCTAATGATTTCTGATCTTAAGTCTCAGTTGTTTGCAAAGTTTGAAATGAAAGATCTTGGTGTAGTAGGGTACATTCTGGGAATGGAAATAACCAGGAACAGAAAGAATAGAAAGTGTTGGCTTAGTCAGAGTAAATATGTCATGAATGTTCTAGAGAGATTTTGTATGAGTGAATGCAAGCAGCTAGTTGTTCCAGTTACACAGGGAACAAAGTTATCTACTAAGGATTGTCCAAAATATTCTTCTAAGATGGAGGACATGACCAGTGTGCCTTATGCAAGTGCAGTTGGCAGTCTCATGTATGCAATGGTCTGTATAAGGCCAGACATTTCCCAAGCAGTGGGAGTTCTTAGTCAGCTTATGGCTAATCCTAGAAGAACACATTGGGATGCTGTGAAGAGAGTGTTTAGATATCTAAAGGGCACGTCAAACTATGCTTTGTGTTACCATGGTAACTTGGTTAAATCACAGAAAACTCTCAACATTCAAGGTTATGTGGATTCTGATTGAGCAAGGGACATTGACAGTAGAAGATCCACCAGTGGATATATTTTCATGAGGAATGGTGGTGCAGTGAGTTGGATGAGCAAGCAGTAGGCTATAGTCGCTTTGTCTACTATAGAAGCAGAATACATGGCAGCCACACATGCCTATAAATAAGCAATCTAGTTAAAACATTTTTGTTTTAATATTGGCTTTAATGCAAAAAAGATTACTATCTACTGTGACAGCCAAAGTGCTATATGTTTGGCAAAGAATCCTACTTTCCATGCCAGGATGAAACATATAGATGTACAATATCACTTTGTATGAGATATAGTGGAGGATGGGAAGGTCTCTTTGGAGAAAGTGGATACTCTGGAGAATGTTGCAGATGCATTGACGAAACCTATGAGCACAAACAAGTTCAGTTGGTGTGCTAGCTCAATGGGCCTCTTGGCACATGAATCTCAGTAGTTTTATGATGTTTTGGATTTGTCAGTAAGATCTTTGTCAAGTGGGAGCTTGTTGGAATATTTTCCTCAATCCTTATTGACATTAAACTCCTGAAGGGAAAATTCACTATGACAGTGTTCATGTCTGGGTGACTAACAATTCTGATGCTCTTGAAATGATCCTATCACTGTGATAGGGTTGAAGTCTTGCCGAAAAAGTCTATCACTATGACTTTGTGTTTTCGGCATGACCTTTTGGCAATTAGAATAACTCTGGGTGACAGTTGATCTCATCAGTGTAACTCTCAGGTCGTGGGGAGATGTCTCGGTGAAAGTCTTGAGTCTTGTCGACAGATGTCTTTGTGCTAACTTTGGAAGCTTGATGAAATGCCATAGCAAAATTCTCATGTCTTGCCGATAGAAGCCTTTGATAAAGTGTAGTGAGCTCAGAGAGACATCACAACGACAAACACAAGTCTTGGTGATCTGCAGAATGTCTCGTCAATGTCAAGCTATCATATGGTTATCAGGATAACTCTATAGCTTTGTTATGATGTCCCAGCAACATTAAAATGTCTTACCGATGATGAGATTCTTTCGGTATAGGTCTTACCAAATGGTAGTCATCGGTGTGATTGAGGGCTTTGGTATGAAGTCCTGGCAAAGACAATAAGTCTTGCTGACTCGTCAAAGGCTTCGGTGTAGCACATGGAACTTGACAGAAGGTCTTGGCGAAGATGTAGTGTTTTTCCGATAGACTATTTGCTCGCTATGACTGGTGAATTCGCTATGTGTCTCGCTGATAAGGGAAATCTTTGCTGATAGGATCATATTGGACATTGATGGTTTCGTTATGACCTGTTACAGTCGTTATAACATCCTGCCAACTCAGGGAAGCTATAGTGATGACGTTAGAGAAACTCTGTGGCATCGGGGAGACATTGTTTCTCACTGGTCAATATGCCAACAGAGTTGAACACTCTTGACCGGTCTAAGCATCCTATGTGGAGCATCGTGGACCAATCATAGGAAGCAGTTTTAAAACATGATGACAGCTATTTTTATGCATCAGTTGCAACACTGGAAAAACTGCATGCAAGAAAAAAAAAACAAGACTCGAATGGAAACTGTCTTTGGTTGGAAATGGTGGATAAGAATGCATAGTTGGAAAATCAGAATGAGATTTTTTTAAAGCAGATCAATTCGGTTGAGAAAGTGATGATGAGTTTATCGAGCTGGTTGAGAATTTTTCTTGTAACTATTTTTTGAACAGTGAGGATAAGCTACTAAGACTAACACCAGAAAGTTGTCTTTCTGATTATGTGTAATTTTGTTACTGTAATACAAAGAGATACAGCTTGGTGTGGTGTGTTTTTTTTGGAAAGGGTTTCCCACGTAAATTTTGTTGTTTCAGTTGTCTTTGTGTATTTGCTCTATTTTTGTTATTCCTTCATGTGTGTCTTAATTAGATTGTAATTTGAAAAATTAAAATTCCTGCATTGCATTCTCCCCTATGGTTTGATGTTAGGAAAGTTGTTTCCGCACCTCTGCTTTCCTTACATTTCACATTTATCACTAATTTTTGTATGCATTGTCAAGACCTAACATTAGAGATCTTAGGGTTATCTTTTGAGGCTTGTTGATAGAGATTTACCTTTCAAGAGAGATTGGATATTATATTTTGAAGGGGAGAATCATCATCCACCCAACCACCTCCATCATCTCCATAATTCTCATCCTCATTAGGTTCATCTTCATCTGAGTCTAAGGATATTTCCATTCCACAACCTTAGCCAGCCATAAATCAGCCATTACTAGCCCCACCTCCACCAATGGCTTTCCTAGCTAATAACCCATCTCCGTTGAGTTTTGCTAATTACAATGTCATGTACAAGAACCCTGAACACTTTTGTTCAAAGTTCCATGTTAATGATCCCAATAGAACTATTGAGGAACACATCAAAATCTTTTATTCTAGCCTTAAGGACAGGGGAATCAATCATGAGGATGTAGAATGTAGGCTCTTTCCTCATTCCTTAAGAGAATATGTATTCTATTGGTATAATCACTTACCTGTTGGGTCTATTCAGCATTGGACTGAGCTACAGACTGCATTCTTGTAGAAGTTTAGGATTCCCATTAGTCCCAATGAGCTCTATATTCAGTTCACTAATGTTAAAATAGAAGTCCATGAGCCTATAGGGTCCTTTAACAATAAGTTTCATCATGACTATACCAAACTATAGGCTCCCTATGTTGTTGTTGAAGCCACTGATTTAGAAGTCTATTATGAGGTACTTGAAAGTCTAAAAACTACCTTCATGAAATGGAGAATCCATCCTCCTAATACTTTGCTTGATGCATATGCAAAGGTTGTAAAGGTTAGCACTACCTTAAGAGAACATCATTCTGGACCTTTTCCATCACTAGGACTTGTTGCTCACCCTGGACAAGTCCTAGCTCTCAATCAGGCTCTCACCAATCATACCCCAATCATGAATCTGGTTCCTTAGTTGCCTATGGTCCCTCAACTAGGGCCTCCAATGAGTCAAGTGCCACCTACAGTTAGTTATCCCCAGAAAAGTGAAATTCAGCATTTGCATCCACAATCTCATGCTAGCTATCCCCCATATCTGTAGAATTCTAAAGTTTTGAACTAGTCATTAAATACCAACACTTTTGTAGGATATCACCAAAATAATGCAAGCCAACATCCATATAGGAATCCTAACAAGGAGATACTGGATGACTTGACTGAACAAGTGAAGAAGTTGAATATGGAGGTGACTTACTTGAGGAACCAAAACAGTCAGTTGCAAGCTACTAAGAGAAATATGCAATCCAATCAGAGCAGAGAAAGTCAAAAAAATCAACAAGGACAACACTTTGATAGAGGGAAACATAATGAAAGAGGATATAAAAATGACAGGGGATATAACAATGACAGTGGATATAACAATAATAGAGGATATAACAACAAAAGAGAATATAATAATGAAAGAGGGTAGAATTATGATAAAGGACAATCCTTAGGCCAGAACTTTGATAGAGGTCAAGTTGGTGGACAAGGGTTCAACAAGAGACATCCACCCAAACATAATAGGACTTGGAACACAAGTCCTAACAATGGAGGAGTCCCCACCCCATTAGATTAACCATTCAATCAACCAGTCAATCAAGAGAAGCCTCCTAGTGGTGTATATTTAGTTGAAGTTGCTTTATCAGGATGGTGTAGGCTCCATAAAACAATTCAGCATTATGAGTTAGATTGTCAAGAGTTTCAGACAATAGCTTCAATTTTTTAGTATGAGGTGGAGAAAAATTCAGGTAGTCAAGAGATGGTGCCATCTACTCCTTATGATCCATCAGTCTTGGTACTGAATCATGCTCCTTTCCCATAGAGCAAAGACAATGTGCTTGAAGAAGAATCAGACCAGCTCAAGGAAGAGGTAGATCAAGTGTGCAATGGAGATGAGATTTCATAGTTATTTGAGGAAAATCTAGTGAATGAAAATGGTCCCCTGGATGAAGAAGAATCTTATGTTGAAGAGGTGTAGACTTTCTAGAGGCCTGTTAAGAAGTATGATTTGAGAGATATGCCACATAGAAATCCACGTGTTGGAGGCTGTTATGAAATAACTTGCACAATAGAAGAATATGATATGAAATATGCTGCAATTACTTGATAATAACTGAGAATAACAAGCCACTTTGAGGGGGAAAACCTCCAAATATCTCTAATGAGAACACCCTTCACAACTTCATGATCAAATAAGACTCACAACCTCCTATATATACCTATTTATGCCAAGGATATCACCTAGGCCGACTTAGACACACCTATATAAGACTTAGGCCAACCTAAACAACTAAATAACAATATACTAATGATAATATGACTTAATAGAGAGTTAAGATAACCACAAGCCGACTATTCATAACCCTGATGTACAATAATATTAAGGGTGTAGCATGCCCCCCTTCTTCAAGAAGCATTGTCCTCAAGCTAATCAAGTTTGGAAACTTTTGAATGAACTCCTCATCTTCCCATGTGGCATCTTCAACTGGTAACTTCTTCCATTGGATGAGATACTCAGTGATAGTTCTATTCCTCAGCTTCTTTTTGCATATTTAATGAATGCACTCTAGTTCCAAAATGATTCTTCCTTCTTCATCTAGCTCGAGAAGTGTTGTTTGAGTGGGAATATTATGCCCAATTACCTTCTTCAAATAGGAAACATGAAAAACTGGATGTATCTTTGTTGTTGGTGGCAACTCAAGCTTGTAGGCAACACTACCGATCTTTTGCATGATTTGGTATGGACCATAATACTTTGGAGACAACTTATTATTCTTTCTTTGCTGCTTTAGTGAGATTTGCTTATAAGGCTGCAATCACAAGAAGACCCAATCCCCAACCTCAAAACTTCTTTCACTACGATGTTGGTCTACCTTTGTTTTCGTTAGAAGATTAATCTTTACTTGGTAAAGGTTATTCTTTAATTGTAATTATTTATTAACTTGTAGGAATATTCCAAAGGAATCCCTACAAGTCTTTTGTCTTTTTGTCATCTCACACATGTGTGAGGATGACTTATTTTTTAATTCCTTTATTAAGGAATATTTGTAACCACCTCCTTAAGAGGTGACACTTTGCACACACATAGATGAATGGTGGCATTCATTGAGTTGGGAGTTACATTCTAACTCCTTCTTCTCATCTCTACTTATTGAGGTGCCTCTCCTCTCATTCTTCAAGACTCATGCAAGCAAGCTAAGGCTGAAGCTCTCTCTCTTTGTATTATTCTTTATTCATTTTTCCTCCATTCATAATATTGGGGTTTTTTCTTGTTTTTTCCCCTTATCAAATTCTTGTGTCTCTCTTGCTTTGGTGGTGCTTGGTTTGGCTATTTCAACTTATTTGGTAATCTCTTTCCTTCAAACAATTGCTCTTTATTAGTACTTTCCATTTCTCTTTTTTAATTTCCTTTCATGGTATCAGAGCTTGGTATTACTATTATTTTGTGAGCTATATTGTTGAAGGTTTACCAAATTTTTAAGCACACCATTGGAGACACTCTCAAAGAGGAGAAGAAGAGAAAAGTGTTTAATCTTGGTTGTTTTTGTCTTCTAACCTGTTTTTCTTGTGTAGGATTTCATTTCTAAGTTTTTTTTTAATTTCAAATCCAAGTTGCTTCTTGTGTCTTCTTGTTTAATAATAGTATTCAAACCCTTGTGTAGGAATTTTTTTTTATCTAAAGATTTCTAAGTTCTTTGGTTTTCAAATTTCAAAGTATTTTAGTTTGCATGCATGCTTAAGTTTATGCAACAAAAATTTTTTTACCCTCAAATAAAGAATTATAGTTCAAATTTTTAAAAAACCCATTTTTCAAATGTTCATATTTCTTTCAAAAGCTTTTCATTTAACACTTAAAATCTAAAAGTGGTCCCTATTTTACAATATTTAGTTTTAAAAAGAAAGAGTTACATTTTTCACGTATACCTTTTAAGAGTTTTATGAGTTTTTATAAATTCTTTTATATTAAGTTTTTTTAATAAAACTTTTAAACTTTTAAATTAATTTTTGTAAATTGAATTCTTATTAATCATATTAAATTTTCTTTATTAATATTTATTATTTATTTTTTCTTAAATTAATATTAGTTTATTTTAAAATTTGAAATTTAATTAATTAATTTTTTATTTATTTTTAGTTTTTCTAAAAGATATTTTTAATATGTTAGTCTAGAGGGGCTTATTTTGTTTTTAGACAATTTATTTAAGAAGGATAATTTTTTTAAGTAAATATTTACAATAGTTTTTTCTTTCTCATATAGTTGTGATTTTTTTATTGCAATCATGTCAATTTTAATTCCTGAAATTAAATTAACTAGTTCTAACTATCATTCTTGGAAAACTCATATATGTTTTATTTTTCGGTTTAAACATCTTTTAGATGTAGCTACAGATCGTAAATCTAAACCAAGTTCATCTACATCCAAAGATGAAATCGAAAAATGGAATCTCAAAAATGAAGAAGCCCTTGGCCTCATAGGTATTTCCATGTCACCCGAACTTTATGTTCACATTGGGACATGTACAACTGGCTATGAAGCATGGGACAAACTCAAAACAATTTATGATAGTACAAATGAATCAAGAAAAATTCAAATTCAAGATCAACTTGAAGATTTGAGGTATTCTGATTTTAAATCTATGGATGAATTTTTATTGAAATTTGATGCTTTAAATAGTCAATTGGATGGTTTAGGAGTTAAATTAGATAATCTTAGATTAATTCATCTTATTCTTAAAAAGTGTCTTCCTAGACAATTTCAACAATTCATTACTAATATTCATGCTCAATTAGCTATTCCTTCTTTAGCTACTCAATTAACTTATGATATTTTTCGTGATTTATTAAGACAAGAAGAGGCTAAGTTAATTCAGTTTGGTACTCTTAAGTCTAATGAACATGCTTTCTTGTCTAATCATAAGCAAAATTTTAAACCTCATTCTAAACAACAACATTATAATTCCAAACCTCATTATAATAATGGCAATGATCCTAGAAAGTTTAACTCTTCTAAGAAACCACATTGCACTTATTGTAATAAGGATGGTCATTGGCAAAATACTTGTTTTAAGAAGCAAAATGAGAAAAAGCCTATGAAGCAAAATAATCAACATCAAAATAAACCTAATAATAATAAGTTTCAAAATAATGCAAATCAATCTAGACGTGCTTTTACTTGTAGTTCTAATGTTTCTCAACCTCTTGAATGGGTTATTGATTCAGGTGCATCTCAACATGTTACTTCACATAAAGAAGTTTTTGAGTCTATGCAACCTGATATATCACATGTTCCTCTTCAACTTGCTAATAATCATACTTGTAAAGTAGAAGCAATTGGAGATGTGAATGTTCCTAATGGTAAATTGCATGATGTTTTATATGTTCCTGAATTAAAGACTAACTTACTTTCAGTTGCTAAGCTTTGTCAAGATTATAAAATAGAATTTTACAAAGATATGTGCTATGTTATTGATCCAAAACAAAACAAGGTCATTGCTAATGCTAAATTAGACAATGATAATTTGTTCAAATTTTATGAGTTTTCTCAATCTAGATGCTCTTTAATATCTACCATTGATTTTAATGTTTGGCATGAAAGACTTGGTCATATAAATGCTAACAATATTGCTTTAATGCAAAAGCTTAATATGGTAGATGGATTGCCTAGTATTGTTCCATCTAAAATTGTATGCACAGGATGCATGAGTGGTAAGATGCATAGGGAGCCCTTTCCACATGGTCAATCATGGAGGGCAACTCATAAGTTGCACCTAGTTCATAGTGACCTTTTGGGACCCATGGAGAATAACTCCATCCAAGGATCAAGGTATGCACTTACTTTTGTTGATGATTTTTCTAGAAGAACTTGGATCTATTTTCTTCATAGTAAGGATCAAGTTCTTGATATATTTTCTGAATTTCATAAATTTGTTGAAAGGCAATCTGGTTTTAAACTTAAAATTCTTAGAACTGATAATGGTAAAGAATATGTGAACAATGCTTTTAATAGTTATTTGAAATCATTTGGTATTAAGCATGAGCTAACTATTCCCTATACACCTCAACAAAATGGTGTAGCGGAAAGGAAGCATAGAACTATTGTTGAAATGGCTAGATGTATGTTACATGCTAAAAATATGTCTTATAAATTTTGGGCAGAAGCTATGTTTTGTGCTACTTACATTATTAATAGGACTCCTACTAAAGCTTTAAAGGATATAACTCCTGAAGAAGCTTGGTCTGGTAGGAAGCCCAATCTTAAGCATTTAAGGATTTTTGGTTCAATTGCTTATGTTCACAAACCTAAACAAAAGAGGCAAAAATTAGATGCTAAATCTTCTTATCATATTTTTGTTGGTTATGATGAACATTCTAAAGCTTATAGAGTTTATAATCCTCTTACTAACAAAGTTAAAGTTGCTAGAGATGTATGCATTGCTGAAAATGGTGTTCATGATTGTTCTAAAGTGCATAATATTGATTCTTCTCAAAATAAACTTATTCTTGTGGAGGATACTCCTCAAGTTGAAACTCCTCTTAACCCTCCTAATACATCTCTTACTCATAGTGATAGTGATGATGAAAATGTTGAAATTTCTCCTCATGATTCTTCTTCTAGTGATGATACTCCTACATCTAAAAGAAAGCCAAAATGGTTTAAAAATTTGTTGCAAGAAAGTGAGGATTATTTAGCTAAAAATCCACCTAAAAGAAGAAAGGCAAATTATTGTAATTATGCTTTGATGTCTAACATTATGAATTCAAATGATCCTCAAACTTATGAACAATCTAAAGATCAACCTCATTGGAAAAAGGATATGCAAGAAGAATATGATACTTTAATTGCTAATAATACTTGGGATTTAGTTCCATTACCTCAAGGTAAGAATCTTGTTTCATGCAAATGGTTGTATAAAACTAAGGTTAATGCAAATAATGAAGTTAGCAAGTTTAAAGCTAGATTAGTTGCTAGGGGCTTTTCTCAAATTGAAGGTTTAGATTATAATGAAACTTTTGCTCTAGTAGCTAAGATGCCAACCATTAAATTAGTTCTTGCTTTAGCTTCTCATATGCATTGGCCTATTCATCAAATGGATGTTAAAAGTGCATTTTTAAATGGTGATTTACATGAAGAAATTTATATGTCTCAACCTTTGGGTTTCATTAAGGAAGGTAATGAAAATCTTGTTTGCAAATTGAAGAAATCAATATATGGTTTAAAGCAATCTCCTAGAGAATGGTATTCAAAGATCAATGCTTTCTTTTTATCTCAAGGTTTCATTAGAAGTAAAAATGATCCAAATTTATATATTAAGCATAGTGAAGATGATATTGTGATTATTATTTTATATGTTGATGATTTAATTATCACTTCTAGTTCTAACAATTTGATTAGTGATGTTAAGTCTCAACTCAATCAACAATTTCAAATGACTGATTTAGGCCTATTACATTATTTTTTGGGTATGCAAATTTGGCAAACACCTAAAGGTATTTTTATTTCTCAACATAAATATGCTCAAGATCTCTTAGATAGATTTAAAATGAATGATGCAAAGTGTGTTTCTACTCCTTGTGAATTAGGAACTAAATTAATGGTTGATATGGAAACTCCTTTTGTTGATCCTACTTTATATAGGCAATTAGTAGGAAGTTTAAATTATCTAACTCTTACTAGACCTGATATTTCTTATAGTGTTGGATTGGTTTCTAGATTTATGTCTAAACCACAACAAACTCATTTTAAAGTTGTAAAAAGAATTTTAAGATATGTTAAAGGTACTCTTAATCTTGGTCTTTTTTATGATGCAAATTGTGATTTTTCTTTAAAGGGTTATACTGATTCAGATTTAGGAGGTGATCCCAATGATGGGAGATCCACTTGTGGTTATTGTTTCTTTGTTGGATCAGGTGCAATCTCATGGAATAGTAAGAAACAACAATCTACTTCTCTTTGTTCTACAGAAGCAGAATATAAAGGTTGTACAAATGCATCTAAATAAGCATTATGGTTAAGAAGATTACTTGAAGACTTGGGTCTACCTCCAACAGATCCTACTCCTTTATATTGTGATAATCAAAGTGCTATTGCTTTGGCAAAGAACCCAATTTTTCATGCAAGTACCAAGCACATTTCTCTTCAACATCATTTCATTAGAGAGCAAATTGAAGAGAAAATTTCTCTTTTGTATTGTAAAGGTGAAGATCAAGTTGCAGATATTCTCACCAAAGCTATTTGTAAAGATAAATTTCTCTTCCATTGTAAAAATCTTGGATTACAACCCATTGAAGGGTTTGATGTAACCTCCCAAGTAAAGCTTAAGGGGGGATGTTAGAAGATTAATCTTTACTTGGTAAAGGTTATTCTTTAATTGTAATTTTTTATTAACTTGTAGGAATATTCCAAAGGAATCCCTACAAGTCTTTTGTCTTTTTTTCATCTCACACATGTGTGAGGATGACTTATTTTTTAATTCCTTTATTAAGGAATATTTGTAACCACCTCCTTAAGAGGTGACACTTTGCACACACATAGATGAATGGTGGCATTCATTGAGTTGGGAGTTACATTCTAACTCCTTCTTCTCACCTCTACTTATTGAGGTGCCTCTCCTCTCATTCTTCAAGACTCATGCAAGCAAGCTAAGGCTAAAGCTCTCTCTCTTTGTATTATTCTTTAGGCATTTTTCCTCCATTCATAATATTGGGGTTTTTTATTTGTTTTTTCCCTTATCAAATTCTTGTGTCTCTTTTGCTTTGGTGGTGCTTGGTTTGGCTATTTCAACTTATTTGGTAATCTCTTTCCTTCAAACAATTTCTCTTTATTAGTACTTTCCATTGCTCTTTTTTAATTTCCTTTCAGTTTCATTCGATTTTGTGTCATGGCTAAATTCTCCTTGAGTCTTGAAAGTACTTGTTGTTGATGAAGCAAGTGTTCTTCTACTACCTGAACTCTCGGGGACACCTTAATTGATGATGTGATGGAAGGAGGATGATATCCATAAAGTGCCAAAAAGGGAGACATTTTTGATGAGCTATGAAAATAAGTGTTATACCACCATTCTGAAAGTGGAAGCCAATCTACCCACTGAGACTATTTCTTGGAAGTGAAACAATGTAGATATCCTTCCAAGCACTTATTAACAACCTCTATTTTCCCATCTGATTGAGGGTGGTATGAAGAGCTAAGAGCCAATTGAGTACCCAAACATGAGAATAAATCTTTTCGAAAGTGACTAGTGAAGATAGGATCATGATCACTAACAATAACTTTAGGTGTACCATGTAGCTTTTGGATATTCTCCAAAAAAAGCTTTAGCCACTACACTTGCTGTAAAAGGATGTGCTAATGCAATGAAATGTGCATATTTAGTGAGCCGATCAACTACCACCATGATGAAATTATGACCTTTAGATTTGGGAAGCCCTATGATGAAGTCCATGGATACCTCTTCCCAACACTGGCTAGGAATAGATAAGGGTTGCAAGAGACCTAGTGTCTTAAGTGTCTCCCCTTTATGCCTTTGGCACACCAAACATTCAGCCACAAATTTTTGAACATCACCCTTTAGCCCCTCCCAAAAGAAATCTTGCTTGACTCGATGATATGTCTTCAAAAATCCTGAATGACGACCCACTGGAGACTCATGCAACTCTGTGAGAATCTTGATTTTAAGGTTAGAATTCTTGCAGAGATACAAATGCTCTTTATACCAAAGAGTATCTCCCTTCCAATAAAACTTATCTGAACTACTAGGATCACTTTTTAATTGCTCGATGAGATTACTTGTTGCAACATCATTTTTCCACTCTACTTTGGCTTCCTCCACCCAATTTGCTTGTAATATTGAAAGGGCACACAATAAGGCTTCATCTTTCTCATCCTTCCTTAACAGTGCATCTGCGACAATATTTTCTTTCCCTTTCTTATATACAATCTCAAAGTTATATCCTAACTCTTAGTGACCCATTTTTGTTGCTCTTCAGAAGATAGTCGTTGTTCCAAAAAATATTTTAGGCTATCATGATCTGTCTTAACCTTGAAATGTCTACCCAATAGATAAGGCCACCATTGTTTCACTGCATGGAGTATTTCTAGCATTTCCTTCTCATAAATAGGTTTTAGTTGATTCTTACCTTTTAATTGACGACTCTGAAAAGCAATTGGTTGACCTTCTTGCATGAGCACTGCTCCTATCCCATTTCTAGAAGCATCACATTCCATGATGAATTCCTTGGTGAAGTCAGGAGTGGCAAGTACTAGAGTTGTACACATAGCCTCCTTCAATCTCTCAAATGCTATATTGGCAGACTCATTCCAATGAAAAGAATCCTTCTTCAATAGAGTGGTGAGATATGCTACTATACTACCATAATTCTTCACAAATCTTCTATAGTACCCTATCAATCCCAAGAATCCTCTCAGTTTCTTAATGGTTTTTGGAATAGGCCATTCCATGATAGCCTTAATTTTGTTAGGGTCCACCTTTACTCCTTCATGTGAAACTATGTGTCCCAAATACTCCACCTCTGTAAGACCAAAATCACACTTGGATGGCTTAGCATAGAGTTTATGATCTTCAAGTATTTGTAATGCTTGGTCCACATGTTGCAAATGTTCTTCCCAAGTCTTGCTATAAATCAATATATCATCAAAGAATGCTAACACAAACTTTCTCAAGAACTTCTTAAAAATGGAATTCATCAAACTTTGGAATGTAGATGGTGCATTGGTAAGACCAAATGGCATCACCAAAAATTCATAATGACCCTCATGAGTCTGAAATGTTGTCTTACAAATATCTTCCTCCTTAATCCTAATTTGGTGATAACCAGATCTAAGATCTAACTTGGTAAAAACCTAGCTCCATTTAATTCATCTAGCAAATCATCAATGACTGGAATTGAAACTTATCTTTAATGGTGTACATGTTGAGCACTCTATAATCTGGGACACATGTGCCAAGTATCATCCTTCTTACGTACCATCACCACAGAGGAATAAGCACTTTGGCTATGCCTGATGATTCCTGCCTCTAGCATCTCTTCAACAATTTTTCTATCTCACTCTTTTGTATGTGTGGATACCTGTAAGGCCTAATGTTTGGTGGTTGGCCCTAGACTAACTATGGCATGATCATGATCCCTCTTAGGAGGAATTCCTTTAGGCATATCTCCAAGAACAACTGAGTGACGATCAATAATAGCTTGCAAATCTGGATGAGTAGGAGTATTAGATTGAGAGACTTCTAATGAACATAGTTGGGCCACAAATCCATCCTCTCCTTTCTTAAGCAACTTCTGCATTTGATGAGAGCTTACCATTTGTGGAGATTTTTCCTTCAACCCCCTTAGCTCTACTAGCCTTCCTTCCAATTGAAATCTCATGAATAGTTCTTGGAAGTTCATCTCAATTGTTCCTAATGTAGTAAGCCATTGTACTCCCAAAACAATATCTGTTGCACCCATGGATATCGCATACATTGGGGTATCAAGTTGATAATCTCCCATGGATAATTTAATGCTATGACACTTCCCTGAACAACTAACTATACAACCATCTGCAATCAAAACTTGAAACTCTGGAGCTGGATATATGAAACAATTTAGACGAGTAGCTAACTTTTTGTTAATGAAACTATGAGTACTACCTGAGTCGATCAACACTGTTACCTTTTGCTTATTTAGGAACCCCACCACCTTGAGAGTTTGTGGAGCACTGAAACTTGAGAGTGCATGACAAGAAATGATTGGTTGAGAATCATGTGATTCCTCATTTGACTCCCTTTCATCTTCTAGTATGGGTTCCTCCTCTTCTTCCTCATTGTGGCCTTCAATATAAAACAATTTCTTTTCACCACATTTATGTCCTCAATTGTATTTGCTATCACAATTGAAACACAAGCCTTTTTGCTCTTTTCTCCTCAATTTTTTGTGGAGTCAACTTAGTAGGTTGTGTTGAATATCCTTTCTCTCTTGTCACATTAGCCCCTTGCTTCTTAGGAATCAAATACTTCTCCTCTACCCTGCGTGCTAAGATAAAAGACTCATTTATGGAAGGGCTAAACATGCATACCTCATGTTGAATGTGATCCTTGAGACCACCCAAGAATAATTCATTCAAGTTTTCCTCCGTAATTGTATCCACCCTTAAGGATAGATTTTGGAATTGCTGAATATAATCCTTAACTATTCCTATTTTTTGAAGTGTAGCTAGCTAGCTGAAGAAGTTGTACACGATGCTATTGCTATATTGCACTTGGAGTTCCTCTGTAAAATTGACCATGAGACGGTGAGCCCCTTTTTATGTTGATGAGTGCAAAGCCAATGATACCAAATGAATTGATCTGGTTCTAGATATAAGGAAGCCATCGTGACCTTTTGTCCATTTGGGATTTGGTGTACTTCAAAAAAATTCTCCATTTGGTTTATCCATGTTAGAGGATCCTTACCATCAAACTTGTGCATATCCACCCTTGGAAATAAATTCCTAGATCCCATAGGAGTACTAAAGCTTGAGTCAGTAGTAGCTGAGCTAGAATTTTCACCTTGGCCGCATGAGAACTCCTTTCTTGATTCAGCCATGTAGGTGTTGAACATGTTTCATATGTCCAATATATCTCCACTTAGGTCACACATATCCATATTAATTGAGGAAATGTCTTCCTTGACCTTATTTATTTCCTCATTATGATTAATATCCTCGATTGTTTCACCATCCTTATCAGGAGTCTTCCCCGAAGTGACATTCTTTTTACCCCTAGTTGAAGGCCCCGACATGATGGAAACTACTAATGTTGAAATAAATCACACAAATGAAACTTAAATTATCTCAAATTTTTACTGTAATCTCCTTTATTATGTCTTCAAAAACCCAATAAAAATTAGACTCCAATTCAACAAGATGTACGAGATATGTAGATTCCAAAAAAATAGTGTCAAAACCCTAATTCTGCAATAATTCACTTAATTATGATCCAATTCTTTTGAAATCTGGACTGTAGCCTCTTCAATATGTTCTTCAAAAACCCTTAAAAAATTAGAAAAAAATTCACCAAAATCTGAAAGATATTCTCTTTCCAAAATCGCCTTTAAAATTGAGAAAAACCTTACCTCTATGGTGCCAAGATCATGCTCTGATACCACTTGTTATGAAATAACTTGCACAATAGAAGAATATGATATGAAATATGCTGCAATTACTTGATAATAACTAAGAATAACAAGCCACTTTGAGGGGGAAAACCTCCAAATATCTCTAATGAGAACACCCTTCACAACTTCATGATCAAATAAGACTCACAACCTCCTATATATACCTATTTATGCCAAGGATATCACCTAGGCCGAATTAGACACACCTATATAAGACTTAGGCCAACCTAAACAACTAAATAACAATATACTAATGATAATATGACTTAATAGAGAGTTAAGATAGCCACAAGCTAACTATTCATAACCTGATGTACAATAATATTATTCATAACCTGATGTACAATAATATTAAGGAAGTGGCAGAGGCCCCTTCACCACCTCCATCCCTCCAAACAACTTCACCACTCCTCCAAATCCTAATGCCAGCAATAATCTATTATATCCTCATGTGTCTAAGTAGTATATGTCAAAGGAAGGACAAGCATAGATGGACATGCCAAAATGGAGAGGTGTTGATACAAGCAAGGACAAGGTGATGGAATATCCAAAAGAGGCCCTTGCTAATCTGAGTGAAGAACAATTGGCCATATATGTTGCAAAAAAAATTAAGAAGCTAAAGGTAAGCCTCTCTGCATTTGAATTATTGAGGGCTCCATCCATTAGGAATGCAGTTCTAGGAGCTTATAATGCAAATTCCATATCACAAGATAGATCAGTTTGTGAAAATGTGAACAAAGTATCTAGCTCTCAAACAGTAGGAAGGAAAAATTAGACTCATAGTCAAGTTCATGTGCCTCCTCGAGATAAGGGAAAAGAGAAGGATAGAACTCATATTGCTCAAGTAGATACTCCCTTAACTCTATTTCAAGGAAAAATAGAGACTCCTTTCTTGATCTCGGTCCGCATATTTGGTAAGCACTTGGACAATTGCTTGTTAGATTTAGGTGCCTATGCCAATCTAATGCCATTTGGTGTCTGTAGAAATTTGGGTATTACTCCTATTGATTCCCAAAATAAAGTTACACAATTGGATAGAATTGAAGTTAATGTTGTAGGGAAATTAAACATGATTCATATGCAGGTTGCTTCTAATCCTAGGATTTAGTAGGTTATCAATATATAGGTGGCTGATATACCTAATGCTTATGGCCTAATTTTGGGAAGAGACTTTACCAGGGCCTTGAATGGATATGTCTAGACTGATAATTCTCATATGTGGCTTCCCTGGAAGGGAGTGCCAAACTAGATAAGAATTGAAAGGGAACCCAAGATGAAATACATGATTACAGAGTATCAAAACACCTCCAATGAAATTCTAATAACAGAGGTGAGCATGCGAAACTTTGTGCTTGTAGCCCCTTTTGGGGAGTCATAGGTTGAGGAAGTCCTTATGTTCCACACATCACCTATTGATCTTACAACAAAATCTAGTAGAATTGAAACTTTAGTGGAACCAATTGAAAATGAAGATGATCTTAAAGACAATCAACTCAGTTTACTGGATAATTTCCAGGAATTCATTCAGAAGTGCATTGAGTATCAGATTCAATTGGGTAGGGAAATGAATTTTTGGAATTTTATTTTTCTAAATCGGTGCAGAGTCCATAACACCTTTCATTCTAAAATAGATTGTTGCTTATGCCAGAGTGCAGTAGAACAAGTGTAGAAATGTATCAACCCCACTCCAATAGTCAAAATTAATATACAAAATGTCCAAGAAGACCCTAAGGAGAAGAAAGTGATGCTTTTTGAGGAACCTTCAAGCAGCAACAGTGCAAAAGATATATCAAGGAAATCTATAGTTGTTGGTTGTTGGACTTTAAGATTTGATGGATCCAAATCAAAGTAAGGAGCTGGAGCAAGATTTGAGCTAATCAATCCAAAAGGTAAGACATTCTTTGTTTCTCATAGAATTCAATTTCATTGAATGAATAATGTAGCAGAGTACAAGGCTTTGGTCCATGGGTTGTTAGTGGCACTAAAGAAAAAGGTTAAGATCTTGCAAGTTTTTGGGGATTCTGAGTTAGTGGTTAAGGAAGTTAGGAGATAGTAATCTTGTCATGATAAAAGAATGACCAATTATAGAAATAGAGTATGGGATCTTATTGAAGGATTTGATGCCTTCAACATTCACTTAATTCTACGAAGTAAAAACCAGACAATTGACTCCCCTGCTCGGGTGGCTAGTACATTGCAACCTCTGTCTCTTTCTGGATTGAAGAAGTTTACAGTGGAACTAACCCCAGTACCTTCAGTACCTGACAACATTACTAATTTCTAGGTATTTGAAGATGATAAGCATATCTTAGATTTTATCACAAGCACAAATGTCTTTTCTTCTCAAATTATTGATGAAACTGAACTTCAAGAAGTAGAGATGGATTTGGAAGGCGTAATTAATATGAAGACCAATACTATTCCTAGAGGAATGGTGCAATTAGAGAGGATTTTTGATTTGGATAAGGTCAGAGATTCAGAACAAGATGTGAAGAAGGATTCCATTAGTGGACAATGTGAAAAGTATAATATGGGAACTCATGAGGATGTCAAGAATGTCTTCATTGGAAAAGTATGGACTCTAGAAGAAAGGAAAGGCATAATTGACGCCTTACATAGATATCCAAATGTGATAGCCTAGAGTTATGAATAATTGAAGACCTATGACACATCAATCATAACTTGCACTATCCCTCTTAATCTAGGAGTAAAACCTTTCAGATAGAGGCAAAGGCCAATCAATGCTCTACTAAAACCAATAATTCAGAAGGAAGTGTAGAAGTTGCTATTTGCCAGATTCATATTTCCAGTTAGACATTCAACTTTGGTTGCAAACTTGGTTCCTGTAAGGAAAAGGAATGGAGAAATCAGGTTGTGTGTAGATTTTAGGAACCTCAACAAAGCATCAGAAAAAGGATAATTATCCAGTACCTTCACTAGATGAAGTACTTCAGATTGTCAATGGATCTTAGATGATGTCTTTCTTAGATGGCTACTTAGGATACAATCAAGTTATGGTGCAATATGAGGACAAACATAAGACTACTTTCACCACCAAGTGGGGAACTTTTTCATATAGAAGAATGCCCTTTGATTTGATTAATGTTGGAGCTACATTTCAAAGGGCCATGGAAATTTCCTTTAAAAACATAATTGGTAAGTGCATAATCATTTATATGATGATCTCATATTTTTTTCCAAGAAGAGAGGTTACCATATAACAGATTTGTGCAAGGTGTTTCAGAAGTGCAGAGAATTCGGTATATCTCTCAATCCAAAGAAATGCATCTTTGGATTCACAGAGGGAAAATTGTTGGGGCATGTTATCTCTGAGAAAGGAATTTCCATTGATCTAGAATGAGTGGAAGCTATGCCCAAGATCCCACCTCCTGCTAGCAAGAAAGAAATGAAATCATTCTTTGGCAAGATCAACTTTGTAAGGAAGTTCATCACTAGATTTGCAGAAATAGTCAAGCCACCGAATGCAATGTTGAAGTAAGAGGCCAAATTTGAATGGAATGCAGAAGCTAAGGAAGCATTTGTAGAGATAAAAAGGGCTATTATTGAAGCTCTAGTTTTGGTGAGCCCGGATTATGCTTAGCCATTCTATATATATTCATTTGATTCTGATCACTCTTGTGCTACTATGTTGACTCAAAAGTCTGACCAAGGAAATGAACATCCCATAGCATTCATGAGTGCACCATTGAAAGATGTTGAACTAAGGTACCCAAGTGTGGAGAAGTAGGCCTATGCCTTGGTCAGAGCTGTAAAGAAGTTTAGGCATTATATTCTCAAAAACAAGGTGTTTGCAATAGTTCATGATCCTGCAATCAAGCTGTTGTTGATGCAAAATGAGCTAGGGGAACGCAGAGCCAAGTGGGTAACTATGTTATAAGAATATGATATTGAGATCCAACCCATGAAGGTGGTTAGAGGGAAATGACTTTCAAAGACAATGGTGGAAATAGGCCTTGATCTTGCAGCTCAGCATTACAATCTAGAAGATGTTTCCCCTAGAGAATGATATGATGATATCATTCATTATCTCCTGACTTAGAGGTGTCCTAGCCATCTGAATACAATACAGAGAAGATAATGATGCTTGAGGAGTGACAGTTTCATGTTGAAGGGAGTTGTTCTATGTAAGAAAAATCATGAAGGTATCTACCTGAGGTGCTTAGGAATACAAGAAGCTGAGAGAGTCATGGCCAAATTTCATGATAGATATGGTACTAGCCATGGATCTACACATGCCACTGCAAATCAGATTTTAAGGGCTAGTTATTATTGGCCTACATTGTTCAAGGATACACACATTCATGTCAAAAATTTCCATGTGTGCCAAACTACAGCAGCCAGAAAAAAGTATGCAGCTCTTCCACTCCAGTCGGTCTTTGAGGTAAAACCTTTTGCACAATGGGGGATGGACTTCATAGGTCCCATTGTTGATGGTGTTTTCTGCACAGCAACAACTCAGACAGAATGCAATATTCTATCTCTCTTGAAAGGTTATTTTCAACAATAAATTATTGAAAATCACCCCAAGGTCTCTCAGGTGTCAGGTCATGACAATGCATAAACAACTCAGATAAAATGTGAAATGCTGGTAATCATAATCGGACCTTACTACAAGCAAAATGTATCTTTCTACTTATCAAATCTTGCAATATGATGATCTATAATCCTAAATCTAACCAAATGATAAAGAAATAGCAAAAGATAAGGGTGCAAGGATGTAGTAGAATCTAAACTACTCCTAGAATGAACAATGTAAGTAACAGATATTTGGAATGGACCTATCTCAAATAACCAGTTCTTGATCAACCCACAATGCAATCTTACAAGAATGGTGCAATCTTCTAAGGTATTTAAATTTTCAAATCATAGACTTGCTTCTACAATCGAACTTAAGCACATTAAATATATGGTCCAGGTTGACTTTGCCAGCCTACTACAATCAGATAGTTACTGGGAGTATAGACCAGAGATAGCTACAAACATTCCAAATATGAAATCATAAACATCATGCATCCAACTGAAACTGATTTATTTCTGAATACTAAACCCTAAGTCTTTAAGCAATTTGAAAGATAGAACAAAGAACCATGCAAGACGAAATAACACAAAAGATTTCACCAGGAACACCACAATGTCTTCAATTGTATTAATCACCAAAATGCTGCAACAATTCAACTGTTCTGATACAATATTTTCTTCAAGGAAAAGACTAAGAAATTCTAACTATTGCTCTTGCTTGTCTCTATTACTGTTTAGCTAACCAATGTCTAACCCTTACAATGAGGCAAGAATTCCTATTTATAGCAAATCCCAAGATATGTCGGCCTAGCCAAACATTTTACAAAATAATAAAAACCGCCCAAAACAGGTCAGCCAAGGAGAAAAATCAAACTAAGGCACACATTAAATGCCATCATCTAGGTCGGCCTTGACACAATCTTCAATGCAATCTTGTCCAATGCATGCCCCGCGATAATAGGGAAGCACAAATCTCAAAATAAGCATCAACTGCTACTTCCCTTATCCTTTCTTTCCAGACGAACCCTGCACCCTCAAGAATGCTCCATCTAGCTCGGTGATAGGTGGCAAAGGCAAAACCTTTAGTCGGAATTTAATTGAGTCGATCTCCTCCTTGGACCGGTCAACAACCTTGTTCCAATCTTCCTTGCTGGCCATATACTTATCTATTACAGCCAAATAGGTAGCTGCATCATCAAGCTGGTGGGCAGTTACAACTCCTTCTGCATCTGGGGCATAAACTTCATGCCACCATTCCTTAAGCTGCTCAAGACTTAGGTATCTCAGGGCTATCTTCCTCCTGCCAGTCATCACCTCAAAGAATGCAATGCATCCATCATAAACTGCAGTGAGATCCCCATCAATCTGCTTCTTTCTTTTCAAAATCTTCTTCATGGCCTTCTGCCTAATCTGCAGTGCCTCGAACCATTCCCAAGGTTATTCCAACCTGGAGGAAGGAAGGATTCCATCTGCCAGCAAATGATCCTTACCATGTCCCATGACAACTCTTGATTTCTGCAACAGGAGATCCATGTCATTCTTGTCCTGAGACAGTACATGCTCTAATAGCTCTTTAGCCCGGACTGCATCCTTTCCTACCGATAGAATGCCCTTGATGGCATCATCTCCCTTCGTTTGTATGCTCATCAACCAGTCAATTGCAGCTTGAGCTGAGGCTTTCAACTTCTCAATTCCAGAGATGGTTTCTTTAGGTAGAAAGACAGGAGTGGCAGAAGAAGAAGGGTGAAGGGATTGCAAAGGCTTCATGACCTCCTCCAAACATTTCCTTTACCTTTCATTTTCCTTCTTCAGTTCATGCTTGGTTTGGGTTTCTTTCTTCAATCTGTCCACAATCACCGCACTAGACCCTTCAAATTCCTCTATATCCTGCTTTATGGATGCCGGCCCAAGATTAATCATCTGCACATGGTAGTCTTGACTGGTGACTTCCTCTCTTGTTTTGTCTGCAGCAGGGGTGGCAACATGGATAACCCTGTTATTTGTTTCATCTCTTTCCACAATTGAGATTACCCTAGCTATCTTCTTCTTCTTTCCTTTACCGATCTTTGACAACATTTCATCCCAGTCTAAGGGGGTATCCTCAACAACCACCTGCTTCTTTCTTGCAAGCTCTTTCTCTAGCCAGTCCGGAGCTACAGGGTCTACCCGGATTTCTTCTGTTCTGACATCCTCCGACTACTCTGTCACTTTTTCCTCTTCTTCTATGGTTGCCTTATCATCCTCCTTCTTCGGAAGCTGCTCACCTTGATCAACTTCTTCAAGTTCCACCTCTAGATGCACTGGTGATGGGGTCTTAGCAGGGATATTTTCTTTCTGTTCAGGCGATCCGCTACCCCGACCATTCTCTGGAGAATCTTCATACTGCACTAGGGGAGAAGGAAGCTTCTCAACCTCCTCTGCTTTGAGCTCTGTTGCCTCACCAAAGAGAGTTCCCTCCTTGAAGGGTTCTGCTTCTCCGCTAGTTTCAGACTTCTCTGGAATCTCTGGTTCAGGTGCGCTTGGCGGTGGGGAAGCAACCTTGGATGATTCTGCAGTTGGTGATTTTGGCGGAGGATCTATCTTCGGCACAGTATCCTTCAGAGAAGGAGTCCTAGATCTCCTTGTGTAGACTTTAGCTTTCTCCCCTCCTGAACTTTCCACATCAACAATTGGAGGCTCATCACTTGAAGCACCCTGACCTTTCTTCTTTGCAGGCTTTGTTGTTCTTTTCTTCTTCGGTGGTGGAGGAGCATCCTCCTCTTCTGATTTTTCCATTTCCTCCTCATCAGAGGACTTGCTAATTATCAGAGTCTTCCATCTCCTTTTTCCTTTTGGTTTCCTTTTCATTTCAGGCTCACCCTCCTTAGGACCTCTGACCTTTATCTTGAATGGTGAGGTTTTTACAGCTTTCCCTTTGGGGTCATCTTCCCCGGATTCCTTAGAAGTCGACATGGGATTGAGATTTCCCATCAATTCAAAAGTACAAGTTACCTTTGCGCTCTCCAATTCCCAAATTTTATGTTTTATCCAGGATGAGGTGAACTTCATGACAGGAGCCATCAAGTCTTCCAACTCTGTAACTTCATTCTCATTCCAATCTATATCCCCGACTGACCTATCCTTTATAGCCTCATAGGCATGGTCCTGAACCAGGTTTCCGTCATCATCCAGTTGATCCAGAATCAACTTAACATTATACTGCTTAATTTCCTCCATAGGAAGCCTAGAGTGTCTCTTTTTTCTGGCCTCAAGGTCATCTTTGATATTGACCCAATAATCCTCTAGGTCATCCTTATGCTTGTACTCCCTAGTAGCTTTCTTCTGCACTTCTCCAGTTATGTCAAAATTCATCCTTTTCGAATGGAAGGAGAAACCATATGCCGCCATTTCTTCACCTGCAGTGTGGGCTGATTGGATAGAAGGGCACATTTCTGCCACACTGATCCCAAGAGGGAAGTCTCCACCAAAGTTGGTCTTGTGCTTCTCTCTCTTTACCATGGCATCAAATTCACAAATTTGCCTCACAACTTCTAACAAAACAATGTGGTCAGTGGGATACCGAGGCAACCTATACGGAGCAACCGGGCATCCATCAATTCTAAGGTAGGTGAAGGTGGGGAACTGGATGAACCAGGCTCTGTAGTTCTTTATAAGCCCCTTGGTCCCATCCGACAGCCTCATATGTTCAACATTCTGTAGCGTCCGGGTGATATGCATCGTGAATGCATCGTTGGCCCTTCTGTAATATTTATGCCCAAGATGCAACTCCAGATAAACCTCATAAATGATATCCTGTCCAAGTGTCCCCTTTGGATTCAGACCCTTGTATGGGTAAGATATGGCTAACACATACATCACAAAAGAGGACATAGTGAACTTTTTTGTTTCCATGACATTCCTCAATTGCTTGTCAATTTCTGCACTGATGAGCCCTGCCCAGTGATAATTGGTCCCTTGTCCAATCTTGGTGATCACGTGGACCATCCAGCTTTCCAACACCCCTGCACTTTTCAATCCTACCACCCTGCTCAAAAATGTGATGGCATCATATACATCTGATCTGAACTTAACCCTGTGCAACTGTTTGGGTAACTTGGAATGATGGGATTTTAGCTTCTCTAACCAGGAGTTAATCATCTGTTGAGCCTTGATGGGCTCATTCTCATAATACATTTTGGCAGTATCTATATTCAAAGCACATACTGAAGGTAGATCCGGCATGCTGAAAGCTTGTGCGATGGAGGCAGGACTAAAGTTTGCTAGAACTCTTCCCTCGGTACTAACCACCCTCTGTGTATCAAAATCATACTATCTGGTGCACTCAAGAATTAGCTCATAACACTGGACCACCGGAGGGAAGCCTGCCACATGCACTAGTCTGGATTTTATCATTCCCTGCCTCAGAGCTGACAGATCCTTCTCCGCCGTCCTCTGCTTGAACTCCTCATATTTCCAGGCCCCAACATTGGTATCAGATACTTCGGCCCACACAGAAGACACCTTGCTCTCGGGGAGTTGACCCTTCACATACAGTCGTAACCGTTCTGCTTCAGAGATGGATGACCCTCCTGTGCCACCCTTAGACTTTCCGGCAGCCGCCTTGCTTGATTCGGCCTGCACTCACAAAAGACACCATTAGTGTTCAATTATTAGGCATATTCCAACCCAAATATTAGCAAAAGATCGTATAAAACCATTAAAATTAGTCACAACTACTAATCCTTTCAAGATCCAGAAAAACAAAGTAGTCCGAGAAAATATCGCAATCCGAGAAAATCCAGTCGGGGCAGAATTTCAGAGAAATCCGACCCAGACGGATTCTTGTTGCCAAAGCATCATTAGTCAAATGGATCATTAGTATGGATGAAAAATCAAAAGATAATCATGGAATTCACTCATTGGCAACAAGAAATAAACATTTAGCAATCATTCAATTAGCCCTATCATCGAAACATCAAAAAGGACACAGCCAGACAAGAAATTCAGAAAAATTCGGATGGAATGGATTTTTGCGGACAACTCGAAATGTTCCGGAAATAACCCCAGTCCGCGGAATAAGCCCAAACCGGGAAAATCCGAAAGCAACGGAATTCCACGAGGACCTCGGAAACCCAAAAAATGACGAAACGCGAACCAAAAGCAAAATGATCATGAGATCTTCTCTACCTGAGTTCTAATGGTCTCGAAACTGACAATAATCAACAAAACTCAGGAGGCAAAGGATTTGAACTTCTCAAAAGTTCTCAAAGGATGAATCCCTATGTCAAAACAATGATGCCCTAATTTGAATAACCAGACCTCTACCATTAAAACCAGGGGAAACTTTAAGGTTTAAAATATCGATTAAGGATTTACCTAAAGCACCCGAATCTTCACAAGACGGGGGGGTCAGCGTGATACAGGGACAAAATTGCTCAATCATAACGAAATATCCGTTCTGGACCAAACGCCGAAGAAAACCCCAACCTCGCACAATATGGCGGATTCCGCACCAAGAAGGCAAACAATCTAACCCAGAACCCCGACTAAAGGATGCACCCACTGTTTAATGGATAAACGCAAGCTCATAGGGCACGAAAATAGAAATACTCGAATCTAACCCCAACTCTATAAATACGAAATTGAAATCAAGCAAGGGCCGACCCAAAATTAACAACACCCAATGCAGAAACGCCCAATCACCACACAAGCAAACGAAAGGGTGATGATAACATACGATGGATCGATGCTGATGAAATTCGAGCTCGAAAAGATGACCACGTAGTAAACACATCCAAACAATAAAAACCCAGACACTGGCACCCAAACAATCTTCACGCACACAAGACAAGATCGATCCTCAAAGCTCAAATGGGAAATTCCTAATCGCCAGAGCAAAAGCAAGTGAATAGACGAACTCAGAATGATGCCTGAAATGCCCTAAATCTGCCCTTATACCCGCCTGAGCAAAGGTACCTTGGTCATTAATGCGCGACATGACATTTCTGACAAGTCCGAAAACCCGAGCTCAAAACAAAATTCCGAAAAATCCCAGGATGCGCGGAAACACATATTTCGCAGAAATGCAGAAACCGGGGAATTAACGAAGATCAGGATTTTGGCAGAGTTCGGGAAAATCTGCCAAGACTGGAAAATCCCGGATCCAGGCAGAAACCCAGAATCGGAGAATCCTGCCAGGAACGGACAAAGAGCCAGGGCCCGGGAAAATCCGCCGGAGCTGGAAAATCCCGGATCCTGGTGAAAACCCAAATTTGGCTTAAAATTCAAATTCAATCAATTCCAACCTCAAGGTAAGGTCAAAGCCAGCAAGACCAACATGTCAAGACCCTAAAAAGATAAGTCCAATAAAACCAAAGGTCAAAAGACACCAGAAAAGAGGGTCCCTACTCCAAGTGGGGCGTGTGTGCAAAAACTGCACAACACCCATCAATCCATCTTCTTCTATTGGTCACAGGTATATTCTCAACATTACTAATTACTTTACATGATGGACTGAAGCTCTTGCATGCAAACAGTGTACTTCTGAAGTGGCAATATATTTCATTGAATCAGGTATTATCAATCACTTTGGATGTCCTTTATCTTTAGTTTTTTATAATGGTCCTGCATTTGCATCATTGAAATTTTCTAACTGGGCTTTTGATCATGGGATTATAATAAAGTTTGCATCTAATTACTATCCACAAGGTAATGTTTTGGTTGAGTCTTCCAATAAAAATATCTTAATAGTCATTCATAAGTTACTAGAGAAGAATCCCAAGGATTGGCACACTCAACTTAGATTTGCTCTATGGGCATATCACACAAGATAGAAAACTTCCATAGGGACCTCTCCCTATTATCTTGTGTATGGCCTAGAACTTGTATTTCCAATCCAATTGAGGATCCCCACTTTACAGTTCATTAATGAATATTATAATGAAGGAAAAAAGTGTGAGGCCCGCCTACAGGAGCTGTTACACCTTGAAGAAAGAAGAGAAGAAGCCTTAGAAATATTTTCTAAACATGAGGGTGTAGTCAAAAGGTGGTTTGATAAAAGAGCCAAGGTAAAAGCCTTTAGGGTTTTAATCTTGGTTCTATACTGGGATAAAGCTTGTGACTGTAAGGGGGAGCATGGTAAATTTTAAAAACTTTGGCTTGGCCCTTACCAAATTTTAGAGATCCTAGGAGATAATGCTTTCCACTTGAAAAATCTCACTGGGGAAGATATCCCACTTCTTGTCAATGGGGAGTATTTGAAGTATTATTTCTAGTCTTGAGTTGTTTTCAACTCTTTTCCTATATATAGTTAGAGTAGGTTTCCTTTCTTTTTTTGTCTACTTTTCTTTTCTTTGGTTAGAGTAGGTTTCCCTTTCTGCTTTGCTTTCATTTGTTTTGGTTAGTTTGGGTTTGCTTTTGGTTTGGTTTGTTTTTTCTTTGCTCTTGCTTTGGAGGTCTTCTTGTTTTTTCCGGAATGTGTTGCACCTGCATAACAAATATTCTTATTTTTGGGACTATTCTGAGTATTTTCTTGATGGGCTTTAATCCTATTTCTTGAAAGGATAGTTGAGGTCTTTGTTATCATCATGTAGTCTAAATGTTTGGTTTAAGGAGGATGGGTCACTAGTTTGATTTGAATTTGAAGTATTTTGAAATCTTATATCTTTTATGCATCTTAAAATCCTCAGGTTGCAGTAGGGTCCTTATGAGGTCATGGTAGGTAAAAAATCTTATTTCTGCTTCAACGCCATTATGGTTCTTAGCCTTGAGTGTGAACTTCATTGTTCATAGGTTGAAATGAAATAGTGAGAAGAAAAGAATATCAAAAGAAAAGAAAATTGAAATATTGAAAATCAAAAGAATGAATTCAACTTATTAGGGGTATCTAAATATAACTATCGGGGCTATGGACACCTAGCTGGCAATAGAGTTATGTTTGAGAGAGTCACAATGATAACCTCATCAGGGCTATGGGTGCCTGACTGGCATCGAGGTTCTACCCAGGTTGCTTTTGGAGCTAGAATCTTTACGTAGCCTAACTTGACTAAGCTTGGCTTCTGCAATGGCTTAAGGAAGGAAATGAACTCACTTGCACACACTTGGATTTTATGTTTATGAAAGCTTCAGTCTGCCTTTGGTTCTAATTTTCTCTGATCTTGTATTTTGGTTTTTTTCCCTAATATGGAGGTTGAAACTAGAGATTTTTGGTTCTTTATTCCTGTTTATCATCAAATGCTCTGGAGCATTTCCCAGCAGAGTTGCCATTTGTTGTGTAGTTTTTGCACACATGCCCCACTGAAAGTAGGGACCCTCTTTTGCTCTAGTTTTTGGTGTTTTGGCCCTTTGATTTTGAGGATTTTCCTTTTCTTGGCATGAGCTTAATTGCTTATCTTGCTTCCCAAATTGTTTTCCCTACGTTGCATGTTGAAAATCTTAAGTTTTGATGGAAGTTTGGGTTTTTGGCTGCTTTCGGCATTTTCCACCCCGTCCAAATTTTCTCGGATTGCACTCAAAGTCTGGCTCTATCTGCTTTACATCGTGGTTCAAATATTTTTGGTCTTTGTGGAATTCCGCCTAGATCGTATTTTTCCAAAATTTGGTCTCCTTGTCGAATTCCTAGATTTTGGGTTTTGGTCTATCATTTTTATGAATGTTGACAGCCCAATCGTTGCTTTCTCCTATTGATTGATGATTCTAATGGTGCCTTGCATTCTTATTATTTCATTTTTGAGCTTGGCCCTATGTGTATGATTGTTTTCTTTTTGGTTGATTTTAAGGTTTCGACTTTGGAGCCATTACCAATATCGATTGAATTTCCCTTGTGTGAATTCTGAGTCTAGATCCATCAATGAACGATTTAGCATTTGAGCTTGGGTCCTCAAATTAGTGATTTTTTGATAAATTTGAGCGAGATTGTGTTGGAATGTTGAAATCTGGGTTTTCCCTTAGTTTTGGGATTTTCTTGTGCTGGCGGATTTCCCTGGTTTTCTTTGTCCTCTATGTTTTCCCAAAAATCCAGAGTTTTTCCTATTCACGGATTTCTGCTACCTCCAGATTTTCCTGAAACTCCCGTTGTCTCTTCATTTTCCATATTTTTTGACTGTTGTTTGTTTTTTCCAGAATCTACCTGCCTTGGATTTTTCTAGAATTCCTCTCTAGCTTGGATTCCATAGAGGGGTGAAAATCCTGAACTGTGTAGAAATTATGCATTAACGATATTTCATGGGATTTGGATCTTTGCTTGGATTTATTTGAATTTTGAATATATTATTGGTGATGTACTAATCTTGATCCTAATGATTATTGATACTGGTTTTTGTTGAGTGCAGGTTGGATTTAACAAGGTCGTTAAGGAAGTTTTGGAGGAGATTACCTCGATTGAAGGAGGATTTAGAGCATTTATTACTTCACTTGTGGCTGACCTAGAGAGTATTTTTCTTGAGGTTATAGATATATTGGATCGAGTTATATTTGAAATTCTCTTGGCCAACCTATCTGGGGCTATTTTATTTTTGTAAAATCTAAATAGGGCTGACATGCTCTAGGGTTTTCTATAAATATGGAATTTCACCTCATTTGTAAGGGGATTATTAGTAGAAGTCACTAGAGATAGTTCTTAGAAGCAATTATGTAGTAAAGTAAGAATTAGGGTTAGGAATTAGTTGATTGTGGAGCAAGTATTGTAACAGAACATTGGAATTGTTGCTCTAATTCGGTGATTCAATAAAATTGAAGACATTGTGATTTTCTAGTGATCTCTTTTGTGTTGACTCATCTTGCATGGTTCTTATGATTCTATCTTTCAAATTGTTCAAAGTTATTAGATATATATTAGATTTATATTTGGATCTAATTCTATGGTGTTTATGATTTAATGTTTGAAGTGTTTGCAGCGATCCCTGGTCCATACTTTTTGTAGCTAGCTGATTGTTAGTTGCTTTGCAAAGTTATCCTAGACCTTTATATTCATTGTGCTTAGTTCAATTGTGAAATTTATTCATTTCAATTGCAATTGGGTTGTCTTGGTTGAATGTTCATGATCTGAAAATATTTAATACCTTAGAAGAATGCACTATTTCTATGAAATTGTAGATTTATCTTGGTGAAGCGGGAATTAGTTTATGAGGGATTGGTCCATTTCAAGTATTTCATCATTTGCATTGTTAATCTTCGGAGCAGTGTTAAATTTAGGAATCTCTCTGAAACTCTAATCTTTTGTTATTTCTTTATCATTTGAGGTAGATTTAGGATTGAAGTATCATCATATTGCTAGATCTGATAAGTTAAAGATTCAATATTTTCTTGTATTAAGGTCCCTTTGTGATTACCAACATTTTCACATTTATCACTAAGTTGTTTATGCATTGTCAAGACTTGACATTAGAGACCTTGGGGTTATCTCTTGAGGCTTGCTAAAAAATAAGATTTCATATTTTTTCTGAGTTGTGTAGAAAACATCATCGACAATGTCAAGAGTCAAGATTCGAGATTCCTTGTTTTAGACTCAAAAGATTGATAGGACACTAGTGCACCACAAAGACATCCACATGTTGCACAGGTATTCAAGGGATCAATTTTTATGAAATGTTTCATTAGGATTTTTTCACTTCACTACTGGCCCACATGGAGCTAGAATTGTGAAATTCTGACCCATGATATTTTTTGTCATTAATGCTCTTAGGCATCATAAATGCTAGGAAAAGTGTGAAAATGTGGAATTAACCCTAGGTGCAATTCTACGACATTATAGTACTGGTATGTTCTTCAAAATGTACTTCACCATATTTTTTGCTTTATGTGCTTTGATATCATCAGCTGTACTCAGACCATTAGCAGGAGTTTAAGGATTCTTGTAAGCTTTCTCCACATTATATCCACAATACTCTAGATATTCTTCCATCAATATTTTCTAGATAGCATAATTAGTTCCATCGAACCTCGGATAATCATAGGTCATTTTGCTAGCCATTGCGTACCTTCCTCAAGTGGTTAAGCTCTTCACCAAGGAACCAAGCTCTGATAACAATTGTTGAACTAGAAAAATGATAAGGGGGAGTGAATCAGTTGTCATATATTTAAACTTAATTCATTCACTGAAACTAATCCTTAACACTACTTAACTAATTAAACATTAATTACTAGTGTAGAAAATGAAAACCATCACATAAACACAATAACACCATATTTACACAGAAAACCCAATAAAGGAAAAACCATGGTGAGGATTAAATCACATTATAAAGAATATCAAAAAAATTACAAGAGGCTCACTGCCAAAACAAGGACTCATTATCTAGATCAAGAATCACTATCTAATGGGGTGAACAATCCAGAGGGCTCACTACCATAGAGATACAAATAAGATAGAAGAGATGCATTATAGAGAGAATACAATTTTCTCAACCACTTGCAGACATGCATGAATGATAGAGAACACCTTTAGCTCACTACATTTGGAAACTCAACATTTAGGCTTCGCACTAATCTGCCACACTCGCATCACACACACTCAATAATTCACATCAACCTTGCATATATCTCCTCTATTTCTTTGCACTTATCTCTCTTTCCTCTTTCTATGCATTATCACCACTAACTCATCCTATATTTATACCATCTTCAACTTTGAAACATATCCAAAGTTATCCATCCAAATTCAAATTCAAATTAGGTCAGTTCCAAAACATATTAAGGTAGAATTAGAATGAGGGTGACCCAAAATCTTGCTTGGTGAGGACCCAAATAGATCCAACACACTTCATCAACTCTGAAGATAGTGTTCAACACAAGGTTGGCCAAACTAGTGTAAAACACATAGAACAATTAAGCATGAACCTTCTAGATACCAAAATTGTGTTCAATACAATCAAAATAACTCAGCTCTAGAAATGCAAATCATAAGACTTCAACAAAGAGAAATATGGACCAACAAAATTTCTCTTGGACCTCAACCAGAAACATAGAAAACCACAATTTATAACTGGTGAACATAACTCGCACTGTACAATGAATCAACAACCAAAAATTTGGATATAACAACTTCCAACAACCATGATCAACATATCTAAACCACATAAACATAGGATAAAATCCTAGATCAAAACTCAGAGGAACCACTAACCACTTGCAACATATCTTCATTACAATTTTCTCAATATCCTTGACATATACAACCAATAACTTGCATCCATGGCATTGATTACAACAACAATCAATTGACAACAAACCAATTGACATCAATGACAACACCTTCATTCTTTCCATTTTTGCAACATCATAAACATCAGAGTGTGAAAGAAGTAGAGTTATAAATAGAAGGACACATATCATTCTATATCTTGAATCCATCACCCAATAAGAAGAAGGAACTAATCACATCTATTCTAAAAATAATATTTCACAAAATCTCATTTATACATTTTTATTTTCTGTTATAGCAGTATGAGTAATAGTTATTTTTATGTTATCTATTTCAAGCCCTCATGCTAGTGTGAAATAGACAAAGAGAGGGATATTTAACTAAGATACTTGTAACCACACCATCCCTCTAAATTTTTGTGAGGTTTATAATCTACTTAATCATCACCATTCAATTTCAGAAAATAATCATTCATTGGTGAAGAAAGGTAAACCTGCCTAGGCATAGTAGATCCTAAAGATAGGGAATTCCAACCATCTTGGTTAGTTTCATTCATTAGCCAAATCATTGTTGAACTTGATCATAAAGCCTTGCATACTTTTAGGGTTTAGCAATCTACAAATTTGGGAACCAATAGATTGGCAACTCTATTGGGGATCGAATCTTGAAATTTGGTTATAGACTAGCCTATGAAAAATTCATTAAGAATTTCAAATATTATTTAATAAAATCTTGAATCTATGGGATCTTTTCTATCCAAGTCTAAATCAACAAACTAGTGACTTTATTAAAGAACATAAGTAATTAGCATTGGGGAGAATCAAAATTCAAAGGGTGCAAATAACTTTGTTGCAAGAAATGACTCATAAAACAAAATTCATTACACTTTAGAGGTGGTGACTCTTGTTAAAAATCTCTAATAAATTTTTGTATGAGTGATCGATTGAAAATTTCAAGTCAGAAAGACTAAGTTTTAAACATCAAAGATTTATAGTTTCACCTAATATGGAAGGTAGAAGATCCTTACACCAAGTAAACTCAAATAATTCAATGAAAAGGGATATAAAATGGAAAAAAAGAAGATAAGAATGGTTCAAATTCCCCTCCCATTTCAAGAACAACTATTAATAAAGAGGGAGCCTTAGAAAATTCACCTGAAATCATAGAATTACAAAATAATCTGCACAATGATCAATGGAATGAATTAGAACAACATTTTAGTGTATATAATGGTCCTTTATCTAATATTTAATTTCACAGCAATGAAAAATTTTCGCACTTGAGACCCTCATAACCCTCCTGAATAAAACAACGTATGTAGGCCTATGATCTCATTTACACCTAATCCACAAAAGTTGAAATAAATTCAGGGTTCTATGGATGAGGGAATAAAATAAGTTGAAGCAAAAAGAGACTATAAGAAAAGAATGGCTCAACAACATACTAAAAATCCCAAAACTAGCTATTTGGAGCAAGCACCTTGATTGGTATGATTTACTGATGCAAATGAAGTTTTTACTTCAACAAGAGAACCAACTTGTTAGGAGTTAAAATAAGAGGTTGAACAAATTCCAGAACAAATGGAAAGGTTTAAGTTGATAAGGAAAAAATAAGAATTGGCTCATGAACTACTCTAATTAAAAAATTGGCCTATTTCCAATATGACACGACATCGACCTACCCGTAATCAAAACAAGAGTGGTCCTATGATCCTAAAAGTATCCCAAAATATAACTAGAAACCCAGGAAATTCAAGAAATGGCCATCGTATTTAGCAAAATGCTTCTAAATCATAGGTTTCAAATCCACCAAATATCCCCATAATCTCTCAGCCTATGGGGAGTGCCTATCCATTTCCCCCCTGGTCATGGAGAAGTAAGATATTAGAATCATGTACATAACCAATACACTAGACAATATCAACATTAAATCCCCCATCAAAATGTACAATGTAACGTGCACCCTCATGGAGGTCCTAATAAAAATATGTAGAAAGGTATGCATCAACATCAACACCAAGAAGGACCCCAACACCAACAATATTAGTCTCATCAAAGCCAAAACCCATTTGCAAGGGGATCAATGAACATATTCAAATTTAGATAGCTTGACTTCTTTGGCATACAAGGATATCCAAATGCAATTAACAATGATGTAAGGAATGAGGTCCCAAAATTATCTAGAAACCATGCTATATTAGGCGAGGATCACATAAGGGAATTTTAAATAGTACAAAAATCTACCTGATGCCTCAATTAGTTCTTGGGTTGAGTTCAAGAGGATTTTCAAAGAGTAGTTTGGAGATCATAATGACCTAAGTTTTTCTTTACATGAGTTGAAAAATATCTTAAAGAATTATAATGAATCAATAAAAAAATTTAACACTAGATTTATGAAGTTGTTCAATAAAATTCCACCTAACTTAAAACCTACAAATCCCATGTGCCTAGTGTTTTATTTGAATGCATTTGATCCTAAGATAAGCTATGAACTAAGAACATGGAATCCTCCAATCCTCACCAAAGAATTTAGAGCTACTTTAAGTATAGAGAATAACAGGAAAGCCTCAGGGAAGATTGGTAGAAGGGATGAAGCTCAAATATTGCAAAACCCTAATACCCATCAATATAAATAGCCAAATCATCATAGAAATGAAAGGCCAAGAATACATGATATTCCTTGCAAAAAAATTTAGAGAGATGGGAGGCCAATCAATAATGATCAAAAGTAAAATGTGAGTAAACACACTCCTGATCCATCAAAAGGCATGGGACAAATATGGTGGAGAGCACTCCATGGTGTATACCTTGAAATCTACCTCATTCTCCTAAATATTTCATAGTGGCATTATCAATGTAGGGAGATGAAGTGCTATATGACTAAGAAAGAGATGATCATAGTATAAACATGTTGGTAATCAAACCTTATGGGTATATGAAGAATATTCATTTTTAGAGGAAGGTGGGTTTGAGTATGATGTGAACAATCAAAAGTATAATGTCCATATGGGCCAGCAAGAGGTATTTTTTTTATCAAGAGGGTGATAGTATAGGAAACCCTCAGTTTGAAACCAAAGGACAACAATCAAACCAAATATAATTAAGAAGACCAACTGAGAAGGAAATGAAATAACTCATAGTTGTTGTGGCACAAGCCAAGATAAATTATAATCTCATAAATAGAATTGTAAACTTGGATCAAGGGACACTTGGGGATCTATTTGTGAAGGAGCAACAAAGATATAAGAAGGTTACTTCTTAAAAAAAATAGAAGAATGATGAAAATGAAAATTCTTGAAGGATGATTTAGAAGTATGTGCAAAAAGAGGCAAAAAATGCTGATCAAAATGAAACAAGGAACAATTCTCAGTAGCAAATAGAGGAGAAAAGTTCTACTAAGATGGAGATAGGGAAAATAGAAAAAATAACAACTACACCTTCTTTTGAAATAGCATAGGATTTGTCACAAATTAAGATGTTAGTACCCTTATTGGAAATGATGAAAGTAGATGAATATAAAGATAGTTCCATAAAGCTAATTTCAAATGTGGAAAATAAGCATGAAGGTCAAAACAAAAATAAGGACAAAGGACAAATAAAAAAAAAAAGGAAATGCAAGTCAATAATGTCAAAGAAGAAATCATGAAGACTCTTGAGATTTATTTAGGAGACACCTTGATAAAAATTCCATCTTAGGTAGATCCATTCTATAATACATTATTGACAAAAAATAAGTTAGTTAAAAATTGCATGATAGATTCAGGAGCAGCAATAAGCATCATGCCCATGGTAGTCATGAAGGAGTTGGGCTTGTGGGTTGATACCACCTATGGAAAGTGTTATGCTATGGACAATAAATTTTTCCCTTTCATTGGTGATAAATGGGATGTAGAGTTAAAATTAGCTTCCTATTCTTAAGCCACATATAAATTTATATTATTGTGGTTGAAACTCCACCATATTATGGCATGTTACTATCAAGACAATGGACTGCTATAGTTGGAGGGAATGTACAACTATACCTATCATATGAAACTATACCCATTAATGGGAAAGAAGTTGTGTTATATAGAGAACCATAGTCAGAGAAATTATTGGAACACATGTTGATCCTAATTTGATGAATTTATTTTGTGATATAGATTTAGGAAGTTTTAGAGTTGAGCATTCACAAAATTAGTTGCAAAAAAGTGACCCAATCGACAATGCAGCCCAAGTAGATGAATATAGTATCTAGTAGATGTACTTTGATGGTGCTTGTAGCAAAGAAGGTAATGGAGTAGGTGTGTTATTTATTGCACCTAGTGGTAAGACATTCAAATACTCATTACCGTTATCATTTGAATGTACTCAACATACCAGAGTATGAGGCATTGTTGCTAGGCTTGAATATTGCCACCAAATATGGGATTAAGTTGCTAATTGTATATGGAGAAAATTGAGTTGGTTGTCTCACAAGTTAGATCCATGTATGCTTCAAAAAATAAAAAAATCAAATAGTGTAAACATGTTGTATGGGATACTATGGAACTCTTTGACACATTCTCTATTGAGTGGGTAGAAAGGTCAAAAAAATTGATGCTAATGTTTCCTTGAAAAGGGATGATGTTACATTGGTAGGCATATCATAAGTGGAATTAAAAGTAGACCTTTTATTCTTAACAATCTGTATAACTGGTAGGTGTTTAATGATGATGTTGATGATCTGATAAAATTTCTTCAGTGTATAGACCAATATGAATCCCAACAAATAGATTTTAATGATTTTTGTTGAAAAAGGGGATAGTAAAGATACTATCTTTGGTCAGCAAGTTGTACATTTGAAAAAAACCAAGATCCCAAAGGGCTTAATAGGCCTAGAAAGAGTCTTTGATAGAAATGGTAGGTCTCTCTTGAAGTAGGCACTAGTTAACAAAGAGGATCTTGAGGAAATAAATCTTGGGACTGAAATTGCTCCAATGAAAGTACACATAGGTAAGAAGATCAATCCAAAAGTAAGGGAAATGTAATGTCCCCTTTTTCATGAGCATTAGAGTTCGTAAGATTATCCTATCATTTGACCCTCAAAGGCTAGTGTTGTGGATTTAAGGGTCCATTTTGGGCAATAATGAGCTCTTTAGGTGGAAGTTGATAATGTTTACCTCTCTAAATTTTTGGAATATGTTGAGGCTAAGATATTCTAAGCTTTCTGGTTATGTTTTGATGCACTTATTATTTATAGTAAGTCAATTGAGTGTCACTGGCCAACCTTTCTATTTTGTGAAAAGGGCACCCAAATGAGTAGTGTTTTTTGTTGTTGAATGAGTAGTGGTTTTTGTTGTTGACCTCTTGGTTCTGATGGAATAAAAAATAATGAATATTTTTGGAGATATGGCATTCCATTATTATTGGGGTCATAAGTGATATATAAGTCAAATAATAAAATAATGACTTAGGCTCCCAAAGTGAGTTCTAATATAAATTCACATCAAAAAGTAATTATTAATCATATTAAGTGATTAAAAGGCCTCTTGGAGAAATCAACCTAATTGTGGAGAGTATAAAAGAAATCAAAAAGAAAATGAAAACCATTATTTGATCATTCAACACTTGTCTCTTTTGAAGAAGCAACATTTCAAATCACACTATGTGATGCACAACTTGCTTTGCAAGTAGTTCATCAAGTTAATGTTGTTTGGTTGACTCATGAAATAATGCTTTTTTTTAAAGTTTGTTTATATTGTATGTTTCATAGTTTGTACTATGTTGGTAGACATGAATGAAAAATGTGAAGATGTGTAGGAGGTTCAAATGATATGTAGGAGGTTTAGATTGTGAACTAAAGATACACTTTTCTCAAGCTTTATGATTGTACTAACATATATTTGTGTTTAACTTGCATTTGAGTCTGTTCTCTTTAGTTATGTGTGAGCAAGGTTTTCTTGTGTCTATTTATGATTGTGTTTTTAATTTTTTTGTAGGGTGTGTGGTTGGTCTTGAAAAGGAAGTTGAGTGTGAAAAATGCTTCCCTAATGCAAATCAATCAGAAGAGGGTTGCAAAAGTTTTGTTTCAAATACTTATTCAATTACAATTTCTTTAAGAAAGCACATGCATTAATTTAATTTTTATATTTTAAGCATAAAACACATAACACAAAATTTTACGTGGGAAAACCTTTTCAGGAAAAAATCCACACACCAAAGCACAAAACAATTGTATTACCGTAATATAGAAATTACATACAATATGCAAAGTTTGTGCTCTTGTAGGTGCAATTTCATAGTTTTACAATTCTAGAGTGAATCTGACAGCATAATGGTATATAGATATTACAATAGTCTCTCATAAAAATGATTAAGTCACTAATCATTTTATACATCTCCAATATGGGTGCCCAAGGTTTCCATATGTCACTTCCACACTCTACATGCATGTAAATTGTAACAGAGAATATGCATTGGTCTCAGCTGTCCACAAAAGTATCCTACCAATCATACACTAACATGCATGAACATGCAACTGATATGAAATCACATGCAACCACATGAAAGTTAAAAATCACTATAAATCATGTAACAATAAAGCTAGGTTTTCACCATGAGAAAATCAAGTCAACTACCAATTTAGAACTCAATGAAGAGTCCTTGTCACTCTAAGTGACAACTCAGTCTTCACAAAAAACCTTCCCTTCTAAGCTTTAGTCCATGAGTCAAACTGATGCCACATGGGATCATGGTACACCTTTGATAATTTTTTACAAGCTTTTTATCTTGAATGAGTGCCTAGGTGACAAGTGTTTCCCTTCCTTTCTCTTCATGCTCATACAAGGAATATGGCAATCGATGGGTCTCAAACACTTGGCATCCAAGAACTCCTAGGAATTTTACAAATTTATTTTCTCATATTGAGTGCCCAAGTGACAAGTGACACTTTCACATGACATCAATTGATTAGTCAACATACCCCCTACAAATAGGAAACTTTTAAGTGGGTCCCACTTCCTAAAAATTAGGACATGCTTAATTTTTTATTTCTCAACACAAAAACGTCCTAGAAAAAAGGAAACCCTAGAAAATAGGATAGAAGGTTGAGACATTAATTCCTGACATTCACCCACTTGTCGAAGACCTTTAGGAGTCACTGTATTCACTGCTTAGGCTACAAGGCCCATAGAACCGACACACCATATGAACTTTTCTATACCTCACTAGCTTCATCAGTGCACATCTACAACATTCACCAAAGTGTCCACCTCTTCCAAGTTAACCTTTCCATCTTCCACCATATCATGAACAAAATGAAACTGTACATCAATGTGATTTATTCTCGCATGGAGAGTAGGATTCTTCGCTAGACATATAACACTTTTCCTACCACAATAGATAGTAATTTGGTAGAATGCATCAAAATCAATATCTAAAAATAGTCTTTTAAGCCAAATAGACTCTTTTCAAGCATGAGTAGATGCCATGTACTCTACTTCAGTAGTGGGAAAAGAAACCACAACTTGTTGCTTACTCATCTAACTAATAGCAGCACCAAACAATGTGAAAATATATCCACTAGTAGTGTAAGGATGTGAAAATTTGAGTCAAGAGGGGGTAAAGATCAAGTAGCAACCACTCCACTTCTAATCTAAACCAAAATCCAAATCCAAAGCAAGAAATTACAATGAAAGACGAAAAAAAAAACATGAAAGTAGAAAGAAACCTCTCATATCAAAGTTAGTTCATCTTCCTTGCTTCTCCTCAAATATTTTTTTGTAAACTTGCCCTAAGTTTCATTTTATGAATACTCGCAAGTGACAATGATATGGTAGCATCAATGTTGGAGAATGTGGTTGTAAGCAAAAAAGGAGGAGAAATCCTTCATTTATAGAAGAGCCTCTCAAATGGGTAGATGAGATTGATATTCTAGAAGATTCCAAGATCAACAGTGGAGGATTCATGCACCACAAAGTAGTGGGCTAGGGACAACTAAGGATAGATGCTCAAGATTCTTTGACCATTGAATGCATTGATGATTCCACCATCAAAGGCATGTGTCAAATCAATTTTCACAATATATTTGAACCTAATTTCAAACAATGATAAAGACAACTAAAATGTGCATGTGAAATGAATAGGTACATCTTGTCTTATTGTAAGAGGGGGAGTATACCAATAGATCCCAAGTCTTAGGTTAAGAGGTTGGTTATAGGGGTCATATCATTAGCAAGAAATATTTTTTTATTGAAAAGACATAAAATTGTTATTTATTGTTTTTTATTGGATAAGATAATTTTTAAGTAGAGTATTAAATAGTCTCTTTTATAGGTAGAGATATTATTAGATGCACATTTTTTAATTAATTTATCTAGAATTTTGTGTAAATATTTTTCTTTTTCTTTTTATTTATTTTTTATGATTCATTCATAACATTTTGAGTTAATTTTAATTAGTTTAATTTTTTTCTTATAGCCAATCAAATGTCATCTTTAAAAAGTTTATACTTTTAACATTTATATATATTACATGCAACTCATGTATGGCCACCAATAGATCAAATGTCATATAGCAAAAAAAACTATTTTCGAGTATTTGTATATATGCATATTATGCACAACTTAAAGAAATCAAGTTTCAACAATCCATCTTGTTGTTTGAGTTTTTTTTTGGATTTGATTATGTCACATCAATGTTTTGAATCACACTGCATGGGGCACAACTTGCATTGGAAGTATCTCATTAGATTAATGTTGTCGGTTCAACTGATAAAATGATGTTATTTAAGTTTGTTTATATTGTATGTGTCATAGATTGTACTATGTTTGTAGACATGAATGCACATTGGAAAGATGTGTAGGAGGCTCATATGATATGTAGGAGGATTAGATTGTGACCTAAAGCTACATTTTGTTCAAGATTTATGATTGTACTAACATGTATATTTGTGTTTAATATGTATTTAAGTTTTTTCTCTTTAGGTATGTGTGAGTGAGGTTTTCATATGTCTATTTATGATTGTGTTTTTATTTTTTGTAAGGTGTGTGGTCAGTCTAAAGTGCATATTTTGTTTTAGTTATGGTGTAATGCTCGGAGCTACTCTTGAGAGTAAATATGTGACCTTGCATAGAGAGAGTTTGAAGGTTTATTGCTATTTTACACAAAATATTATTTACATGTCATTGTGGCAATTAATTTTTTATTGGGTTTGTGTTTTTTTAAAATGATTCTATGTTCTCTTCACTATTTGTTTCGAGGACTATAAGAAAATTAGGTCTTTTGGGAGTTGAACATTAAGGTTTGATGAGTATTAATTATTAGCATAGTTTAAATTATGCCCCTATCTCCATAACATATGAGTAGGAATTTTTGCTAACTAATAGGATTTTTTGCTAAAAAAATCATTCTAATAGGAAGTTTTGCTAGAAATTTTGTTGACACTTTTTGCAATGTGCGAAAAGCTATCACCATAGGAAAATGGATTGGAGATTTGAAAAATTGAAAGAATTTATTGTAGAGGGACCCTATTTGACCATGTACCTTCAAATGGAATGGTTGTAAGTGTAGAAAAGAGGGGTCAATCATTACACAGGAAGTAGAACAGAGTCATGCCCAAGCACTAGGTGTTGCTACTTTTGATCAACTTGGCTAGAACCTAAATATGAAAAATTCAATTATGAAGGAAGAATATGTTAGTGTGATGGAGAATGCATGCTTTACAACTGAGACTAAACAAATAGAAGCATATGATAACCCTATCCTAAAAGATATTTTTTTCCTCAGCTGAAAGAAAACTTGAAGACTCATCCATGGAGATGCATGCATTGGTTTTATTTGTTTATTATCTTCAGGTCATGAGTAATAGAGATGCATGCAAGAATAAAATAAATATTAGAATGCCAACATGAAATATTGAGGAGAAAGAGTGGAAGTGATGATGTATTTTCTTTAGACATGTAGGTGTATGCAACATATGTGCGATGGAAACATATTGTGAAAGGTAGGTCTATTATTTGTAACCCTTCTTTCCATTTTATCTATCAAGTAAGATGATTGTAGTTTTCATTTTAAGGAGTTTCATATAGAAAATATATGTAGAGGCAAGTTAAATATTTTGTTTTTGAAAGAGAAAAAGGCATGAATTTGGATAGAAGCTTTCATGAATGAATGGAACCATGACAAAAATAAAATTACCTCATGAAAATCGTTTTACAAATGTGAAAGCTATGTAACCTTTTAGTCAATACAAATTTCATAATAGTATAGAGCACATTGAAGGGATCACAAAGAAGGACCAAAAATGATCAAATGACACCAACATTGAAGAAGGGTTATTCATCACAAAGGGCAGTATCTTGTAATCATGTTCATGAGTTCATATGATAGACACATAAGAACTTTCTACACATTCAAAGAGAACTAGGTTGGGTAGCGAGAAATGAAGAGATTATAGGCACAACCCCTATTTTTTGACTTACAAGAAGGGAAACCCTTGTGAATTGCAAGAAAGATTAACAAGTGAAAGTTTCAAATGTCAAGGTCAATCCTTTCAAGAGTTCATGAAGCTTGAACAATCATAGTAATTATGATATAGTCCTAGTTTTCAAAATATTGTGACAATCATTATGGTTTACAAGCATGGACATAGCAATGGGAAGTCATACCACTAATGGATGATAGTCATTTATGATTGTGTTAAGACCTTGACTATGAGATTACTATGATTCTTCATTGGATTTTCCTTTGTAAAGTCAATCAATCATCTATGACAAGAGAGTAGGTGTGCACATGTTGTTAGGGAAGATATAAGTGATTGTGGTGCACTCAATGAGGATTGTCTTAAGATTGCAAATGCATAGATAAAAATGGTGATATTCTAGGAATATCATAGCACAAAGATCTTGTTGACAGTCCCCATGACTATGTTGAGGGATTTTTTGCATGGTTCATAGTCTAGTAGCATTTTAATCTCCTAAAGGTACATGAAATAATAATTTTAACCCACTAGGATGACTTCAATACATAGATATGAGACACTCAAAGATAAACCACATGCCACCAAAGATATGAGGTGTAAAATTTGTGCATATATGGCTAAATGGCATCAAGCTATATCAGATACAAGGCCACTTGTGTGCACATGAAGTGGAATGTTCCAAAATAACCAAATATGAAGCGTCCTTGCTACCTTCTATTGATTTTCATTTGTATGGCTGTCCTCTAATCTCTATGTGTAGCTCATTATCTTTGAGACCTAAGGACTACCCTCTTGAATCCTTAAGGACCATCTTTCCCCTTCTAATTGCATCCTTTTTAACTAAGGTCTACAACCTTTTGTGCAATATCTACCATTAATAACCATCTTGAAACCCCTTGAAGTGTGCCATTATAACTCTTATTCTTAAAACCTCATTGCTATCATGAGATTTTTCCCCCTCTAATGACTGTGATCATGCATAACTCATAAACAATGATTGAAGTCAGAGGTACTAATAGTACTTATGAGAAGGAACAATACATTATAGATTAACACTATGGATCACTCAAGGGTCCATTTAATAAGGAGAAGTCAGAGGTACTCTCACATAGAAATGTATAGTTAGTAGGATTTCTCCTAGTCAATGAACATGTCACCATGGCTTCGTAAGATTTCCTCATTTCTACTTAACTCAACACATCCACAAGTCACTAAGCCCAAGGTTGGATCTCAATAGGATATATCAATAGTTAACCATAAATGTAGAAATCTACCATACATGTAGTTATGTAGATAATCCAGGGGTGGGTACTACTATAACATAAAATTTCACCTTGCTAAATATGGAGTTCAACATTCTAATGAAACCATGGAAATGGCCTCAAGGTGTGGGACCTTGCATGTTTGAGGTAAAATCTCAAGAGAAGGCCAATTTCCTCTTTCGATCCAAGTGCAATGTGTTGTTCCAAACCAGCACATGAAATCCTACCACTAACCTACTCTAAAAAATCACAAGGGAAAAGGGGAAGAAGGAATGCATGAAATAGAAATGCCTGATGTGGTACACCAAGATGGGAAAGTTGTTTCTTCCTGAATGAGATTACATAACAACACCATTGAAGAGGGACTCGGGGACTCATAATTCTCTGTTTGGTTGATTCCCAGAGGCACACATGGAGGTTAATGTTTTACAAGGTGTTTGAAGGAAAGGTGGGTTTTGAAACAAAAAATGTAAAAAATTTAACTTAGAATATATGCATGGAAACAAACAAACAAACAAGCACTCAAATATGCAGTTAATGAAACATACACAACCATAAATAAGTTGAGAAGAAGCAAGATTAATCAATTTCATTGATGTAGAGGAAAGAACTACTCTTTATAGGTGAAGAGTGCAAAAAATACATGCTTTCCAAAGAAAAACCTTGGAGGATCCAGAGGAAGAACACTTAGAAAGAATACCAATCTTTCCTTTATAGATCAGACATAACTTAAATATGACCTTAGATGAAACCCTAACCTAGCTAGGGTTAGCAATGAATTTTGTGCATGAAAGAATGGAGCCCTCCCATGAAAATCATGATTAGGGAATGTATGCATCATAAAGGATAGAATAAGGCAATAAATGAACATTGGAACCCATAAATTCACTTGTAGAAGTTAGGGAATCATAAATGATTTCTTTGAAGCCTCAAAAATCAAAACAAGCTGCTCCAAAGAGAGCACATTTTTGGGAATTAGCAGTTAGGAAGAATTCTTACCTCTTACCTAAATCAAGTAAGAGGCAAGAGAAAATCCCGAATCCCTACACCTAATAATAAAACATCAGGTTTTGGGTGTCAGGCCCAAAAGTAGCAGACATCAAGAATTGGGCCCAAAAGCAACAATTGTTGGGTGTCGAGCCTAAAACGTATCTCTTACCTAAAGTAGTAAAAGGTAAGGGAGAAGCTTGAATCTCAAAACCCAAAAAATTTGACACTTAGCCAAATTTTGAAGGAAACCATCTAGACTTCAATGATAAGAGGAATAAGCTTATGAGGGAGAGAGATAAGGGTTAAAATTTAAGGCTAATGGCTGAAACCCAAAACACTTAGGAAGAAAATGGAAATAAGTGAAAGAGATGGAACATCAAGAGTGATGGAGAAGCCATGCAAATAGGCAAGTAAGTGACAACCCAAAACTTTAGGACTTAGCCATTTTTAGGACCTTTTCAAGGAATATTCATGTAGGATGACCCATATAGGATCTCTTAGACTAGTTCTTATTCATGGGTCATACAAAGGTGGCATGAAATGTCAACAAGTACCTTGTATCACAAGCCCAAGCATACACAACTTATATATATTGGGTGTTCACAACTTATAGAGGTACTAATAGTACTTATGTGTAATCTTTACATGCATCTTATTTGAATGTAGAAATAATGTTACATGTGAAAAGAATCGATGCTTTGCATGTGAAGAAATAGGATCATAGTGTTGTTGAAGAAGACACTTATTATATAATTGTTGTCTTATTGTGAAGGATTGGGTATACATTGCCATCAAATAAATGCATCTAGGAAATAAACATAGTTAATAACTATTGAATGCATTACTGACTCCACCATCAAAGGTATGTGTCAAATAAATTTTCAAAATATATTTGAACATAATTTTAAACAATGATAAAAACAACTAAAATGTGCAAGTGAAACAAATAGGTATGTCTTGTCTTATTGTAGGAGGGGGAGTATATCGATGGATCCCAAGTCTTAGTTTAATATCCTAGTTATAGGGGTCATATCATTAGCAAGAGGTTATTTTTGACATATAATAATTTTCCTATAGATATAACATTGATATTTATTGTTTTTTATTAGATTAGATAATGTTTAGGTAGAGTGTTAAATCGTCTCTTTTATAGGTAGAGATATTATTAAATCCACAATTTTTAATTAAATTATCTAAGATTTTGTGCAAATATTTGTCTTTATTTATTTATTTATTTTTATGATTGATTCACAAATTTGATTTTTTTTATTTAATATATATTTTTTCTTATAGCTAATCAAATTTCATCTTAAAAATATTGCATACTTTTAATATTTGTATATATTACATTTAACTCACATGGCCAACAATAGATCAAAATTCATATAGCAAAAAAAATATATTTTCTAATATTTGTATATATGCATATTATGTACAACTTAAAGATATTAAGTTTCAACTATCCATCTTGTTGTCAGTGTATTTTTTTCTAGATTTGATCGTAAAATTTTGTTTTCATCAATCTTTTGAATCACTTTGTGTGATGCACAACTTGTGTAACAAGTAGCTCATCAAACTAATGTTGTCTAATCAACTGATGAAATAATAGATTTTCTTAAGTTTGTTTATATTATAGGTGTTATAGTTTATACTATGTTGGTAGACATGAATGCACATTGTGAAGATGTGTAGGAGGCTCATATGATATGTAGGAGGTTTAGATTGTGAGTTAAAGCTACATTGTCTTCAAGATTTATGATTGTACTAACATATATTTGTGCTTAATTTGTATTTGAGTTTTTTCTCTTTAGTTATGTGGGAGTGAGGTTTTCATGTGACTATTTATGATTGTGTTTTTAATTTTTTGTAGGGTGTGTGGTTGGTCTAAAGCGCATATTCCTTTTTAGTTATGGTGTAATGGTTGTAACTAATCTCAAGAGTAAATTTGTGGCTTAAAGTATAGAGAGAGTTTTAAGGTTTATTGTTATTTTATACAAATATTATTTACATGTCATTGTGACAATTAATCTTTTTGGGTTTGTGTTTGTTTTTAAATGATTATTTGTTCTCTTCACTATTTATTTCAAGGACTATAAGAAAACTAGGTATTTTGGGGGTTAAGCATTAAGGTTTGATGAGTATTAATTATTAGCATGGTTGAAATTATGTCCCTATCTCTATAACATAATATTAGGAATTTTTGTAACTAATAGGAAGTTTTCCTAAAAATATCATTCTAATTTTATATTTTGTAGGGTGCATGGTTTGTTTGGAGCATAATTTTTTTTCTTCTTATAATATAGTGGTCATAGTTGGTCTATAAAATAAATTGGAGGATTTCTATAGTGAGAGTTTAATATTTAATATAATTTTATATAGTTTTTATTTTCATTTAATTACTATTGCAAAGTGTGTGCCCTTGGTCTCCTTGTGTTGTGTAGCACAAAAATCAGGTTTGTGACATGGCTTAACCACCTCCCATGGATCCATTAACTCTAGCATTTGTATTGAGCATTAATAGGTTGATCTTTTGGTGCAATGACAATAATTTGTGCAACAATTGGTATTAGAGCCTGGGTCACAGGTTCGAACCCCTCACTTGTACTAGGGGGATTGTTGCAAGATGTGCACCCTTGGTATCCTTATGTTGTGTAGCGCAACACTCAGGTTTGTGACATGGATTAACTACCTCCTATGGATTCATTAACTCACGTGGTTGCATCGGGCATTAACAGGTCGATCTTTTGGTGCAATGAAAACTATCTATTCAAAAATTCCTATAAATACTTTTTTTAGGTATGGTTTTGTTTTTGGGCGACTCTCTATTATTGTTTTTTTACATTATTATTTTTATTATTTGAAAAAAAATTCTTAGAGTGTTTATTTTTGGATGAACCTTTGTTATCTTTTCTTTCAATATTGAGAACTATAGGAGAAAATTTCTAGGGGTTGAATAGTAGCATGCACAAGATTGTTTGATTTCATAAATATAATTATTCGATTTATGGCTGTATTTTTTTGTGTAAAAGGTATGACTAATTTGGATCACAAATTTATTTATTTTTCATTTTTTTATGATATAGCAATTGTAAATACCTTGGAGGGAAAGTTTGACACTTTGCATGGTGAGTTTTTGAAGGTTTACAACAATTTTATATAGTTATTTTTTCCATGCCATTGTTCAAAATTATTTTCTCTAGATGTATTTATTTTTAATGGCTCTTTATTCTCTTCAATTTTAGTTTTGAGGACTATAAATAATTAATTTATTTTTAAGGGTTGAGAATTAGGTTTTGGTGGGTGTTAATTAGTGCATTTAGATTCTAAATTCCTATCCTCACATGTATACTAGAAGAAAATTCCACAAAAAATATCATTCAAGTTTTATTTTTTGTATGTTGCATGGTTGGTTTAGAGAACACAATATTGTAGTCATTATTAGTCTAGAAAGAAAGTTTTGGGATTTGTACAATGATGGTTTGAAGGTTTAATATCATTTTATAGAGTTTTTATTTTCATGTCATTGTTACAAATATTCTTTTTAGGTGTGTGCTTGTTATTGAATGAATCCCTCTTCACTTTAGATGTTTCTAGTCATTGTTTCAAAAATTATATCTTGGGTGTATATATTTTTTCCTAGGTTTCCCTTTATTATTGTTCATTTTGATGCTAACGACTATAAAAAAATTAAAGGGCTTTATAGGGGTTAAGTAGTAGCATGGGTGATATTACTTGAGTTTGTTAATATTATAATTATTCTATTTATGGATATGTGTTTTTGTTTTATATATGGGGCTTGTGGTTAATGTGGAGCATAAATTTTATTTTTCTTATGATATAAGTGATCATGGATATCATAGAGGGAAAGTTTGGGGCATTGGATGTTGAGATTTTGAAGGTTCACTATAATTTAAAATAGTTTTTATATCCATACCCAAGTGTTGAAAATACCTTTTTGTAGTGTAGGAAAATTCATACCTTTGCATTTTCCCACTTTTTTGGGCTTGCCTTGCTTTTTTTATCCTTATTTATGTCTTACTTGGTCCTATTTTACATCCAAAAGCCTAATAAATTATATCTTTTTATGGATAATTTTGACAAAAATCAAAGGGTAAATGATAATTTCATGATTTTGGTTTTGTGTCCCTGATTTTTGGGTTAGGGCTAAGATACCACCTAGGGCGTGTTTGTCCCCCAAAGCTCTTGGGACCCTGATTTCAAGGGAACCTTAATTCAGTACCTTTTTGGAGTTTGTGCCCCGAGTTTCATGCCTCAAGACTAAGATGCCACCAAGGGTGTCTTAGTCCTCCTTAAATTATTTTCAAGATTTAATTTCAAATCTTGCCAAGATTTAGCCTCCTTTAAAATTTAATGAATTCATATGTCAGCTTGTTGTGTTGTAATTTTGAGATATTAAGCATGGATAAGTATAAATACAAGGTTATTTCACTCATTTCTTACCAAGCAATTTGAATGAGAATTTCTAATAGCATAATTGAGTTCATAAGAGCATTCAAGAGCAATTCATCAAGCATTTGGAGCCATCATCAAAATTCAAGCATCATATGAAAGATATGCTTGCATCATGTTATTTTATGAGCTAACATTGGTTATGTAGGATTTTAATTCAAGCAAGAAATTCAAGTCAATATCTATCAAGCACTCCTTTGATTCAAGATCTACATTCAACTTAGCCATCTCACACAGGTTTGGAGATTTCATAACAAGGGTTTGGTGAGTTGTAACATTGCATGTTGTTCATTCATCATTTCCTTCCATTACTTCATTTCATCTCAAGGTTTAATTACCAACAAGGGGTTTGACCAAGGAAAATCCCCCTTTACTAATAATTGAAAAGTTTTTCCTCTCTTGCAGGTTTGTGTTTACATATTTAGGTTGAAGATCATTGGGAGTGCAAAGTTGCATTGTAAATTTGTCATCTTCACAGAAACTCACCTATAGGCTAGAGCTGGAAGTTTCAGAACCTAACATCCGAGAAGAAAGAAGTGCAAAAATTGTGCCTTAGGATGACATTCAAAGATTTCAGAAATTCAAGATTGGACTTAGTCAGAAGTGAAGGCATCTTAGTCCTCCAAGTGGATTTTTTAAAAGATTCTTTCTAATTCTATTCCAACATCTACCTTGAAAAACAATAGCGGGACTAAGACAATAGTAGGGGAATCTTAGTCCTCCCTAGCATATTTTGAGAGCATTTTTGCATTTCCAAAATCCTCATTACATTCCCATACTTTCCAAGGACATACATCCTAACTCGTTGTTGCTTAATTTCATCATTTGCATTCATTATTTGGCTTGCATTACCAGGTTTTGTGAGTTGAATGTTAAATTGTGAACTTTCCAAGCTTTTGCTTGGTGGTGAACCCCTCAAAGCTTAAAGAACACCCTCCTAGGTCTTCCTTGTTGAGAATTGACTCACCTTTGGGGTTGACAGTTAGTCCAATTTGGGATCCTAGGACATTATTGAATGACCTAAGGAGAAGATTAGGCATTTCAACACCCACACTTACTTTATTTACAATTTATTTTGGTGAAACTTTGTATAATATGGATAAAATTACTTTTCACTTTTACATATAGAATGTTTAAATTCATAAAACTTTGCATAAGTTTGATAAAAGTGTTTTTCATTTTTGGATATACATTGTTTGCATTCTTAAAGATTTGCATACATTGGATAAAAGTGTTTTGCATATTGGATATACATTGTTTACATTATTAAAGCATTGCATGAGATGGTTAAAATCACTTTTCATTTTTGGTCAAACAATGTTAGTGCCTTACCTTTCTAGGTATTGTAAGAAAAAAATTATATCCCCTCCCTATGAGAGTGTTTTAGTGAAAGAGAATACAACCTTGGGAAATCCTAACGATCACATTCATTCTTTTCCTAATACCTCTCCTATTTGTGAAGAGGATATTTTGGTGTTAGAAGAACCAATCAATGAGAGTTTTGAGAGTCTTAGTTTTTTTCTCCTTCTACCTCTCTTAGTGTAAAATACATTGATGAACAAGAAAAAGAAACCATAGGTAACCATGATGACTACATAACACAACAAGATACCATTGAAGCCTACCTACATCCATCTCCCAACATCTTCTCCTCTTTTGATAATGATGAGGATATGTTGGTGTTATATAATCAAACCTTTAATATCTATGAAAACCCTCTTTATAGTCCTTCCCTTTGGAAAAAATTATATCACAAAGAAATGAAAATTAGACAATATTGACAATCACATTTGTTCTTCTCCTATTATATCTCCTAGTTGTGAAGAGGATACTTTGATGTTAGAAAATACAATAGATGAAGGTTGTGAGAATCTTATGTGTCTCTCTTCCCCTAGGGAAAATATTATGGAACAAGAAAATTCAACCATTGATAACTCCCTTATGTGTGATGAATTCATTTTGTAAGAACCAATCCTTGAATGTCAAGAACATTTGGTTTGTAGTTCTCCTAAAAAATATCCTACTAGGGAAGATATAATGGTGGAATAAAATAAACATTGACAATAGTAATTCCTTAGATGGAGATGAGAAAGTGACATTAGAATCCCCTTCACTAAGAGATCATGAAAATAAGGATAAATCTTCTATGGTTATGCACATTAGATACCCCTTGAAGTACTCTCCCAAGCCTAAACTTAGCATTTATCCACCCTCTCAAAAACCACAAGTTCAAAAAACACTTGTACTTATCCTTGAACCACCTAAGAACAATGTTTCACAAAAGCCGAGTTACAATATTGTTGCTCATACATACAACACTAGGAACAATCTGCAACCAAGACAAACAACTTCAACAACCCTCCCATTGCCTAGTCCTATTTTTCCTAGTGCCCCTCTTTTTCCTTCACAAAGTGGAAAGAAGTATAATCTTGTCAAACAAATTAAGAATAATCTTGCTAAGATATCTTTATGGGACCTTCTTCAAGCCTCCCCTCACTACCATAACATGATTCAAAGTTATTTACAATAATTTCCTATCTCTTTTTATGCACAACCAAATGACATAAAATCCCTAATTAAAGGAATAAACACTGACATTGTTTTCCACCAAAGTGAACTCCCCCCTTTGGAAGTGCAAAAACAACACAAATCTTTCATAATAATTTATCGATATAAAAGTGCAGGAATAAAGTGAACCCTTGTTGACAATGGCTCATCCCTTAATGTGTGTAGTGTGACCCTTTTGGATAGGCTTGTCATCAATAAATAAAAAATTCAACCTAACTCTTTATCTATTAAGGGATTTGACAATGTTGTAAAACAACTACTCAGTGTGATCACTTTACCTATTACAGTTGGAACTTAGGCCACATTAGAAACATTGATCCATGTTATGCCTCAATATCTTTGATATAATCTCCTTTTAGGTAGACCGTGGACTCATGAATGAATGGGGTGTCTTCTACTCTTCATCGTAAAATGAAGTATATTTACAACAAAAAAGTGTACATACTTGAAGTTGAACCTGACCCAAATAGTTGTTTGAACATTGAGAAGAAAAAGGAGAATCCTTTTACAACATTAACACCAACTACACAAGTGGAACCTATGCAACATAAAGACATAAAAAAATATTAAGGAAGTCACAAATATATTAGAAGATGACTGGGGTTCCTTAGACATCAAACTTGCATTCATGGGTGAATACAAGATCATAAACATGTAAAGACTCTAAAAAGGAAAAGAAAAAGTGGTAATGTTAACACAAGATTTGGACGACCCTTTGAAAGCATCCACCTTAACCACTTTAGAAGAAAAATAAAATTACGCAACAAAATTTGATGAACTTAAGTATGAGCAACCAATGAATCCAAAAGAGATGCATAAAATTTATGGAAAAGGTTATGAAATGATGAAACAACTTGGTTATAGTGGAAAAGGATGTGGTGCTAGAGAACAAGATATATGTTAGAACTAAAATTTTGAAAATTTTATAGTTGTATATGCTCATGATTTTCCAAAAATTTCCATGCCATAAGCTCATGAACCCGCTTTGCATAATATTTTTCCCATGCATTAGTTTTTTTCATCATTTGGTCCCATAGAATTCATCTATCCTTGAGCATTTGAGTATATAACACATATCAGCAAGACACAGTTCATTGTCTTAGTGACAAAAGGATTCTTTCGGTGAGACAATGGTTATTAGTATATGTCATAATGAGCGTTTGTAAGTCATACTAATTGAAGAAATAGAGACATCGGCGAGACAACAATCATCAGGATTAGTTATAGTGAGCACCTATATATCATACCAATGAAGTACAAAAGTGAAAGTTTGGCGATACAGGAGTAATCAGTGTAATGTCCCACAACATTTGTTTGGTCTCACCGATAAAGCAAAAAGTTGGTCTCATTGTTGCCATCGGAATGAAGTTAGGGAATCTTACTAACCCCTATGTCACAACGACAAAATTTAAACTTGGAGATATGTTCAGCAAGATAGGTTTCATTAGTGAGAGCTAGGAGAGTCATGTCGAGTATTGCTTTATCGGTAGGAAAATTGTTAAGTCTTAGTGATCAAAAAATGAACCTAAGGGGATGTTTTGGTAAGACAAAAATTAATCTGTGGAACATTTTGTTGACCCCTTAAGTTACAACGATGGTTTTTATCAGCATGAGCCTCAACAATATACTTGTGATTGAAGGAATAACTATTAGAGAGACACATAGTGTTGGTATAACTACAGGAGAACATAGTGATATAAGCAAAGATACAAAATAGTTGTCGGGGAGACTTGAAGTGTCGGTATGACTGCAAGATATCAATGTGATATGTAACCTGTTGGTGGTCGGAGAGACTCAGAACATCAGGGAGACTACATGATGGCTTTGCGAAAGTCCAAAGAATAGTGGTAAAGGCCAAAATGAAATAATTGTCAGGATGTGAATGTGAAGGGACACAACTTTTCATGTGGCCACTATAAATACTAATTTTTGACAATAAAAGAGAGGCAGAGAGAGAGAAAGAAATATAGTAGATCAGAATGTAAAATTTTGAGACTATGATGCATGTAAAAATGATCGAGATTTAAATGGAATTCATCTAATTTGGTGGTATCTTTCTAGTTTCAGTCATTTGTTGTGTTAATTAAAAACATTGCTGAAGTTGTCTCCAAGGTTGATATTTTCTAATTGTTTAAGCTTATAATATCAAGGATATTTTTTCAATTTATTAGTACACATTTGTTGTAACTGTATGGTTGGATTAATTGGATCTCTCAAGGAAAGATTAAATCCTTTAAAACAATCATAGTAATTAGGGAATATCATTTGGATCATTAAGAAGAACTCAGTAGTCATATTCCTACATGTTTATACCAGTTATAAACTTAAAACCTATATGCCAAACAATTTGAATTTCTGCTAGAGAGAAGTTACTCATTTCATATTTTTATTTGACTCTGTCTACCCAATAAGGCACTAGTCTTTGTTATTTCATTATTTAGTTTCATTCATTTTTCACATGAACACATTAAGTTTTAGGCCTGATATTGCTTATACAATTTATACCAAATTACAACTCATTTATCCACTTCTATTTTCCTGTGTGGATAAATTATTTTGGGAAATAAACATTGGTCAAGTTTTCTTCATTATTGTAGGTACATCTTCCTGGAAGCACCTAAAGAGTAGAAGGTCTAAATCTTTTGGCCTTGTCTATTACCCTAAAACATATCAAGAGATTGGCAACCTCTTGAGGTGTTTCTCCTACATTTTTGAGAGCTAACAAATTAGCGACTCTGTTGGGGACATTATTGCAGGATATCTAGTTGAAGATTATATAGTCATTGAAAAAAAAGTCATAATTTGAGAAGTTTTAGAAAAAGTGATTCTGTTGGGGATACACTCAAGAATAGTTTCATTTTTCTCACTTTTCACAAAGTGAGTGGCAACTCTAACAAGAAAATTGCATCAATTCATCATGCATGGTAGAAAATCCCAATATAAGGGAGGTCTTGTTGAAGGTCCTACTAGTAACAGTAAATGGATACAAAAGGGTGATAAGGATGACAAGGGTAAGAAGAAAGAGGATGACATGTGTATAACGAATAAAGACAAAAAAACAAGACTACATTATGAGACATATGACCATTATGATACATGGAGAGATAATTCAAATACAAAACCTTGTACCCCAGAAGAACAAAAAAATCCCTTTTATAATCCTCAGAAACAGGCAGAGTTCGATGCTAAACTCAAAGCTAAACGAATTAGATATCAACAAGAATATGATCAAAGAATGGAGGGTAATCAAGATGAGTCTATTGATCATGTAATTCCTCAAGAAAACTATGAATTCTCACCTTGTGAAGAGATAGAAGCATAGTTCGAGTTTCATGAACAAGAAGTAGAAAGAGCAAAAGCTAAATAGGAAAAGATCCAAATGATAAAAGAAATTCAAGACTTGAAATTGCAAGAAGCTCAAATTAAGGCTCAGGAAGTTAATCTTTCAAAGTATGTGCCACCTCATAAACAAGGAAACAATAATGTAGGGTCTTCATATCAGCCAAAGGCTCCTCAAAATCAGATTGGAAATCAATACAACCAGCCAAACCATCCACCATATACTACAGCACAACATACAAATGCACAACCATCTCATGGTCAGCAATATGTGCCATATCTTCATGCACAATATAACAATCCAATGTACCAGTATCAACATGTGCATAATCCTCCCCCTCAGCAATATACAACAATGATTAGACAATTTTATTTGACAAGGTTTCAATTATACCCTTACTCTATAGATAGCAGTTGGAGAAGTCCTGTTTCTAAATTTACAAGGAATAGTGCAATTATTGTTGAAGATCATTTGAAAAAATTTAATGCTTTTATTCAAGATTTGGATATACCATATGAAGACTTACATATGATTTTTTCATGATGTCACTCATCGAAGAAGGTAGGGATTGGTTCAATGGCCTACCAACAACCTTTGTTGATTCTATTCAAGAGTTTTAGGATCAATTTCTTGAACAGTATGGAAACCTATGTGCACCAGATGTTGCTTTTCATGAATTAGTGGGAATTCAAAAAAATTAGAACAAGTCAATTTATGATTTTAACTAGAGATTTAACAAATTTCAAAATAAGATACCACTGGGATCAAAGTTTCTAGACTCAATAGCATTGAGTGTCTATTTGAAAGCATTTGATCCAAAAATAGGGTATGAACTAAGAAATACGTTTCCACGAGATTTACCTGAAGCCCAGAAGATAGCATTAACTATTGAAAACAACAGGAAGGCTGTTGGGATGATCAATAGGAGAGATAATCCTAGGGCTCCTGAACAAGTAAATAATTATTAGTACAAATAGGAGAACATGTATAGAAGTGAGAGGCCTAGGTTACATGATATTCCTTAGAATACAAATTGGAAAGATGGAAAACCTATAATTGATATACCTAGGAACAAGGAAACACCTGATTCATTAAGGAAGAAGGGTACATATATGGTAAATAATAATCTTTGGTGTGAAACTTGTGATAAGCCACATTCCTCGGATTATTGTGTTGTAGCTCAAGAAATGCAGGAAGAAGGAATGTAGCGGGTGACAATGGAGAGGATCACATAGTGTATTTGACTTCAAATACTTTTCACCCTGCTAAGGAGGAGTATTCATCTTCAGAAGATGAAGGCTATGAGTATGATGTTTTGAACTAGAGGTGTAATGTCCACATGGCTGAACAACAAGTTTTTTCTAATTTTGAAGATAATCACTCTGTTGAGGTAGCTACAAAATGCAATATAAGGAGACCTACTGAAGAGGAAATAATGAAGTTAACCATTACTATAGTCAAACAAGCAAAGATAAAGTACTGGTTGAGAAATAGGATAGTGAATGAGAAGGAAAATGTTCTTAAGGGTATATTTATGAAAGACAGAGAAAAGACACCAGTATTTTTGAAGAAAACAAAAGATGAACATCATAATGAGAATGAACAGATGCTTGCCAAAATAAGGGGAACATAGAATCATATAAAGAAGAGCAGAAGACTATCCAAAAGGAAGATTTCAAAGGAGAAACATTAGAACAAAAAAAAGGGATTAAGGCAGATGGTTCTTCATTCAATTTTTCTCAGGATTTATCTCAGTTAAAAATGTTTGTCCCACTACTTGAGATGATGAGAATCAAGGAGTATAGGGATAGTACAATTCAATTGATATCAAATGGAAATGAGATGGCCACTAAAATGGTTAACAAGCAAGAGAAAGTGATTGCCCCTGAAGTGTGTTTAAATGATGTATTGGTAAGTTCCCCACAGGTTGAACCTTTTTTCACCATGCTACTTTTAAACAAGTTGTTGAGGAATTGCATGATAGACTCTGGCACTACAATCAATATCATTCCAGTTGGGATTATGAAATAGCTAGGCATGTGGGTAGATACTAATGAAGGGAAATTCTATGCAATGGATAGTAGGCATGTTCCAGTAGTAGGTGCTATGAAAGGTGTTGAAGCCAAATTAGCTACTTATCCTCATGTGGCCTACAATATAGATCTAGCAGTAATTGATACTCCTCCTCAGTTTGGGATGCTTTTGTCAAGACAATGGATGAAAAAAGTTGGGGGAAATGTACAATTTGATTTATCTTATGCAATAATTATAGTGAATGGCCAAGAAGTTAAGTTGTATAGGGAGCCAAGGATGAACCCAATTATAGATTGTGTACCTCAAGATCAAGTCAATTGATTTTGTGATTTGGATCTTGGGAATTTTAAAATAGAACTAGCTCAGCCAAAGTTAGTGAACAATGATCCAATTGATAAACATATTACAAAGAACTGTAATGGTGTGTGGAAAATGTATTTCGATGGAGCTTGCAGCCAAGAAGGTAACAGAGAAGGAATAGTGTTTGTTTCCCCTGAAGGAGTTTTAAATATTCATTTTTTTCTGGCATTTGAATGTATGAACAACATAGCAGAATATGAAGCTTTGTTAACATATTTTAATATGGTTGTAAAACATAAGATCAAGTTGCTAGCTATTCTAGAGGACTCTGAGCTAGTTGTTTCTCAAGTTAAAATGAAATATACAACAAAAAACAAGAGATTGAAGCAATAGAGGAATGTTGTATGGGACACAATTGAATTGTTTGATGCTTTTTCCATTGAGTGGATTGATAGGTTACAAAACATAATGGTAGACTTTTTAGCCAATGTAGCACTAAGAAGAGATGACATCACATTGGCTAGGGTGTCTCAAATTGAGTTCAAAACAAGACCTGTTGTTCCTAAAAATATATATAGTTGGTAGGTTTTTAATGATGATGATGACATTTTGAAGTTTATTCACTGTATAGATCAATATGAAGCTCAAGAAGTTGATTTCAATGCATTTGTTGAAGAAATAGATGGAAAGTAGACAATATTCGAAAAAGAGGTCTTATAGCTTAAAACTAATAAGCTTCCAAAAGGGCTAGTGGCATTGGAGAGGGTGTATGATGGAAATGATCGGTCCCTCATGAAGAAGACACCAGTCAAGAGGGAGGATATTGAAGAGGTTAACTTAGGGATTGAACTGGCACCAGAAAAGGTATACATTGGAAAGAAAATAAGCCCTACAATTTGAAGAATGTTGATTGCACTATTGAGGAAATATAAACATGTGTTTGGATGGTCTTATGAAGATCTCAAAGCATATAGGGAAGATTTGTTTCAACATGAAATACCATTGAAGCCAAATGCAAATCAATTTATGCAAAGACAAAGACCTATTAACCCAACATTGGAACCAAAAATGCATGAGGAATTGACAAAGCTTAGAGATGGGGGTATTATCAAACCAATCAGGAATTCAACATGGGTTTTGAACCTGGTTCCTATGAGGAAGAAGAATGGGAATATCAAATTATGTGTGGACTTCAAAAATCTAAATGTGTCATCCCTCAAGGATAATTATCTTCTACCTAATATGGAAGTTGTACTACATAAAGTAACAGGGTGTGAGATGTTATCTATGATGGATGGGTTCTCGGGTTACAACCAGGTCAAAGTTAAAGAATCTAAGCAGTATAAGATAGCTTTTACAACTCCATGGGGAACATATGTTTATGTGAGAATTCCATTTGGTTTCACAAATGTTGGTGCAACCTTTCAAAGAGCTATGGACATAGAATTTGCATATTTGATTAGTGCTATCATGGTGGTATATCAAGATGACCTTACTACTTATTCAAAAAGGGTTGAAGATCATGTAAAACATCTAGAAAAAGGTATTTATTAAAGCTCTGGAATACAGTATTAGTGTGAACCCTAAAAAATGTCATTTTGCAGTCATAGAAGGTAAACACTTAGGACTTATTGTGTCAAAGGAGGGGATCATAATAGATCCTGAGAGGCTTGAGGCTATAGATAAAATCCCTATTCCTAAAAATGTTAAGGCCATCTAGTCATTCTTTGGACAAATTAATTTTGTTAGGAGATTTGTATCTAATTTTGCTGAAATTGTGATGCCCATATCAAAGATGTTGAGGAAGGGACAAAAGATAGAATGGACTACAGAGACATTGGAAGCTTTTATATCCATCAAAAGGGCCATCAAGGAAGCTCTTGTCCTTAAATCTCTAGATTTTGCAAAACCTTTTCAGATATTTTCATTTGCTTCAATGCACAACATTGTTGTTGTTATGTTACAGAAGAATGAGGAAGGTCATGAGCAACCTGTATCTTTCTTCATTAAGTCACTGTAGGGGTCAAAATTGAAATATGATATCATGGAAAAACAAGTGTTTGCATTGGTGAAAGCCATAACAGCTTTTAGACCATATCTTGTTGGAGCCAAAGTGATAGCTTATGTCCCTCATGCAGTTGTTAAAGATATTTTGACACTATTAGAAGTAATAGGAAAGAGATGTAGGTGGATTAATAAAATTAAAGAATTCAATATGGAAATACAAATCAGGAAGTTAGTAAGAGGTCAAGGTTTGGCCAAGTTAATGGTAGAAACAAATGTTGAAGCAAATCAAATTTGTAATGCAGAAGATGAAGGAAATGCAATTGCAAGTATTGAGCATAATCCTTGGTATACAGACATCATGTATTACCTCAAATACATGAAGTGCCTTGAAGGATTAATTGATAATCAGAGAAGAACCTTAAAGTTGTAAGCATCAAAATATGTGTTTATGGAAGGTGATTTATTTTGGAAAAACAAGGACAATATGTTGTTGCTTTGTCTTGATGAGTCATAGGCCAAGCATGTTTTGAGAGAGATGCATAAAGGGGTTTGTGGAGGCCATTATTCTACAAAGACAACTACACATAATATTCTCAGGGTGGGTTATTATTGGCCAAATTTTTTTTAATGATTCCTTTTCATATGTAGGAAGATGTGAAGTGTGCCAGAAGTTCTCAAGGAAAATGAAGTATTAGGGAGCTTTACCACTCAGACCTTTGCAAGTTGAAGCCCCTTTTCATCAGTGGGGTATTGATTTTATTGGTGAGATACAAGAAAAATCAAGTGGAGGACATAAATGGATACTGGTAGGTACTAATTATTTCACTAAATGGGTAGAGGCAATCCCAACCAAGTAGGCAACAAGTAAAGTTGTGATCAATTTTTTAATGGATAACATTATTACCAGATTTGGTACACCATTAAGATTGATTACAGATAATGGAATTTGTTTTAGATCTTATGAGTTTAGAGATTTTTGCAATACATATGGTATCAATGTTTTTTATGCATCTCCTTACCATCCACAAGCTAATGGTCAAGCAGAGTCTAGCAATAGGAGTCTTCTGAAAATCATAAAGAGAATGTTAGGTGGGAATAAGAAGGCTTGGTATTCAAAATTGAGGTTGACTATGTGGGCTGATAGGATAACTATGAAAAAGATGATTGAAAAATCCCCATTTGAATTGGTATATGGAACACAAGCTAGAATTCCCTTACAAAATTTGTTACTAGTTTATAAATTTATCCTTTAGGAAGATATAGATATTCCAAAACCAATGGAGGAAAGAATGGAACAATTGGTAGAGATTGATGAAGTAAGAAGAGTAGATCAAAATCAGAATGTGAAGTTGCAGGCACAAATGAAGTATTTATTTGATAGAAGCACAAAAGATAGAAAATTTGAAGAAAGTGATTTGGTGTTAATGTGGAATGAAAGGTGTCAGGAGAAGGGAAAAAAATGGGAAATTCAAAGCATTGTGATTAGGATCTTTTGTGGTTGTTGGCAAGAAAGGTGAAGATTTGTATTACTTGCAAAATATGACTAGTGAAGAATAGGAGTTGCATGTACATGGGAAATTATTGAAGAATTTTTCCTCTTAAGAAATACAGAGGTTTAAGGGTTGCCATTGCATGGAAAACTCTTGATAATCCTCTTAAAAATTCTTCTCCATGCACAGTAGTTTAGGAAATAAAAGGAAGCAAGAATTTCCAGTACATGGATAGTCCTGATATTCCTTCTTTTCAAATAAATCTTTCCATGTACAGTAGTTTAGGGTCTTGTTCATCTCTTTTTCTATTCATTCCATCCTGCTTATTGGTCCATCACCTTGAAATTTGGATCCTTGCAATGATCTCACAATCATTCATCCCTAGACAGAGCCACTATTAGAAATATAAAATTTTGAAAATTTTATAGTTGTGTATGCTCATGGTTTTCCAAAAATGTCCATTCCATAAGCTCATGAATTCGCTTTACATAATATTTTTCCCATTAATTAGTTGGTTTTCATCATTTGGTCCCATAGAATTCATCTATCCTTGAGCATTTGAGTATATAACACATATCAGTAGGACATAGTTCATTGTCTTAGTGACAAAAGGATTCTTTCAACAAGACAATGGTTATCGGTATATGTCATAATGAGCTTTTGTAAGTCAGGCTGATCGAAGACATAGAGACATATTGGTGAGACAAAAATTGTCGAGATTAGTCATAGTGAGTACCTATATATCATACCGATGAAGTGCAAAAGTGAAAGTTTGGAAAGACAGGAGTAATCGGTGTAATATCCCACAACATTTGTTTGGTCTCGCTGATAAAGAAGAAAGTGGGTCTCGTTATTTCCATTAGAATGAAGATAGGGAGTCTTAATGACCCCTATGTCACAATGACAATATTTAAACTTGGAAATACGTTTGGAGAGATAGGTTTCATTGGTGAGAGCTAGTATAGTCATGTTGAGTATTGCTTTATTAGCAGGAAAATTGTTAAGTCTCGGTGATCAGAAAATGAACCTAAGGGGATGTTTTGGTAAGACACAAAGTAATCTATGGAACATTTTTATAACCCCTTAAGTTACAACGATTTTTTTTATCAGCAGGAGTCTTAGTGATATACTCATGATTGAAGGAATAACTGTCAGAGAGACACATAGCATTAGTATAACTACAAGAGAACATAGTGATATAAGCAAAGATACAAAATAGTTGTTAGGGAGACTTGAAGTGTTGTTATTACTGTAGGATATCAATGCAATATGTAACCTGTTGGTGGTCGGAGAGACTCAGAACATCAGGGAGACTACGTTATGTCTTCACAGAAGTCCGAAGAACAATGGTAAAGGCCAAAATGAAATAATTGCTAGGATGTGAATGTGAAGCAATGTAACTTTTCATGTGGCCAATATAAATACTAATCTTTGACAGTAAGAGAGAGGCAAAGAGAGAGAAATAAAATACAGTAGATCAGAATGTAAAATTTTGAGACTATGATGCATGTAAAAATGATGGAGATTTAAATGGAATTCATCTGATTTGGTGGTATCTTTCTAGTTTCATTTGTTTGTTGTGTTAATTAAAAACATTACTAAAGTTGTCTCCAAGGTTGATATTTTCTAATTGTTTAAGTTGATAATATCAAGGATATTTTTCCAGTTTATCAGTACACATTTGTTGTAACTGTATGGTTGGATTAATTGGGCCTTTCAAGGAAAGATTAAATCCTTTAAAACAATCATAGTAATTAGGGAATCTCATTTGGATCATTAAGAAGAACTCAATACTCATATTCTTGCATGTTTATACTAGTTATAAACTTAAAACCTATATGACAATCAATTTGAATTTCTGCCAAAGAGAAGTTACTCATTTCATATTTTCATTTGACTCCGTATACCCAATAAGGCACTAGTCTTTGTTATTTCATTATTTAGTTTCATTTGTTTTTCACATGAAAACATTAGGTTTTATCCCTAATATTGCTTATACAATTTATACCAAATTACAACTCATTTATCCACTTCTATTTTCCTGTGTGGATAAATTATTTTGGGAAATAAACATTGGTCAAGTCTGCTTCATTATTGTAGGTACACCCACCTAGGTTTGGTAGCACCTGAAGAGTAGAAGGTCTAAATCTTTTGGCCTTGTTTGTTACCCTGAAACATATCAAGAGATTGGTAGCCTCTTGAGGTATTTTTCCTACATTTTTGAGAGCTAACAGTATCCATGTCCCTATAGAGGCTCAAATGCAAGAAAATACTAGTGGTATTGGTTACTGTCCTTTGATAGAAATAAAAAAGCCTTAACTCAACACCAAAACTCTAACAAAAAATTCTTCTAAGCCGACTTTAACAATAGTGCATCCTAAATTGATAGACACTAGTGGTCTTGATTGTTATCATTTGAAAGAAATAGAGAAGTCCTTGCTTGACATTAATGTCATTACGCAAAACACTAATTGTGGATGCTAAAATGCATAAAATGTGGTTAGAAATCTATGATAAAATCTACTTGAATGCGTTAGTGACAACTAAAAAATCAAGATATTCAACATCATTATGAAATAATACATCATGTTCAAAATTCAAACAAATGACAAAGGATCTAAAGAAAAAGCATAAGAAAACATGATGCAAACTATCTCATAGTGGATTGGTGTCACATGTGCTAGTGACCCTTTCCCAATCCTTGATTGATAAGCTTAAGATGATAATTGCTATTGATATGGAGATGCTAAGTAGACAAGATCAAATCTCAAATGAAGAGAGTGACCTTGCAAGAGATTGTGGAGGATTTGCTTGAGGATGAAGCCTTTATTTAAAGATTTTCAAAATGCCAAGTGTTGAAGAGAGACCAATGTGGGACTAAAGATTCTGCCAATGATAGGAGGACACTTGTCATCATGTGATTAGCTGATGTATGTGCAAGATTTGGGAAGAGTGCCCAAGAGGGGGAAATTTTGACCCAAATTTGCAAATAAATTTTTGAGAGGGGACAAGAAAGAAGAGTAAATAAATGCCCCGCTTGACTTGTCATGTTGAGAGAAATGAGGTTTTAATAAATCAATAAAATTGATTTATTGTGCAAGTGGATAGATCTAGATAATGCAAGTGCGATGGGATTAGCATTAGATTAGGATTAGATTATGATTATGCTGATTAATGCTGATTAGGTGAGTTGACATTTTGGACTTAAATTTCTGATTTATTTAAATCAGAAAAGGATGAAATATGATTTAGGATTTAATTTAAATGAAGTCCTGATTTATTTAATTAAGTGGATGATGCAAGATGAAGGTTGAATGATAATGTTTATTTGATAAATGACCTTGAGATTATTTAATGAATGGATGAAAATGCACTTGATTAATTGATGAATGGTCCTAATGCAACATCTAATTTGACTGAATCCGATCGAATGTATAATGTAAATTTTGCATGTCCACATTTTGCCCCTCTTTGAAGCAATGTACTTGTTGCATTGGTTCAAAGAATAAACTTTCCACGATCGAAATTAAAAAAATTATGATTTTTCAGATGCCCCAGTGGAAAGTACATTGGTACATTGCCCCCTCGAGAGATCGAGCGAAAAGATTCGATTTGAGGGTCGATCTCGCGATAAAGAGGTTCAAAATGTGATATGTTGTGATTATGCAATGGATGATTTATGAGATGCTTAGACTAACAGATCTATATTATGTTGATGATTATGCAATTCATGTGAAATGATCAATGTTTCCTATGATGTATGATATGAATGATATGTGGTATGCGGTATAATGATGGTTTGTAGATGCAGGATGGATGTAAGGATGGATGCATGACATGCATGGATGTTACATGGAATGAGATGATACAAGAGGATCCAACAAGTCCATGGATTATCGACTTTATTAGAGATGATGATGATAAATGATGATGATGATGAGAAATGATGATGATAGATGGATGATTTTGGTTTATCAAGGATTGGGATTTTCAAAGGTCACTTACTTTATGTTTGATAACACGTGCCGTAGCAATGATGCATCAAGGTATAAAGGACCAAGATGGCGCGAAAATTTAGTGTGATGGACTTTGACTCGACAACAGATAGGAGTATTCTTGTTCACACTTCTGACATAATGGAAACCTTGCTAGGATGCACTTTTTAGAAGTCTCAACATCTCAACCAAAACACCTGAAAGGTATAACCAATCAATGCACAATAGTCAACAAGCTATCCAAACATCCTCCATACATATCTAATAAAGCAAGTATTCGCCAAGTTATTTTACAAGAATGTCCAACAAGCACAGCAAACAAAAGATAATGATCGTTGCCCCATTCCTATCTCTCTAAATCCTTCGTTCGGATATCATCGAGAGGTCCTTGGAATGAGCGCAATAAGATAAATCAAAAGAAAAGATCAAGTATACAAACAAGCCAATGTTCTTCATACCTTCAGCCAGAGGGATGTGTTTCAAAAGATGGGAGCCAAAACTTATTGCCAAAAGATAATGTCCATTGTCAGAACGGATCCTAGGACATGTTAATGACACGTCGTTTTGTTTACCCAAAGTGGTTGATTTGATAAAAGTGCCCATTGTCGGAACGGATCCTAGGACATGCTTTGTATAGGATGATGATGGTTTGATAAGTTGATTGATAGGCTGTTGATATAAGGTCGATTGACATGTTTGAAAAATGATCAAGACTTTGATTTTGTGTTCAATGGTTCATTGTTTCGATTTTGATTTTACGATTGAAGTTTGATTTTGCTGACTGCTATGATTGTTTCTGTTTGCGTTGCCAAAGGATGAAGGTGGAAATCACTTTATTATGGATGATTGATTATTGCGGGTGCAAGCGAGGTGAGATGGATGGATTTTTTCAAATATTTGGATGTTTTTGACGTTTTGCAATGTTTTGAGGCTGTTTTTGGTATTTTTCGATGTTTTTACAAATGTTTTTGATTTTTCAGTTTTCCAATGTTTTTGGGATTTTCTGAGATTTTGACCGAGAGACTAACCTAAAGACCTATCCTAGGGGCCTCGGGGGCTTATCGATAGATTAGCCTTGCCTACGTTATATACACAGAGACCACATAGTTCGACTGACGACTTGACCGATTTACAGATGAAGATACACATGATGCAATGTCAGTTTATTATGACGGACTCCTATAGGACTGACCTAAATGTCTCAGGGGATGATCAAAGATCAACCTTGCCTACGCTCAAGCTCAAAGATCTATCGAGTCTCGACAAGACGACCTTTGTTTTTGGATTTTGAAATTTTTGATGTTTTGATATTTTGATATTTTGATGTTTTTGGATTTTTCTCGATTTTGAGGATTTTAAGATCATACACGAATCCGATCCGATGAGAACGTGCCCCCAGTGTGAAGTGATAGACTACTCCAATATAGGCAGGACAAACTGACCTTTTAAGTGGGCCGAGTAGCTCTACGAGGAATCATGACACAAATGAAAGACCAAGCTATGGTGCAGATGCGGATGGAAGGGTGAAATGCGACGATATGCGATGAGTGAGTGAATGATGCAAAGCAAGTCACGGAGACCAAGATGGATGGAGAGTGCTTATTTACACAAGGTGCCTGTTTACCAGGTTTTCACCAAGGTACTTGCCCAAAGTGCCACTAAAGTGGTTTTCACTAGAGGACGATTTTTTTCTCTTTACTGTTTTCTTGATTTTTTGGATTTTTTATTTGTCACCAAGACGCCTGTTTGCCAGGTTTTCGCCAAAGTAACCATTTTTTTAGGACTTTTTATGATTTTTTGGATTTTTTGGTTCTATACCTTGAAAGATTTAGGCATAAAACTTTTTGAGATGGGAGCTATTCATTGGCTCCTGTAGGGGTTCCCCTTCGGGTGTTGATAACTGATATGCCCCTAATTTGTAGCTTGCTATGATGACAAAGGGTCCCAGCCAGTTGGGTTCAAACTTTCCCTTGCCATTTGGGTTCAAGACATTCTTCTGATTCTCTTTTAGCACCAATTCTCCAACTTGGAAAGTTTTGCTTCTGATTTTCTTGTTGTAGCTCCTTTTCAGTCTATTCTGATACACTTGCAGATGGTTTAAAGCATCCAAACATCGCTCATCCAACAGTTCCAGCTCGTTCAGTCTTGAAACTTGATACTCCTCATCCGTGATGAGGTTTTGCAATGATACTCTAAGGGATGGTAACTCGATCTCAATGGGCAAGATGGCCTCTGATCCGTAGACCAAGGAAAATGGTGTGGAACCAGTGGGTGTGCGGATGCTGGTTCGGTAAACCCAAAGGGCAGGATTAAGCTGCAAATGCCAGTCACGACCTGCGTCATTGAATGTTTTCTTAAGGATTTTGAGGATGGTTTTATTTGTAGCTTCTGCTTGGCCATTGCCTTGGGGATAGTATGGGGTGGAAAAGCGATGTTGTATTTTGAACTTATCACATAGGTCACGGACTTCCTGATTTTTGAATGGTGTCCCATTATCTGAGATAATAGCTTGTGGAACACCATAGCGGCATATGAGATAGTTCAGGATGAACTTTGAGATCTGCTTTCCTGTTATGTAGGTCATAGGTATGGCTTCAACCCACTTGGTGAAGTACTCAGTTGCGGTTATAATGAATTTGTGGCCGTTGGATGAGGTAGGTGTGATTTTCCCAATGAGATCGAGTCCCCACTGTGAAAAGGGCCATGGTGTGATGATTGGATGAAGCTCTTGAGCTGGAGCATGGATGAGGTCCCCGTGTTGCTGACACTGTAGACACTTCTTGACGTATTCATGTGCCTCTCTGTCCATGGTAGGCCAGTAATACCCACTCCTCAACAATTTCTTAGACAAGGTCATGCCACTCGAATGAGAACCACAGATGCCGTTGTGCACCTCAGTTAGGGCAGCCGAAGCCTCCTCAGGGTTAAGACATCTTAGTAAGGTTCCTTCTATGCTTCTACGATAAAGGGTTTCTCCTAAAATGACAAAACGAGATGCTTTCTTGATAAAGGTTCGTCTAAGGCTTGAACGCAAATCGGCGGGAATGATACCTATCCTAAGGTATGTGTAAATGTCTTGGTACCACTGATCATTCGGACCAACGATTTCACCCACAAATTCTGACTCTGGTACCTTGAATGCTGGTACGAGAAACTGCTCTACCAAGAAGTCAAATTTTGGAACATTTGGAGGGATCTCTAAGAGTGATCCAATAGTTGCCATTGCATCTGCTGCTCTGTTGTTGGTTCTTGGTACTTGCTCGAATGTGATGTCAACAAAAGATTCCTTGAGATTTTCCACCAGCCTTTTGTATGGAGTTAGCTTATCATCCTTTGTTTGGTACTCATTGTTCACTTGATTTATGATAAGCTGTGAATCTCCATATACCTTCAATGTCATAATGTTCCACTGTACTGCTATCCTGAGACCTATAGTTAAAGCCTCGTATTCTGCAATGTTGTTGGTACAAGGGAATGCTAGTTTGTATGATCTTGGTATACAATCCCCTTGTGGAGTGATGAAGAAGATACCAGCTCCTGACCCATGTTGTGTGTAGGATCCATCAAAGTATAGTTTCCAATGAGTAGCTATGTCAATGTTGAAAATGGATTCATCTGGAAATTATGAAACAAGTGGGTTCTCCGCATAGATAGGTGCGTCTGCTAGTTGGTCTGCAATGACCTGTCCCTTGATTGCCTTGCGCTCCACATACTCAATGTCATATTATGATAATATCATTACCTACTTAGCCATTCTTCCCGTAAGCATTGCCTTTGAAAGAAGATACTTTAAGGGATCAATTTTAGCTATGAGTTTGATCTTGTGTGCCAACATGTAGTGTCTGAATTTTTGGGATGCAAACACCACTGCTAGGCAAGCTTTTTCAATGAATGTATAGTTTAACTCATGGCCCACCATTGTACGGCTGATGTAGTAGATGGCTCTTTCTGTTCCATTTTCATCATGTTGTGCTAGGAGAGCACCAAGGGCTGCTGCAGTTGCTGAGATATAAAGGATCAATGGTTTGTTCTGAATTGGAGGCCTTAGTACTGGAGGTGTTAACAGATATTCCTTGATTTTGTTGAAGGCTTGTTCACATTTGTCATCCCATTTGTACGTTACCCCCTTGTGGAGTAAGTGAGAGTAAGGGATTTGTTTGTCTGCTAATTGTGCTATGAACCTGCGAATTGACTGAAGCCTGCCTTGGAGACCTCTCAGTTGTTTCAATGTCCTAGGAGCTTCCATTTCAAGTATTGCTTTCACCTTTTCCGGATCAATCTCAATGCCTCTCATTGACACTATGTAGCCCAACAACTTTCCTGATTGTACGCCAAAGACACACTTCTTGGGATTCAAACGAACCTTGTATTCTTCTAGTCTGTCAAAGATAGCACTCAAGACCGATATATGATCCTTCCTCTTTTTGGATTTTCCCAAGGATGTCATCAACATAGTCCTCAACTGTTTTGTGGATCATGTCATGGAATATTAGTGTCATGGCCCTTTGGTATGTGGCCCCGGCATTCTTTAAGCCGAATGGCATTACGTTCCAGCAGTATGTGCCCCAAGGACAAGTGAAAGATGTTTTATGTTGGTCTTCCTCTGCAATTCTTATCTGATTATAGCCTGAAAATCCATCCATCAAGGAAAGCATCTCATGCCCCGCGGTCATGTCTACAATCATATCAATGTTAGGCAACGGAAAATCATCTTTTGGGCAAGCCTTGTTCAAGTCCCTAAAGTCCGTACAGATTCTTATGCCCCCAGTTGGTTTTGAAACCGGTACTAGATTGGAGACCCACTCAGGGTAGGCGATCGTTCGTATGAATCCCGCCTCTAGTAGTTTATGGAGTTCCATCTTGACTAATAGAGCAATCTGTGGGTGCATCTTTCTCAACTTCTGTTTTACAGGTTTAGCTTCAGGATAGACTGCCAAGTGATGAACCACTACCTCTGGATCCAATCCTGGCATATCAGCATAGGTCCACGCAAAATTTATCTTCCTCTCCTTTAAGAAGGTAGCCAACTCCTCCTGTTCTTTGCATAATAATGACTCAGCGTAGAATGTAATATGAGGAGTTTCTTGTGTTCCCAGATTGATGGGGTTGCACTTTTCTGCTAGCATAGCTGACTTTTCTTGGTGTATAGTTGTAAGAGGAAGATTGAATCCCCCATCCTCAGGCGCCTCAGAGAGGTTTTCACCATTGGATGCATCCTTTCTTTTTACTTTTTCAGAGTCGAGAGTGCCACAAGGTGGTTTTCACTCAAGGACTTGGAGATTATTCTCAATTTTTTATTTTTGCGACTGAGGGATTCAATCGTTTCTCCATAGTATGCATGTGTATCCAGCTCTATGATAAAACCTGCCTTATGATCCCCACATGGAATGTCATCCCTAAGTCCCATGAATTCTGAGAGCGCCTCATCGTTTTCAAACATGTCAAGAATTGGTGGTCCTCGTTGGTCGTAATCAATCAGTTGGGGATAGACTAATCGGATTTCATTGCTTTGGTTTTCAGACTCATAAGACAAGGTGCTAATCATAAGGACATTAGTATCCTCAAACAACAAAGGTAATCCTATTTCTGGTGACTCAGTTAAATCAGTGGGCATTCCTAAAGTCATGGAGGATTTTGGAGTAGCTACAGATTCCTGAGGAGGCGTTCGGTTCCGTCTATCCTGGGCACCTCGACCAAGTACAGTTACCTTAGGAGTAGGATGACCAATGCCAAGATTTTTTATTTGCTTCTCAGGTATAATGGGTATTACACGCCCGTTATTATCTTGGCCTAACCCTTGGTTCCGGTTATAGCCCATCAAGAGCATCAGCTTCATACCTTTGTTTCGTTCATCCATAGGCAATTCAACTGCCGGTATATCATCTCGATAAAGGAGATGAGATAGGTCCCCCTCTAATGTTTCCTGACCAAGATCTCCTGCACTTGTGAAGGTAGGGTTTCGTTCATAGGAGCCTTGAGATGTTGAAGCTTCTTGTGATTGTGGTCGTCCTCTTGATCTAGGAGATTGTGGTAGCTCTCCTACTACAAAAGCATTCTTAGGCATTGAATAGTTTCCACAACCATCATCTTGTATTATGACTTTGATATCAGAAAAGGCGGGGATGGCGGGGGTGGAGGGTGTCTCTGTCGCAGAAGTGAGAGTGGCGGGATCCACGTAAGGTGTTGATGGGCCTTCATCGTTCTTGGGTACTTGCGGGATCTTGTAGTATTTTGCCTCTAGATTTTTGCAGTAGGCAAATGGCTCAGGATCTCCATGGATAGTAACCTCTTGACCTTCATGTGTGAATTTCACACATTGATGAAAGGTTGAAGCTACAGCTTGCATTGCATGTATCCATGGTCGCCCTAGGAGAATGTTGTATGGTAAATCGAGGTCCAAGACCTGACAGTTGGTTTGCATGATGGCGGGTCCAACCTGGACAGGAAGCTGAATGGTGCCTTGGGATACCCTTTCCTGGTCATCGTATGCTCTTATTGTGATGCCTTTTCCTTTATCAATTGAATCCTCTGAAATGTTCAAATTCTTTAGAAGCTTTAAGGAGCAAATATTTAAGCCTGCACCTCCATCCACCAAGACTCTCTTGACTTTCTTTTTATTTACGTACACCTCCAGATGAAGTGCACGGTTGTGAGATGGTTGTGTGGGGAAGTCTTGTTCAGAAAATGTAAGAATGTTAGGTGTGGTGATACTTGTGACCATAGCTTGGAATTGTTCTGCATCTAGATCTGCGGGGACAGTAGATGACGCCAAAGCTTCTTCTAGAATCTTTTTGTGTGCAGATGAGATTTTGAGTAACTCCATGATGGAGATATGTGCAGGGGTTCTTTTCAATTGATCCAAGACATTATAGCCACTAGGGTGAGACCTTGGATTGGATGTGGAATTTCTGCTTGGTTGGGATGGTGCTGCAATGGTAACCTTTCCACCTCTTGTGGTGACTCCACAATCGGCTTGGGCCCCTTTGATGGTGATGACTCCACAAAACTCGTCTAAACAAGCGACAACACCCTCGTATGTGTGGTTGACATTTTTATAAGCCCCTTTTCCTTTGTCTTGATCTTTGTTTCCTTTGTTGCCATGATTCGGCATCGGATTCGTGTAAATCTTGAGATCTTTGTTTCCTGATGGTGCTTCCACATCTATGATTTTGTCATCTATGAGGTCTTGAATTAGATTTTTGAGCCTCATGCAGTTGTTTGTCGTGTGTCCCTTGAGTTTGTGGAAGTCGCAAAGATAATTCTCATTATACCATGTGGCTTGACCGATGGTTCTTGATAATTATTATGTGTAGGGACCGTTATCAATTTTTCATCTACCAATCTTTTCATGATTGCTTCAGCAGGTTCCCCAAGGAGTGTGTATTTTCGTTTGGGGAAGAACTTGTTTCGCTGTGGTCCTCCCTGATTATCAATGTTGTTTGTGTTTTGGTTATGGGATGGTTGGACCACAGTATTGACTTGTCGATTGCTTTGATTGGTATTTTGGTGTTGTTGTTGTTGGGATGGTAGATTGTTCTTCCGTGGGGCACTAATGACAACTTTGGCGTCAACAACACCATCATTGGTTACATTACGATTCTTTGCCCATGTTCGTGGTTTGTCATGATAATTGGATGATGAGCGGCCTTCTTGATATGATGAAGTTTCTCCCTGTGTGGCAAGGGCTTGTTCGATATTGAGCGCCCTAGGGATCAATTGGTCGTAAGTGGTGATGTTTTGCATTTTGAGGTGGAAGGCCAAGGGCCCATCAAGATTCGCAATGATAGTTCCCACTTGTTGTTCTTCAGGCATGGACCACTTGCTTTGATTAGCTTTGGATCGCCATCGTTGTAAGAAAGCACCGAATGATTCATTTTTCCCTTGTTTGAGAGATGATAATTCCTGTAAGCTAACCTCCATGGGAGTGTTGAAGGAATAATTATGTATGAAGGCATCTATGATTTCCTGGAATTTTTTGATTCCAGAAAGTCGAGAAAACCAATCAATAGCGTTTCCAGCCAAGCTTCTTGGGAATAATCTCATCAAGTACGTTTCGTCGTAAGCCACCTCCATGCAATGTACTTGGAATTCCCTGATGTGATCTTCAGGGTTACCTGTTCCGCGATATTTGTCAAATTTAGGGATCTCAAACCCTTTTGGGAACGGTTTCATTTCTACGCTCCTATCAAATGGATAAGGGCATAGGTTTTTTTGTGGTTTTGGTGTCCTTCCTGATTGAAGGTCAAGCACTTGTTGTGACAGAAATTTTATTTGTGCGGTGACATCCAATTGTGGATCAGGAGGTGGAATGAAGGTGTTATGGGGGGTGGAGTGGGTGTTTGAATGGGTGGAATGTTTGCTTGTTGTGCCATGTATGCTTTCAACAACGCTTGTTGTTGATCTTGTTGTTGTTGCGCTAATAGAGCTTGTTGTTGTGCTTGATGTTGTTGGTCCAACAATGCTTGTTGTTGGTCAACTAGGGCTTGTTGTGCTGCTTCTTGTTGCTCTTGGTATTGCTCTAACGCTTGCTGATATGCGAGTTGTTGGGCTGCTTGTTGTTGTGCAAAGTACTTGTGCTTGTGCTTGCACTCGTGCTTGGGCATCTTGGGCATCTTTTGCAGCTTGAACAGCTTGTGCGGCTTGTGCGACTTGAGCAGCTTGTGCCGTGGCTTGTGCAGCTTGTGCAGCTTGAGCAGCTTGTGTGGCTTGTGCAGCTTGTGCGGCTTGAGTAGCTCGTTGTTGTTGTTGCAACAAAGCTTGGGCTTGTGCCGCTTGTTGTGCTTGTTGTTGTTGCAGTGATGTTTGAGCTTGATTTTTCTGTGAAGCTTGAGAAGCGTGCGTGGCTATAGGTGCTTGCTGAATTGTTTGATATTGTTGGAGCAATTGTTGGTATGCTTTGAATGCAGCATTGTAATGGCTTACTTGGCTTGGTCGCAATGGTGGTGGTGGTGGGATCGGAATTGTGTTGGAAGTTTGAGATGCGCTTAGAGCGATGGTGGTGGTGGGAGGTTGCGATGTAAGGGGTGTGATGGGGGTAGTGGAAGTTTGAGGTATAGTGGATGTAGTGGTTGGAGTGAATGTGGTGATAGGTGCATTTGGGATGGGTGAAGTGATAGGAATGGTGGGACTAGGTGAAGTGGTAGGAATGGTAGAGATGAGCGAAATAGTGGGTCTTTGAGAGACCATATTTTGATTAGCTATGTGTTGGTTTGATGTGGATGGTGTGTTTGAAAGATGTGATGTACCCCCTTGGTTGGATGAATTGATTTGGATGGGGTGATTTATGTTAGGGAAAGGTGGAAATTTAGGTAAAGGGGAGATCCCTAAACCAAAATATGGTGTTGACGTGGTGGGAGGTGTGAATGGTGGAAAATTTTCTTGTGCAAATGAAGAGACAAATCCGTAGGGTCTCTCTATTTCGGATGAGCTTGCTTGTACCAAAGGTCTAGACACTTGCGTGTCAAGGGAAAATGATGAGGTGGTATGGTAAGGAACCTCAGATGTATCGATAAATCCAAGTGGGTTGTAAAGTGGATTTTGATGCGTGTTGAAGAGGGTATCATCCTCATTGATAGTAGGTTCTATGGTGGTAATGGAAGTGGTTGATTGTGGAAGGGTGTTTTGGTCATTTGGTACAAGAAGCTCATCCTCAATAGTGTTGAGAATTGATGGATTTATTTTAGCCATTGCGCGAAGAAACTTTTGTAGTTTTGGTTGTTTGAGCATCTCAAGAACTTCTTCCTCACTTAGTTCTGTTGGTGTGATGTCTTCCACCAAGACCTCTTTTTGTGGATCGTGTGTAGTGATAGTGAGGTCGGAAGTGGTGTGTTTTGGATTTCTGGAATGTTTTGGCTTAGATCACTTGTGGTTGATGTTTCTTGATTTAACTCCATGTTCCTCTTGTGTTGTGATCTTGTTTGAACCATAAAAGAGCAAACTAGGATGTGTAAAAGATCAAAGATGTGAAGATGAAAGGTGTATGATATATGGGTGAGAATGGAAGTTTTGAATTTGTATTGAAAATCTTGATGTGATGCTAGGTACTTTGGGTTTGCTTTGATTGATGTTTGTTTGATGTTTAGACTTTGAATTCTGTCTTTTGAATGTTGATGTTTGAGCAAGAGATATCCCCAAGATGTTTGGATGATGATCTAAAAAAGATAACTAATGCTCATAAAGGATAATTTGATTTAGAAGTGAGAATAGGATGTGTCTACTCACAAGCTAACCAAAAGATAATCCAAATTAGTGATGGGAGAAGGATGCATCTATCCACCATTAATTTGAACAAAGTGATAATTCAACTAAGCATGTGCAAAGGATTCATTCACACACTTGAGTTGAACAAGTTTGATGTTTGATGTTTGAAGAATTCAAAGTCTCATGTTTGAAAAGTTTTGATGTCTACCAAAGGAGCCTAGCATAGTTGTGTCAAGATTTTCTCAAAATGTTGGTGAGATGTTTATGGTTGATGATGTTTTTGATGGATGAATGTTTGTTTTGATCTTAGAATGACCCTAGTTTAGACTTTTGTTTAACAAGACCAAGGTATTGAAGAACATGTTATGCCCTAAGCAAGGTATCCAATCCCTTGAAACAATCTTGGATTTGTGTGTAGTAAAATGAATATAAAGTGGGGTTGTCTCTTGAAGCATGTCTATAGAAATTAGCCAACAACTTTTCTCTAAAATCATATAACCTTTTGAGTCTTTGTTGATGTTGTTTTGGGCTAAGTTTCCTTTTTTCTTGGGTTTTTGTATCTTGATCTTGTGAGAAATCATTGAAAAGACATGTGTGGGGCTCAATTGCTTATCTTTGCTTTTAATGACTTCTTTTTACCAAATACACTTTCTTGATTATGTTTCAAACTAAAGATGTCCTATGTCAAAATTCCTTTTCTTCCCACAAAGTGTTGTGTGGGAGTTCCAAGAAATTGAGGCAAAGGGATTTCCTAGGTTAACCCTAGTTAGAGCAAATGACGATATAAATTCAAGTGATGAGAAACCTCTAAGGAAATAATCCCAAGGGAAAGCAACAACACTTAAATTTGTCAAAAGGTATTTGCTCTATCAAAAGGAGTTTGAAATTTGCATGATCATGTTTAAGTGTTTGTTTTGCAAAATGTTTTCGAATACACACTGTGTTTTCAAACAAAGAATAATTACAAGCCCTATGGATGTGTAAGACAATATTTGTTGGATTCCCACTTGGACAAGTCCAGCTACGCTTATCTCTAGCAGATAGTTAGATGCTTGACCCCACTGGCTCCCCTCCACGGCTCATTAATGTCAATCGGGGCAGCCAAGCATCAACACCCATGAAACTCCCATGGCATGCTTTCCATCTCTACTAGAAGACCGTAAGAGTGTGGGGTGGCTTTTAGAATGACCATTCTTGCACCAACAAATAGATTAAGGATTTTGGCAAATTCATGGGTTCTAGTAGGACTTTCCGTTCGTGGAGATTGACCCATACGGCAAGAGTCCTCTTTCGGATCCATCTTGTCGAGCCAACGTGTGATTATGGGGTTTAACCAAAACCCTCATCCCGGCTGGAAATACTCTTGGCTTTAGAGTGTTACCGGTTGAGTCGTCGCTTGGGTGAGTACTTTTTCCCAAAGGCAGGCCCTAAGATAAACAAAAGCGAGCAAAAACACAATCCGTAACTTGATCGATCTTTGATGGCACAAAGAAAGAGAATGTACGTGAAAATGCCCCTACTCACACTCGCACAAGATGTTCAATTTTTTAAGCCCAAATTTGAAGTGTTTTAAAGCAATAAAATGTATTTTGAGTGTTTCTCTTGCACCCTAGATCGCACGAAGTGCAAGGGGAGAGGATACGTACTCAAAAGACAATCACACAAATCAAAAACTTGTTCGTTTTATACCCTTCAAAACAATTGTGAATTCGTTTTAAGCACCAAATGAAATATGAAGATTGCTTGTTCAATTTTTAACCCAAAACGAAATCTAGTAAGTTTGTCCTAAGATTCGTTTTAAGTCCTTTGCAATGAAAAACAATTTGTTCGTTTTAGCCCCAAATGAAAACTAGTGTTCTAAAACGAAAAGGAAAACAATTTCGTGAAGTAGTGTTGATCAAACACTAAAGTGTTTAAAAACACATTGTGTTTTCAAAAAAGAATTTCCCCTCCTTGGTTTTCATTTGATAGCCTTCTCTTTGTTGACCTTTCGCTTTCCTTTGTTGGCTTTTGGTACCTATTGAGAAAGACAACACACAAGAATCAATATATCATTTTAATAATTTACTTTAAACAATGTAATGATTCCAAATGATAATAAAGATCTTATTTTCCAAAGTTTCAAAGCACATTAAAGCAAGACAACTTGTAAAATGAGAGTATTTCTTTTCAAAAATAAAAAATAAAAAAAATCCAATTTCACCAAAAAAATGTCAAAAGTTTCACAATTGTTTTAGCAATAAGAGTACTTGACTTTAGATTTCTAAAAGCATAATCTTATTGAAAAGGTTGAAGATTCTCATAAGGTTGAAGATTCAAACAAAATGAGAATACCGCTTTTCCTCAACTTTGCAAAAGCATATAAGTGAGAGGGTGAACACCTCTTTTGTTCTCTAAATCTGTCAATAGTACTTAAAGTCAACATTAAAAATATCATAAATACTTGTGCTATACATATTCCCATCCATAACCTTCGCGTGCCAAAATCAAAGACAATAAATCAATAATTATCATGCACCTTTAAAGAATGGAAATGATAATGCCAAAAAGAAACAAAAACAGATATGACAACATTTAGTAAATGATTAATCTACCAATCGGCTGAATCAACATTGGAACATTTAGTAAATGTGTGTGGCATTTATGGGTAAGGTACGTGATCTGTTTTTCAGTCTAGGAGCATAGATAAAGCGCATGAACTATTGACAAAAATGGCTTCAAAGACAGAGAGCTAGTGCATAGACAAGACACGTGAACTGTTAATCAGATTGCCTCACATGAATGTGGTCTTAGGGAATAACTTTTAAAGACTTTAAAGCTAATGATGTTGGCAGGTGTAAAAGTTGATTTAAAAGACTTTAGAAACCTTCAAGAAAACACAATCTGCATAAGCATAGACAAGACACACGCACTGTGAAGAGACAAGGCATGTGAACTTTTTGACAGAGTTCCTCAAAAGAAATATGGTCTTAAGAATGCAATGATTGCTTGATACGCACAAAATTCTTATTTCCTGCGTCCTTAATACCTGCAGAGAACTCAAAGGACTTTTCAGAAAATTTCAATTTAATGCAAATGGTATGTGTAAAGACAAGTGCTTAAGCTTTTCTTGTATTTAATGTCAGAAATTTTCATTTATGAAGTCAATCAAACGGTAAATGCTTAATATCTGAGCTTCAAGTCTGCTTTCTAAATGCGCTGTCCACATGTAAAAAACGTAATCTAAAAATGGAAAAGATCAGAGACTAACACATAATGAACAACAAACATGTCTCTCCACTAGACTCAAATTAGCCTTAACAAATAGTTATGCAGAATCAAATTTAGAGAGTTAATGCACAAAAGAGGCAGGCCCTCCTCCTCACGATTATATGCAAAAGAAATTTGTTGAAAAGGCATATGAAGCTGTCAAGCAAATGCCATTAGTAGGCGTAAAGAAAGCAGTGAGTAACTCCCCTTTTAGAAATTTTTGAACTAATACAATGAACAGGCGTAAAGGCCAATGCTCAAATCTTAGAACAGACAAGCATTAAACCTGCAAAATAGTGGGTTCCAAATGTATCACAAGAAATGCAAAGAGGTCAACAACGTATTGAAATACAAAGATCAATTAGTGTGTATTCAATAAAACAAAGATAACAACTCATGAGCAAGCCCTCCTTCTAGCGCCAAAATGTAGGTATCCTTTTAAAATCTGCAAACTAAACTTCAAACAATGGGTTAGTGCCTTGCAAACTCTATCAAAATACCTCTATGAAATCCATTACAAATGCTTTCAAAATGCCACAAATGATGATAAAAAGACTAAAACATTATGAAAACAAAAGCAAGCTACCTATTCCATAGTTGGATTTGTGTCACATGTGCTAGTGACCCTTTCCCAATCCTTGATCAAAGCTAAAATGATAAAATGCAAATGGATATGGTGGAGTGATGATAAACAAGATCAAATCTCAAATGAAGAGAGTAACCTTGCATGAAATTGTGAAGGATTTGCTTGAGGATGAAGCACCTATTTAAAGATTTTCAAAATGCCAAGTGTTGAAGATGGACCAATGTGGGATTAAGATTCTGCCAATGAGATAAGGCCACTTGTCAAGTGGTGATTGGTCAATGCATGTGCAAGATTTGGGAAGAGTGCCCAAGAGGGGGAAATTTTGAATTCAAATTTGCAATAAATTTTGAGAGGGGGACAAGAAAGAAACAACAATAAATGCCCTGTTTGACTTGTCATGTTGAGGGAAAATGAGGCTTTTTAATAAATCAATAAAATTGATTTATTGTGCAAGTGGCTAGATCTAGATAATGCAAGTGGGATGGGATTAGCATTAGATTAGGATTAGATGATGATTATGCTGATTTAATGCTAATTAGATGATTTGACTTCCAAGACTTTGATAATTGATTTATTTAAATCAGAAAATGATGAAATATAATTTAAGATTTGATTTAAATGAAGTCCTGATTTATTTAATTAAATGGATGATGCAAGATGAAGGTTGAATGATAATGTTTATTTGATAAATGAGATTATTTAATGAACGGATGAAAGTGATGAATGTGCCTAATGCAATATCTAGTTCAGTTGATGAATGGACCTAATCAAATGCAGAAGGTTAATTTTGCATGTCTATAGATTCTTCTTTGCTATTTTTATTAACAATCACTCTTTTTTTATCATCATCTAATTGTGGGCACAAACCATGTAATAAATTTTGGGAAAGGGAAAACCTCATGTAACATCATGCACCCTAATCCACTTACCCATGGTACACTGAAACTATTATTTTGCATCTAGTTTATAGCCTTATTCTCAGATAAAAATCTAAGTTATGAGGTAATCCTACCATAGATTTCAAGATCATAAATATCATGGTATTTATCACTAAAACCTTGGGTTTTAAGCAATCTAGCATAATGTATTTTTTTATCTAATTTTGTTCTACCTTTCCCAACAACTTTGTTTGGTCTGCTAGTGGTGGTAGACATGCTTGTACAATGTGAAACTGTGAATTCCCTCTTAGTCCTCCTTAATTTTTCTTAAGTCTCTCAACACTAAACCCAAACTTCAAAGTTTGACAAAATAAGATTTTAAGAAATGATGAAACGTAGTCGTAGGAATTCTGTCTTTCACTTACCCAGATTTTGATTCTTGGAAAGATTAATACTAAAAAGTGTGGATTGGCTTTGTTAGAACCCATAATCTCCCTGGTTCACTACAATGAGCAATCTAAAATCTCCCTATGTGTTGACTCTCTCACTTAAAAATAAAATTACTTAGCAGTAGAAAGTTTACTTTTTTTTTTAATATTAAAGTGATTGAAACTTCAACATGTTGCCTCTAGACTACACAACTAGTACATTACATTTTTTGTAATGACACTTATAAATAAATTCTCAACCATTGATCTTTGTAAGCCTAATAGTTATAGGGTGATTTTGAAGGTTTGAGTTCACAAGCCTAGCCCTCTGTGCATTTCATTCTAGAATGCAACTACAACCATCTATCAAATGTTCATTGAATGATTGAGTAATTTATTATATAAAAAATAAGCATTTGTTTTAAAGTTATTTTAAAATTTAGTGGCACTATGATACACAATTCTAATGGAGTCATTAAGATGAGCCCATGTGTCCATTTCACAGTTTGGTGAGTCACATATAGATCTACTTGAAGCATCCTAAGGACTCACGAAATCCCTTTAAAAGAAAGACATTGATTGACATCAAGGCCAAGGGGTCGATAACTTAACATTTTAAAGGAATTAATAAAATGATGGTACTGGTGTAGTATAGAAAAATGTAGCCCTTTACATTTTCACACTTAATTTAGGAAAACTTAATGTTAAATTGAGCCTAATGTTGGCTTGATCTAGTGTTGTAATGTGTTTTACACATTCACAGTAAGTCTAGGGCCCTTTTAAACTAAATGAACCTAATTGTGCCTTATTTAGGGTCTTGTAAAGTGTATCCTAACACTTTCACACTAATGTAGGGCTCTATTAATTAATTGGGATTATTTATGCCTTAATTGGTCCTATTTTCCATCTACAAGCCTTATTGAATTCATTTTTCTAAGGATAATCCCGACACTTATCAAATAACGAATCATAATTCAGTGTTTTAGGTCATGTGTTCTAGATCTCGTGATCTAGGAATCATACGCCACCTTTGGCATATGAATCCCACCTAGGTCTTGGGACTTGATTTTGAATTTCACATTAAATAGGACCTACCTTATATAGGGTCTTGTAAAGTGTATCCTAACACTTTCACACTAATGTAGGGCTCTATTAATTAATTAGGCTTATTTATGCCTTAATTGGTCCTATTTTCCATCTACAAGCCTTATTAAATTCATTTTTCTAAGGATAATCCCGACACTTATCAAATAACGAATCATAATTCAGTGTTTTAGGTCATGTGTTCTAGATCTCGTGATCTAGGACTCATACACCACCTTTGGCATATGAGTCCCACCTAGGTCTTGGGACTTGATTGTGAATTTCACATTAAATAGGACCTACCTTATTTAGGGTCTTGTAAAGTGTATCCTAACACTTTCACACTAATGTAAGGCTCTATTAATTAATTGGGCTTATTTATGCCTTAATTGGTCCTATTTTCCATCTACAAGCCTTATTAAATTCATTTTTCTAAGGATAATCCCGACACTTATCAAATAATGAATCATAATTTGGTGTTTTAGGTCATGTTCTAGATCTGGTGATCTAGGACTCATACGCCACCTTTGGCATATGAGTCCCACCTAGGTTTTGGGACTTGATTTTGAATTTCACATTAAACAAGACCTACCTTATTTAGGGTCTTGTAAAGTGTATCCTAACACTTTCACACTAATGTAGGGCTCTATTAATTAATTGGGCTTATTTATGCCTTAATTGGTCCTATTTTCCATCTACAAGCCTTATTAAATTCATTTTTCTAAGGATAATCCTGACACTTATCAAATAACAAATCATAATTCAGTGTTTTAGGTCATGTGTTCTAGATCTAGTGATCTAGGACTCATACGCCACCTTTGGCATATGAGTCCCACCTAGGTCTTGGGACTTGATTGTGAATTTTACATTAAACAGGACCTACCTTATTTAGGGTCTTGTAAAGTGTATCCTAACACTTTTACACTAATGTAGGGCTCTATTAATTAATTGGGCTTATTTATGCCTTAATTGGTCCTATTTTCCATCTACAAGCCTTATTAAATTCATTTTTCTAAGGATAATCCCGACACTTATCAAATAACAAATCATAATTCAGTGTTTTAGGTCATGTGTTCTAGATTTGGTGATCTAGGACTCATACACCACCTTTGGCATATGAGTCCCACCTAGGTCTTGGGACTTGATTTTGAATTTCACATTAAATAGGACCTACCTTATTTAGGGTCTTGTAAAGTGTATCCTAACACTTTCACACTAATGTAGGGCTCTATTAATTAATTGGGCTTATTTATGCCTTAATTGGTCCTATTTTGCATCTACAAGCCTTATTAAATGCATTTTTCTGAGGATAATCCTGGCACTTATCAAATAATGAATCATAATTTGGTGTTTTAGGTCATGTGTTCTAGATCTGGTGATCTAGGACTCATATGCCACCTTTGGCATATGAGTCCCACCTAGGTCTTGGGATCTAATTTTGAATTTCACATTAAACAGGACTTGCCTTGGAGTTTGTGTCCCAATTTTGAGCCACTGGGACTCATACACCACCTTGAGCATATGAGTACCACTTAAATAGGACCCATTTTGAATTCAATTCTTAGCAAGATTTTATCTTCCTATATCTGATGCCAGCTTGTAGTGTTATAATTTTGAGAAATTTGGCATAAATAAGTATAAATACAAGGTTATTTCATCATTTCAACACCTAATCTATCCTAGAATTTCATAAGCAATCAAGAGAACTTTCACAAGACTTCACATGAGCATCCTAGAGTATTCAAGAGTATTTATAAGGCATCGAAGGGCAGATTTATTCATCATTTTTTGCATCAATTCAAGATCCATCATCATGTCAAAGGCACAATGCATCAAGCATGTTTTGATGTAGTATTCAAAATCCAAGTTAAGCATTGTTCAGCACCCAATTCAAGATCAAGATCTGCATTCTTTACAACCACTTTATGTTAGATTGTAGATTTACATTTTAAGACATCATTCAAGGTATCATTGTTCATGTTTCATGCTTCATTGTTTCATCATAAGGTTTAATTACCTAAACAGGGTTTGACCAAGGAAAACCCCTATTCACTAAAAATCAACAAGTTTTTCTCTCTCTACATGTGTGATTGAAGATGTAGGAATTGTAGAGCTTGAAGATCCTTTGAAGACAAATTTGCAAGATTGAGGAAAGTTTTCAAGTGGTCACAAAGTTTTTATCTTCACAGAAAGTCACCTACAAGTCCTAATTTAGAGTTTTAGACCTAAAAACAAAGCTTGGAAGGAAGAGCAGAGATAGGATAACATATTCAGATCTTGACCTTCTGAAAAAGTAGAATGGGACTAATATGCCACTTGTGGTGTATGAGTCCTAGTATAGTGTTTTTCCTATATTTCAGAAGTCGTAGGCCAATCATTGAGAGATTATAGTTTCTGCACAAAAACCCTATTCTGGGACTAAAATTCCCAAACTGGTGTATGAGTCCCAGTGAGCATTAAAAGTCAAAATTTTAGGGTTTTAGAGCTTATTTTAATCACATATTTCTTCCATTTACCCCTCTGCTCATTCACAATTTGTTATTTTGTAGTTTAGTTTCATACTCTATGTCATATCATTAGGTTTTGCATATCATTTGCATGTTAGTTGTCTTTCCAAGCCCTTTCTTGGTGGTGAACCCCCTTTTAGTCTTTAATCACAACCTAGTACACCTTATTGTAGATATATTTCCTTCATTTTCATCCCTATATTGAGATATCTAAGGTTTCCTTGAATGAACTAGGGTGAAATAGGTCCTAAATCCCCCTTTCATTCTATCTCCCAAAATATAGAGCACTAATTTTCTACATTTTATTTTGGTGAACTTGACCTTTGGACACCTTATTTCTAATTTGGATTGCATCATAGTCCTAGATCTATCTTACATTAACTTTGCATTAGATCTTGCATTAGTTAATTTTTATTTAGGGCTTCTAAATCTTGCATTAGTGAAAGTGCATATAGGTGGCATTTTTGCATCTTAAATCATTTAATTTCACTAAAATTATATAATTAAAAACAATAAAGTCAACATAAAAACTAGAAACCTTAACATTCACCCAGAATTTGTTGAATTTGGTGCAAAAACTAATTCGGGACTCATTCACCCCTATGGGCGATTTAGTCCTTGTATAGGTTGCTTTTCCTACTTTCTAGGAATTGAGTTGTGTATTTTTCATCATTTAAACCCTTAAAAAACCCTAGCTAGGACTCATACACCCCTCTGGGTGAATTATTCCTAGATCAAACCTAAAACTACCTTTTACAATGTTCATTAAAAACATCATTTATGTGTTTTTTTTACTATTGTTAGCTATCTATTTCAATTTCTTGAGTTTTTGTTTCATTCATTTCATTGGATCTAGCTTAACTTTCTTCATTGATTTCGTAGCTTAAATTCAAAATGCCATTTACAACACTTCATTTCAGATTATTACATAGCATAATCAATCAATTGTCATGTTCTAAATTTGAAAATTTTATCATCCTTTTTCATGTTTTCTCTATCATTGTTGCATTTCAAATTTCTAGGACAATTATTGCATCATGTTTTCATTACAAAAATATATGGTTATCATAATTCATGTTCAATTTTCAAATGTTTTTGAGTATTGTAAGAATTTTTTGTTATGTGCATATGAATATGAATTCCTCTCCCCTCTCTTTTTGTTCGTCATTGATCCCTCTCCTAATATCCTTCCTATGAGTGAGATTAGTCTAGTGAAAGAGAATACAACCTTTGGTAATCATAACAATCATATTCATTCTTCTCCTAATATCTCTCCTAGTTATAAAGAAGATATTTCAATGTTAGAAGAACCAATCAATGAAAGTTTTGAGAACCCTAGTTGTTTCTCTCCTCCTAACTCTCTTATTGAGCAATACATTGCTGAAAAAGAGGACATACCCATAGGTAATCATGATGATCACATAACACAAAAAGAGACCATTAAAACCTATCTAAATACCACTTCAACTAGTCTACATTCATCCACCAACATCTTCCCTACTTGTGAAAATATTCTAGTGAAAGCGGATATAATTGTAAACTAGGATGATATGTTGGTGTTAGATGATCAAATATTTAAGATCTATGACAATCCTATTTATGTTTCTTCCCCTACCTATTCTATTTTGGAAGACATTATCAAACAAAGGAATGAAATTATAGATAATCATGACAATCACATTTGTTCTTCTCCTAGTATCTCTCCTAGTTGTGAAGAAGATACTTTGATGTTAGAAAATCCAATTGATGAAAGTCATGAAAATCTTAGTTGTCCCTCTTCCCTAGAAAACACATTATTGAACAAGAGAATGTCATCATTGATAAAAAAAAGAAAATCCAACCATTGATAACTCCCTTACTTATGATGAAGTCATTTTAGAAGAAGCAACCTTTAAATGTCATGAACATCTAGTTTGCAGTTCTCCTAAAAACTCTCCTCCTAGGGAGGATATCATGGTGCAAGAAAATGACAACATTAACAATAGTAATTTGGCTTCCTTAGGTGATGGTGAAAAGATGACACTAGATTCCCCTTCATTAGAAAGGCATCAAACCAAAACCACTGAGGTTATGAATGCATAAGAATACCATGTGTGACATCCTAAGAATCCTCTAATTCTTTACCCACCCTCACAGTGACCAAAAACTCAAAACAAACCCAAACTTATCCTTTACCCACCACAAACTCAAAACAAACCCGTCCTCATCCTCGAACCACCTAAGAATAATATGTCATAGCAATCGAGTTACAATACCATTGCTCATACATATAACACTAGAAACAATCCACAACCAAGACAAACACCTTCAACATCCCTCCCATTGCCTACCCATTTCTTGCCTAGTCCTCCTTGTTTTCCTCCACATAATGAAAAAAGAGTACATTCTTGTTGAACAACAAAGAATACTCCTACTAAGATATCCTTATGAGACCTTATTCACACCTCCCCTCATTATCATAACATGATTCAAAACGCTTTACAACAAGTTCCTACCCCTCCTAATGTACAACCAAATGACATAGCAGCCATGATTTAAGGAATGAATGCTGACATTATTTTCCACCAAAGTGAGCTCCCTCCTTTGGAAGTGCCAAACAAAAGGATGCTTTCATGGTAATAGTTCAATACAATGGAACAGGCATAAAGTGAACCCTTGTTGACAATGGTTTCACTCTTAATGTGTGTAGTGTAAATATTTTGGATAGGGTTGGTGTGGATAAATAAAAAATTCAACCCACCTCTTTATCTATTAGTGGGTTTGATAATGTAGGAAAACAACCACTTGGTATGATTACTTTTCCTATTATAGCTAGAAAGGACACATTAGAAACATCAATCCATGTTATGCCTAACGATCTTTCATATAATATTCTTTTAGGAAGACCATGGATTCATGCAATGAATTTGACGCCTTCTACTCTTCATTGTATAATGAAGTATGTCTAAAATAACAAATTGTACACACTCAACGCTGATCATGAGCCTTACTATGTTTTACAACTTGAAAAAGACAAAGAGAATCCTTTGAAAACATTGACACCAACTACACAAGTGGAACCCATGCAACAAAAAGATAAAGATAAATATATTGAGAAAGTCACGAAGATATTAGAAGATGATTGGGGTTCCTTATATTTCACAACATTCATGGGAAAATACAAGATCATAAACAAATATTTTAAAAAGGGAAAAGAAAAATTGGTAATATCAACAAAAAATTTGAACCCTTCAAAATCATCCACCTCAAACACTTTAGAAGGAGAAGCAAATTATACAACAAACTTTGACGAAACTAACTATGAACAACCATCGAATCCAAAAGAAATTAAAAAGCTTTATGAAAAAGGTTATGAACTCATGAAACAACTTAGATATAGTGGAAAATGGTGTGGTGCTAGAGAACAAGGTATTTGTGTCCCTATAGATCCTAACTTGCAAGGAACGACTAATGCTCTTGGTTATTTTCCCTCAAAAGAAACAAGCAAGCCTTCACTTAATATCAACACTCTTACAAAAGATCCTTCCATGCCAACTTTAACATTAGTACATCCTGAACTAATAGACACTAGTGTTCTTGATTACTTTCCATCAAAAGAAATACAAGAAACAAAGAAATCCTCGCTTAATATCAATTTCATCATGCAAAACACTAACAATTGGAATTCATTAGATTTTACATCTTCCTTTAAGGAAGAGTATAAAATCTCACAATATAAATTCTTGTGTAAGTATGGCATCATGTACTAAGCAAGAGATATCTTTATCATAAAATAAAGGAACACCTTTTACTATTGATCAAGAGAGTATCTTGTCGAGACTCCAAGATCGTTTGATATCCCTCCCTCCATGAACAGGAAATAAATTTCACTACAAGAATTCATTTTGTGCATAACATAGAGTTCATGGTCATTCTACTAATGAATGTGTGGTGTTGAAAAATTTCATCGTATACATTTTCACACTTAATTTGGGAATAATTAATGATAAATTAGACTTAATGTCACCTTGATCTAGTGTTGTGAGGTGTTTTACACATCCACATTAGGTTTAGGGCTCGTTTAAGCTAAATAAATTTAACTCTACCCTAATTTAATGTTGTAAAGTGTATTTATTCACACCTTTGCATTAAATTTAGGAGCCTTGTAAACTAAGATGGACCTAATCTAGTGTTGCAATTTGTTATACACATTCACATGGTATTTTGGGCCTTTCTAAGCTAAATAGACCCAATTTGGCCTTAATTTAATGTTGTAAAGTATATTTATTTACACTTTCACATTGTATTTTGGGCTCTATTACATTTATGACCTTTATATCATCATTAATAGGAACCTATGACCCCATATTACGCATCCAAAGGCATATTTTACTCAAAAACTTGACAATATCAACAAATAAGCTTAATTTACACACTCCTCGACACTTTAGCAATCAAAATAGGCCTTGTCGGACCCATTCACCACTTTGGGAAAATGAGTCCCATCTAGGTGGGATCCATTCACCCAACTTGGCAAATGAGTCCCATTTGGCCTATTTTCAAGGTTTTGAGTAGGAAAAATTGGGTTTTAAGTTCAAATTTTGTGCATTTCAGCCTTTGGGATCTAATACACGGGATATTAGGTGGATTTCCTATATAAAGGAGGTCTCAAATCATTATTTCAAGAGGCATTCATGATATCAAGTCGAGCAAGCAAGAGTTAAGCATTCCAAGAATTCACAAGATTATCTAGAGAGCATTCAAGATCATTTTTAAGGCATTCAAGAGAAAAATTCTTCATCAATTGTTGAAGAAATTCAAGATCCATCATCATGTCAAGCATATCAATCATCAAGAATTTTATTGAGATAGTTTTTTTATGTAGCATTGAAGATCCAAGATCAAGCATTGTTCTACACCTATTGTCAAGATCAAGATCTACATCCTTCATGGTCATTTCATGTTGAGTTGTAGACCTATAAGACATCATTTACAAGGTATCATTCAAGGTATCATTTTCCATGGTTCATGTTATTTGTTTCATGTTTCATTCCTTCATTTCATTGTCTCATCATATGGTTTAATTACATACAAGGGGTTTGACCAAGGCAAACCCATATTCCCTAACAATCAACTCTCTCTCTCTCTCCCTTTGTGTAATTATGGATCTAGGTGTATTGGAGCATGAAGGATCATTGAGGACTAGGTTACAAGCTTGGAGAAATTTTTTGGAATTGTATCCTCATTTGCAAGGTTGTAATATTCACTAAAACATCACCTACAGTCTCGAAATCAAAGTTTCAAATCCAGAGACACATAGGAACATAAAGAGTAGGCATTGAAGACCAGATTAGACTTTGAAATTCCAAAAAACCCTAACTAGACTCATTCACCCAAATTGGAGAATGAGTCCTAGTTTAGGTCAATTTTGAGATTTTTATAGTTTCAGATACCTTTCTGGCAGAAATTTATTCCTATATAGAAACCCTAATCTAGGACTGATTTTCCTAGAATGGTGAATGAGTCCCAGTAGGCCTAAATTTCAAGTTATTCAGCATTTCTAGTCTCCATTCAAGTCTCTACAAATTTTCAAGTACACACTTCAAATTTGACAACTTTTTGTTCTAATTTATTTGCATTTATAATTCATGTAGTGAATTTTCTTACAATTCAATCACTAGATCTTTCATTTGATACTTTTTTCCAAGTTCTTATTTGGTTGTAAACCCCTCATTAGTTTACAGTCAGCCTCTAGGACATCCCTATTTCAAGATCTCTTTCTCCTTTAAATTGAAATCTCTAGGGTTTGTTCTTGAATGAGAGAGAGTGAAGATTTCCATTCTAGGTCCTAAACCCTAGAAAAGAATACAACTTTCCACCTTTCAAAATGTAAGTATTTGGGTAACAAAATTCACCATCTTAGGATTGTGGTGCTCTTCCATGTGTTGAAGCACCTAGTTCCTCTAATTGATATTGATTTTCATGTTGTTCATCAATCATCTCATCTCACCCTTTCCTTTCACTAAGTTGGGGAAAGGGTTTAGGTAGCCTTATCCACGTATGGCACTTATCATTGTCTCTTTTGGTTAGTTGACCACCTTCCATGTATATTTAAGAGAAAGATTGGGATGTGGATGAAATGCCTTAAGTTGGCTCACATGTGACATACTGAGTTGTGGGGGAAACCCCTTCCTCTTTCATGACTTAGCTTCATTTGGAAACATATGACTTGGTATAGGGCTTTCCAAATAATCTCCCATGTCCTTTTAGCATTTATCATTTGCTACTTTAAAGTAATTTCTCATAGCATGGTGTTTAACAATTTCTTTAAAGTGGGGACATACATTGGCATTATTCTTTTGCATGATTCATTGTGTGGTCTTCTTACTTCAAGTGATGTGTCTTTTGCGCTTGATGTGACACACTGCATCCCCTAAGTTGTGAATCTTCTATTCTTTTATTGGTCCTCTCTTGAAGACATTAAGCATGATATTCCCTAAGTTGAGACCTTACATGAACTAATCAAAACCCCTTTGAACATACCTTACATTTACAATAACCGTTATATGGCCACCTTGTATAACACACTTTGCTTGTCTGTGGAGCCATCCAATTTATTCATGGGTGTTAGCATACGAAGTTTTGCTTGCCTCATGAATCTTGTTGCTCGTGTTGTGTGGTTCCTTATCAAAGTTATCAAGAGGTATAGCTTTGGTATGGTTGTATGTATAGGAGTCGAACTTAGGCATGACTTTCCCATAGCCACTTGTGTGTGTGAGTGCATACTAGCCACGTGTGTATGTGTCTCACCTTTTTGGATACTCACCTAGCGGACAACCTGACATTTTGTTGCCTCAAAGTGAGCATGTTTTTTGCACCCCTTTTGGATACTCACCCAGCAGACAACCCAAAGTTTTGTTGCCATAGAGTGAGCATGCATTTTAAACAAAAAATCTTAAATATGATCCACAATGTGTTGGAAAAGTGGTCAAAGCTTGATTCACTTTTTCTTTCTTTTTCTTTCGTCTTTATGTCTTTGACATTGCATGTTTTTGTATCTTGATGTTCCATATCATACACCTTGTGCATTTCCTTTTGTGCTTATGTTGGTTTGACATAGGATCTTGGATCCTAGAGGCTTGGCCACCTCCTTTAATCTTTTTCATCCTATTCCATCCACATTGGTACACTCGAACCCCTATTGAATGTCTACTTTAGTGTGAGTTTGAAGCAAGTTTCTCCTCTCACTAAAGTGGGTGGTAAATGTAGTGTAGAAAAATTTATCCCTTTACATTTTCACACCTAATTTAGGAATAATTAATGTTAAATTGAGCCTAATGTTGCCTTGATCTAGCGTTGTAATTTGTTTTACACATTCACATTAAGTCTAGGGCCTTTTTAAACTAAATGAACCTAATTGTGCCTTATTTAGGGTCTTGTAAAGTGTGTCCTAACACTTGTACACTAATCTAAGGCTCTATTATTAATTGGGCTTATTTATGCCTTAATTGGTCCTATTTTGCATCTACAAGCCTTATTAAATGCATTTTTTCAAGGATAATCCTGACACTTATCAAATAACCAATCATAATTTAGTGTTTTATGTCATGTGTTCTAGATCTAGTGATATGGGACTCATATGCCACCTTGGGCATATGAGTCCCACCTAGGTCTTGGGACTTGATTTTGAATTTCACATTAAACATGACCTACCTTGGAGTTTGTGTCCTAGTTTTAAGCCACTGGGAATCATACACCACTTTGGGCATATGAGTCCCACTCTTATCATGACCCATTTTTAATTCATTTATTGGTATGATTTTATCTTCCTAGATCTTATTTCATCTTGTAGTGTTATAATTTTGAGAAATTTTGCATAAATAAGTATAAATACTAGGTTATTTCATCATTTCAACACCTAAGCTATCCTAGAATTTCATAAGCAATCAAGAGCACTTTCACAAGACTTCACAAGAGCATCCTATAGTATTCAAGAGCATTTCTAAGGAATTCATGGGAAGATTTATACATCATTTGTTGCAGCAATTCAAGATCCATCATCATGTCAAAGGCACAATGCATCAAGCATGTTGTTGAGCTAGTGTTGTGATGTAGTATTCAAGATCCAAGTTAAGCATTGTTCCAGACCTAATTCAAGATCAAGATCTACATTCTTCATGATCACTTCATGTTAGATTGAAAATTTGCATTTCAAGACATCATTCAAGGTATCATTATTCATGTTTCATTGTTTCATCATAAGTTTTAATTACCTAAATAGGGTTTGACCAAGGAAAACCCCTATTCTCTAACAATCAACAAGTTTTTCTCTCTCTCTACATGTATGATTGCAAATTTAGGTGTTGTAGAGCTTGAAGATCCTTTGAAGACAAAGTTGCAAGATTGAGGAAAGTTGTCAAGTCATCGCAAAGTTGCTATCTTCACAGAAAGTCGCCTACATGTCCTAATTCAGAGTTTCAAAGCTAGAAATAAAGCTTGTAAGGAAGTAGAGATAAGAGAACAAATTTAGATCATGACCTTCTAAAAAATAAAAATGAGACTGATATGCCACTTGTGGCATATGAGTCCCAATACAATGCTTTTTCCAGATTTCAAAAGTTTCAACCAATCACTGAGAGATTCCAATTTCTGCACAAAAACCCTAGTCCGAGACTAAATTGCCCAGATTGGCGTATGAGTCCTAGTGAGAATTGAAAGTCAAAATTTCAAGGTTTCAGAGCTTGTTTTGATCACATCTTTCTTCCACGTACTCCTCTGCTCATTCTCAGTTTGTTATTTTGTATTTCAGTTTCATACTCTATGTCATATCATTAGGTTTTGCATATCATTTGCATGTTACTTTTCTTTCCAAGCCCTTTCTTGGTGGTGAATGCCCTTTAAGTCTTTAATCACACCCTAGTACACCTTATTGCAAATCTCTTTCCTTCATTTCCATCCCTAGATTGAGATATCTAAGGTTTCCTTGAATGAACTAGAGTGAAATAGGTCCTAAACCCCCTTGTTTCGTTTCCCAAAAGGTGGAATCCTATTTCCTAGTGTTCTACAGAGAATCAAGGGACCAGGTCAATGACATATTAGAAATCAATAACATTTCGGTAAACCCTATCAAGAGTGACAACTTTTAGTGTTTAAATAGTGTTTTTTTCAATTTGATGGAAAAATTCTTTTTTCATTTGTATTGCTTTATGTTTTAAATCTTCATGCAATTATTTCATAAATAGATAATACTTAATCTCTTTAAGGAAAAAAAAATTGATTTTTCTATGTTTATTAAATATTTCATTCCATTATTTCTTCCATTTACATTACTTGTATAATTTGTATAGACATTGTAAACACAAAATAATTATTTATTGTAAATGAATATCAAAGAATAACACAAACATTTATTTTATCACCACTGAATTACAACATTACAATAAATTACATAGCTTTTTAAAGATGAGTAGAGGATGCAAGTTCTTGTTTTTTTATAAATGACACATGTCACTTTACATCAGACACAATTAATTACAAGCTGCTACTAGTGACCATGGAAGAGCATTTCTTATACCATAATCTCAAACCACGAGACTTTTCAACCATGGTTTGGATCTTGGGATCTTGAATATGCTTCTACATTTATAATATGCTCAATTTGATGCACCAGAATAACCCAAAATGACACAATTGATTCCAAGATGGTAGTTGCAGATATGGGATCCAAACCATATTACCAAAGAAATGACTTTGAGAATCCATAGGGCTTTCCTACCATGCTAGGGAAATGGTAGTTGTGAAGATATAAAATGTACCTATCATGTTTAAGAACCAGCTTCATGCAAAAGATAAGGGGTAGTAAATCTGCTCCCACCTTCTACGTGTTGCTTCCATGCATCAAGATAGCACACAATGAGTCTGAAAGTCCATAGTTCCTCTTTGAGGGCCTCTATCAAAATGGAGTATGAGAATTTGTTGGCTTTGAATGCAAGCAAGATTAAAATACTTATATGGGCATACTCTCTATGATAGCACTTATCTCCATCAAAGCTCCTCATCCTGGTTCAAAACTTGTCTCAGAAGTTAGGTGAACAAGATTAACTTCTTTCCAATTCCACCCATTCTAAACTTGAAGGAAATTAGTATTTTCCTTTGTAACTACAAAACTAGTGGCAGGAGAATTTAGAGTATCCCCAATAATACAACATCATCTTCTTCCTTATTAACCTTGTGAAATGAAAACCCTTATGAAAAATAAAAATATTGCACTCAATAGTATAGCCTTTAGCCTTATACGAATGATTTTAATTGTGCTCACTATCCCTATTTATGGGCCAATGGCCACCACTACTAGCATGATCCCTATTTACTCATCATTCATGCGAGGTATAATCATGCAAACCAAGTAACTGACTTAATCATGTAACTTAAGTCTTATATTTACAATGTTTATTTTGATTGATGTTTGGCTACATGCACACTATACCTCAAGCTAACAAGCTATCAAAATCACCACTAAAATTATATTAAATCATTACAAATCTTATTTCAATTGATCACTGGATTAATGACATCATCATCTACAATACATCATGCAGTTTTCAATATCAAGCTATCCAATCACTCGCTTTGGATGTACATATGGCATTAATTTTTGGTACCGCAACTACACTTTCTTCAAATAAAGACAATCTGGCCAATATGCAGAAATTGATAAAAAGATGAAAATCGATAAAAAGAAAGCATGTGTCGCGTTCTATACTTTCTACCATTTTAAGTATCAAGTTATCAAATCAAACATTTCACTCACTTCAGATTAGAAGAGCAACTTAATTTTGAATCTTTTAAATATTTCCCAAGTACATATGGCATTAATCTATAGTACTGTAACCACATTTTCTTCAATGAAAGACTATTTGGCAAATATACGGAAATTGATAAAAAGATTGACAATTAAATGAATGGTAGAGTACTTCAAGGCATTGAAAAGAGAGAATTAAATGGTTTTTTGTAGCTTAATCAAATTATCAATGTCCACTAATAAGTCACAATAAATTTCACTCACTTATGATCTGGGTGATCCCACAATAATGGGTTACAGTTTTTGGCCAAACTTGACATTAAAATCAAGATTTTTCACCAGATATTCACTTTCTTACACCTATAGCAGCTAAACCATTAAGAATTTGAAGATGAATCAAACTAGTTATCTGTTAGTCTTTTGTGTAGATTCTAATTATATTTAAAAAAATAAAATAAAATAAAAATTGTTTATCATTTTATGTAATTTTTAATAACTTATTTTTTCTACTAATCGGCATTTTTAAAAAGTGATGTTTACTTCGAACCGCATAAATTTATATATATATAGGATACAATTCTAATTTTTAAAATACAATTTTTTCACACCAATATCTAGTGCATGGATATTTTTTCATAATTTTTTGTTACATTTTTTTTAATTAATTTTTCATGTTAGAGTAATTATAATTTGGACAGAGGTGTACTTCGGCCCACATAAAAAAATTTTGTATTCATTTGAATTAACTTATTTTTTTTTGTTGGAATAAGGACATCAATACCTAGTGCACATATATTTTTTAGAAAAAAAATTCTCTATTTTTATTTTTTCATAGGTGTGAAACAAAGAACTTGATGTTCATTAAAAATCCTACATTCACAAGAAATAAAAAAATAAATATAATAATCAAATTAAACATATTTAAAATTATACTTTTTGGGAAGCTTATAATAAGGGCTACATTCTTACAAAACATAAATTTTAAATGAATTCATTTCATCACCCAAAAGGTAAATCAAAAGTGGTTTTTTATCAACATTTTGATGGGTGTAGAGGAGACTCAATTATAGGTATGGTTTAAATCTAACAAGGTTCTATCCAAGGGGGTTTGATGTAAGGGGGTTTGATCAATCCCTCTTTAATTAAAATCATTCAAGTGGAACCTTTAAAGTCTTAAATCATTGTATTTTCTAAAAATATGTGATTTCAGGCAAAAATCAAGATGTCCCAAATGATAAAATGATGGAAATCGATAAAAAGAAAGCATGTGTCGTGTGCCATACTTTCTATCATTTTAAGTATCAAGTTATCAAATCAAACATTTCACTCACTTCAAATTAGAAAAGCAACTTAATTTTGAATCTTTTAAAGATTTCTCAAGTACATATGGCATTAATCTGTAGTACTGTAACCACATTTTCTTCAATGAAAGACTATCTGGCAGATATACAAAAATTGATAAAAAGATTGAGAATTAAATGAATGGTCAAGTACTTTGAGGCATTGAAAAGAGAGAATTAAATGGATTTTTGTAGCTTAATCAAATTATCAATGTCCACTAATAAGTCATAATAAATTTCACTCACTTATGATCAAAAATATATATTGAACTTGAATCATACAAAAAATATAAATATATTTTTAGACTTAAAGGTCACATTTTTATATTGAACAAAGCAAAAAGGATTTACAAGAATTGATCCATGAAAAGTATTTTAATTTAAGTATCCATGAAGTACATAGCTAGCCTAGCCAAAAAGCCACTAACCATGACAAAAAAACCAGTCATAAAATACATATTACAAGAGATGTACAATAAAATATAGACACAATTCATTACTATAATATTTTGTAGCAATAGCAAAGGCCCTCAATTGGGTGTTTGAGTAGGATGTGAATCAAATTGAACAAAGTAACAACAGAGTATAAAAGGGAATCACCCAAATCCTTCCTCCAAAACTTTAGACTCTGCAATGATTCATTGGTCATATCACATACCAGACCACACCTCATATTAACCATGAAAAGAGCTTGCACTGTAGAAGTAGCTAGTTCAAGTTTGGGGAAGATTCCACCAACAAGATTTAACCCAGTTTCAAGATTGTAAAGCTCAAGTGCCAACTCTAATGAAGAAAGAGAGTAAATGAAAGGCTGAAAAAACATATTGCCAATGTCTTCACCAAACCTTTATCTAACAAAATGTCCATGCAATTGGAAAATAAAGCAGAAGCTACCTCAGAAAATAGAGTGTGGGGTTGTTTTGAAGCCATTCCCTATCCACAATTATTCTTATAGCCTCCTCAACTTGCACACAAGAAGTAGAAAAAACCATACCCAACTTTCATCTATCATAGGCATCATTGCTTCTTTTCTCCAAAAAACATTTGGGTAGTATGATGTTCCATGAAAAATCCATAATATCACAGATAAATTAAGAATAGAGAAGAAAGAAAACAAAGCAAAATTATATATTATAAATGATATGAGGAACATCAAGTTGGTGAAGTATATATAGAACGAAGACAATGACATCAAATAATCAACACTTGAACATTTAATTCACCACTTGATGTGACAATATTATTTTGAGAAAAAATAGTCATGAATTTAAGTGATTTAATAAATAACAAAATGCCAAATATTGATATTTTAAAATCTAACGATTCTATCATTATTCTAGAGGTTTGAATTCACAAGTCTAGTGCTTCAGACATTTGTTTTTGGAATGCAACTAAAGTCGTCCATCTTGCAATAACCGTTGATCTTTGATGAACTTAGCACTAACCATTGATTCCTTTTAGACCATTAACCACGAGTTGAAGCTCAGTCCCACCAAGGACAGATGTCACAATCCTACACTACTACAAAAAATTGATGACATCACCTTCTTAGCAGTGTGGGCACATGGGAGCCGCCTATTAATCGTCGATCTCAACTGTTGATTTTTGTGAGAAAATATTTGTGACCTAACTTAGGAGATATTGAAGTCTTTGATACTCCATAGAACCGATAATCACCTAGGTTGAGTGGTTGGTCACCACAATGACTCCAAAGGCTTAATTCATAACTTAAGTGACCTTCAATTGTTGGTAGCTAGTCAACGATAAAATATTATTTTAATTGTCATGACTTTAAGTGATTTAATAAGTAATAAAATTTCAACCATTGATTTTTGGAAATCTAATGGTTCTAGTGTTATTTCAGAGGTTTGAATTCGCAAGTCTAGTGCTTTAGACATTTGCTTCCAGATATATCAATTTGCACTAACATCTAGCTTCAGAAATAATAAATATGTTGATACATGTCCCCATTCTAGACACTTTATGAAGGAATTTGGATCTATGGAAAATTTGTCCTGGAATAGAACAATATGTAGCATTTGATATTTTCACCACCCACACTATGATTTTTTATTGGCATACCAATTTATTTCGCCAATGAATTTTTTTATTAGTTTGAGATTATGTTTAATTTGTCAAAAATTATTCATTTGAAAATAGGTTTAACTCGCCAATGAAAATATTTCTTTTGGGTTGAAAACATTTTTTAATTGCCAATAAAAATATTTTAATTGTTTGAGTACAAGTTTAATTCGCCAATAGAAATATGTTGTTGGTTTGAAAACATGTTTAATTTGCCAATGAAAATATTTTATTGGTTTGAAAATAGGATTTAATCACCAATGAAAATATTTTATTGGTTTAAAAAAAATTGTAATTCGCTAGGATTTTCCATAGACTTCTAGCGATTACAAAAGATTTGCCAATTGAAATTTTTTTCCCGAAAAACCAAAAAAAAATACCAATAAACTTAATATTTTTTCAAGAAGTATACAAGATTTGCCAAGATTTTACACCTTCACCAAGGGGGGTATTCTTAAAGTTATTCCTGGAAGTTATTTCTAAATTATTTGATAAAATGTGTTCACTATAACAACTAATTAATCATTTCTTAATCTTTCTTTCTTATGATATTCCTTTATGTGCATGTTCTTCTCCATCATCTGATCTTTTTACTCACTAAAGCTAGCAACTTGATTTTCAATATCACTTTCAAAATTATATTTAAATTCTTTCAATACCATTTCTTCTCATACACCACAACATTATCACAAATATAACCTATTAGTTACTCTACTAGATAAACATCCTCAAATATCAATCCACAATCTTCTTCCTAAGACTTCCCATTTTATTTTCACTCTCGAATCATGTCTCTTTCAAACCTCAGTTCTTTTATCCATACCTTTATTTTTGATATGGTTTCAGTTGTTACTATCCTTTGTTGTAGTAATAAGATTTCATCTAGCTTTTCCATGGTAAATTGCATTTTGGATATTTATATATCACTCTATTCCAACATTTTTTTCCACTCATCCTTGAATTTAATGGTCTCTTTCCAATTTAGCATGTCATCCCAAATTTTATTGGCCAATTTTATTATATCTGTAGCATCGTAAATTGTAACCCTTGACAATTTCACACTATGTTTTTCTCCCCCTTAAATTATTGGACCTAATTAACACCTAATTTCTTAAATTGTGCATTCCATGGCCCATTTAAATAATTATTGACAAATTGCAAGCACAAAAAAAATGCATTTATCTAATACTTCGCCCGGGCTGACACCTAAATTTTTGAAAAATAGGGTTGGGCCACATACGCCCTAGGGCGAATTAGTCCCCCTATTCTAGCTTACTCCAAATTCAAATACATTGGTGTCAAAACTTTATCATTTGTAATTCAACATTCTAATGTTGGCTATCAAGATTCAATTTGTGGGAAATTAGAATAATTGCATATAGATAGCTAGTTATTGCATCATTTCAAATCGAATAAGGATCATCTAGAAAACTAAGAGAAATTATTATTGTCAAGAGCAAGTCAAGAGCATTCAAGGGAAGATTTATGAATATTATTGCAGCAATTCAAGATCACATCATGTCAAATCATATGTGAACTTTTATGTGTGTTTATGCTATCATTGTTTGTGAAGGCTAACCCTCTTGTAGGTCTCCAAGAAATTCAAAAAATTCAAACAAAAAAATCCAAGACCTTGAGGAGATTTATATGACTTTTGTCCTTCAAGGAAGCCATTGAAGGGTGGTGAGTTGCAACACCTTTTTGATTGATCATTCCTTCTTATCCTTTATCCTTTTATCATTGACATAGCCATTCTGGAAAAATAAATGAATAAAAGAGGCTATATAATTAAAGAATTGTTAGATGTCAATAGTTTTAATATAAATTGTGTAATTTATTAAACACACACACACACACACACACACACACATATCTAATAATATAGGAAGTATATTATTATTATATATATAAGTATTTTAAATATATAAAATATTGACATTCAATAGTTTTAAAATTAGTATGTAATTAAATTAAATAAATTAAGTAAAGATGAAAATTAAAAGTAAAAAAATTAAGTTATTTGAATTAATTATTAAGTTTTTATAAATTTTGTAACTAAAATTTGCATGACGAGAGAGGCTTTGCATGTGGTAATGTTTGCATGCATGAGAGGAAAGTGCATTGATATTTTAGCAGTAACTGAAGTTTAATTAATACTCTTTAACAATATTGGGAGACATTTTTTGTCTACAAAAGGTCTCAATATTCTTGGGTAGAAGCATTGGAGCATATTCAATTTTGAAAAGAGAGAGAGTGTTCAAAAGAAGCTGCAACTCGGGAACAAGAGCTCAAGCTAGAGAAATCCAAAAGAGGAGATACCAAATTCTGAGCTTAGAGAAACTTCGCCAAGACGATCAAGAAAAGTGTGGCTTCCAATCCCCTCAATCTATGCCTTCTCTTTCTTCATAATCAAATATTAAAAGCAAGCATAATGAAACAATATTGCATAATATTCAACCCATGTATTAGATCAAGAAGTTGTACATAAATAGGAATGGGGTATGTGCAGGATCATGATGGGCCAAAAAGTGGCAATATGATGCGTATGTGGCTGACGGCTATTTTTTTTTTTCAAATTTGATGAAATGAAAAGGGTTTTTAAAGGAGATTCTCATCTTTCCACCGATATAAATTATTCTTTACTTTTAATTTAATAATTAATTATAATTATTCATTTTCTATTCAAATTACAACTAAAGTCCTGATTGATAGGTTGATTGAAAAACATATATAGCTTTCAAACGGTATCACATTTTTTGAATCCAAAACAAGTGTCACATCCTATGCTTCACATACTATAGGATTAAAAAAATAAAAAATGAATTTCATAAAGTTTTGACCAAGTTAAGGTGGTTAGACATATGAATTTTTATATTTTTTAAAAATTTGTAATAAAAAATTCATAATTAATTATTTACTTGGAAAAAAATTACAAAAAATATGCATCACATGGGCATGAGTCCTCTAATTATATCTAAAATATTATAAAAAATATTATCATTTTATTGTGGTTAGGGTGGTCAGATAGACACCTACTTCTTATTTTTTCCCTGAAATTTAAGTACCACTGCATTGAAATTTCAAATTTTCACCAAATAGATTTTTCTTTTTTTAAACAAACCTAGTAGTTTAGAAACTACATTCAATTTTCTACAGATTCCATTCTTACATATTTTTGAAATAATATAGATAACTTATTCAAATTTGTACGTCAAGTTGCCTAACTCTGATTTTTCTGATTTTTTTGCCACTTAAGGGCCTATTTTTTCCATGATGATCCTACACATACCCAATGAGGAAAGCAACCAACCTCCATGAAATGAGGATAGAATTCCTCACTCATGGAGTGGTGGAAAATTTCCTACTAACAACGTAGGAAGAGGTGTCAAAAGTGAATTGACACCTCTAGCAACACCTATCTACATTGACACCCCATGTGAGAAAGGGTCAATGGACACCTAAGTAGGCTTAAAGCCTGTGTATGAAATATATACACTAACACGCATAAGAATCCGCAAAATAAGAATTATTTTTCTTATGATTCCAAGCATGTTAATCTGTTCCAAGATTGAAATGGATTTCAAAAGGAACAGTATCTCCTTCCTTTTGAAATCCATTTCAATTTTAGTCACAATGACATGTTGGTTAGAGATGAGATAGAACATATCATTATTGAATTTGGGTCTTCTCTAATAAGTGTTGGATATATATATTAAGCATTTGATGCTTTAATTTTTTCATACCATTAGGAATTATCAATAAGTTGCAAATTGTAAGTGTAGAACCAATTGTTTGCAAAATCGAATAAATTCCAAGTTACTTTATGGGTTAGATTTTAAATGTTTCAATGCCTAATTCAAAAGGGAATTTGCACGTTGATTAATGCATTTACTAGAAAGGATAAGAATGTTTATTTATTCACTGCAATTCTTATATACAATACTATATTCATGAGAAAATTGAAGCAATGAAAATGTTAAGTGAAACCTTGTACAACAAGATAAGAGTGTATTTATCACTATGATAACCATGTTTGTTAATGTGCTTAAGAGTGTTATCTCACTATGATTATCATGCATTTTATTGAGTTCTTGAGTGTTATTTTACTGTGATTATTATGTTTATTATTGTTTTCATGAGTATTTGAAGAAAGTTACCTTCAAGGATTGTTGACGAATATGGGTATCAAGGAGCGTAAATTCTGCTTTTTCCAAATCTACTATTATATTATTGTATACAACATTATGCTTGGCTAAGTTTTGTAGACCATTGAAATAGATGGTCATGTTTTATATTATTGCTCTCTGCCAAACCCTAGCATTGATCATTGCATGTTCTAGTGGATAAAAATGCATGTAGATATGTTAGGCATGCACCAACTTCCATCATGTCATCGATTTCTTTTTTGCTAAGCATCTTGTGTAGGGTTGGTGGTTCTTCATGTTAGGAAGAACTCTCTAGCGAAGTGTAAGCTTCGTGGTTGGGTGAAAAAGGTGCTTGGACCATGTTCTCATCTACTAATTTGTAGGTGACTAAGTGAGAGTCAAAGGTGATAAAAGGCTTTATTATTGCATCTCCACATTTATATAGACTTATTTTTGGTATGTGTTTCATGATTGTACATCCTATATGGAAGATTAAAGTGTGTTTGTACATTGTTTGTACTTTAATTATATTGTTATGACTTGTTGGTGTTGTCTGCTTAAGTCAAACTTTTGTATATTTATCCTATAAACTCATTTTTATAAAAGAATGCTTAAAATCTCAATTAATTAAAAGAATAACAATTTTTTACCCATTCAACTTTGAATTATGGATCAAAATAATTGATATGGGTTTCTACCATTTCAAATATATTAGAAGGCTTAAATATTTATTAGTCTCACCACTTTCAATAAAAGGCTACAAACACATAATTCAATACACAATTAATAAATGATCTTTCAAATCATATAGTGATTCTTCGATGTCAAAAAAGATATTATGACTTGTTTGATAAATATGTTCCACTATTAAGATAAAAGATAAGAAAATAATAGTTATAGTATTTTGTGGTCGTCCTATTATCAATATAATTTTTTTCCCAAAATTTAGAAAACAAACAATAAATTGCACCTTTGTGTAAATAAATGTGGCTTGCTTACTAAAAATTGTGTATGTTGTAAATAAATTGATCCTTTCCTACTCTATTTACTTCTACTAAACCAAATTCAAAAACATATTCAAAGAGCTTGTATAATAATATCAAAAGATAATGAACTACTCCATTATGTTTCTATCCACTCTCCTTCTATCTTCTTCATAATTTTATACTAATACTAAACTAGAAATATAAAAAGAAACTAAAAACTACACAATGATTATATAAAATAGAAATAAATTATTACTTTACAAAATTAATATTACATTTCAATGTATTAGCTTCTAAAGCCCTGCTTTCTTTTTTCTTATGCAACTACTAACCAACCAACCAAAAATCTCACATCAATATATTAAACATAATATGTAAACAAATTTTAGATTAGAAAGATAAAAGAAAATGATGAAACAACCCATGTAAATGTTGGTTGGTGATTTTTATGATCTCCCATACACTTGTTCATATGCTCTAATGGTAGTTCCTTTAAATTATGAGAGGGGCTTTTTATTGTGTTAGTATATGATCTTTATTGCTATATCACTGCAAGGTGATGGACCCTATACTAATTGGATATCGAAAGGGACGAATCTCATCATTCTCGGCTGATCCACATCTAGTGGTGGATGTGGTATGTAAAAAGCCATAGATTAATTTTATATCCTTTCTATCTTACTATTGCTATGAGGTGATTTGATCTGCAGCTGATAATTATTACAAAATATGACATGTTACACTTGATTCTTGATTGAATCAGATTACGGTGGAAATGGTTGTGAATTGCATGATAGCATTGATTGCGAGGAATGCTTCACGACTAGGTCTATTCGTCTATCACATAGCATCATCACATGCAAACCCATTAAAACACAATGTAAAACATGATTATTGATATAACTACTTTTTGGCACATCCATTCACATCCAAGAGTGGGAGAATTGTGAGAGTGAGGGAACTACGCTTTTTAGAAAGCATGGCCAACTTCAAACCCCACATGACTCTCTATTACCTAATTCCTCTCCAGGTAATGATATCAAGTTTCTAGAATTCGTGTATTATTTATAGTTGCAGCGATTTCTAGATTAGATTGCCTGAGAGTTTTTAGCTTACATTCCATTGCATGTTTCCAAATAATGATATCAAGTTTTCAGTCTCCATATCATTTATAGTTGCAGCGATTTCTAGAATAGATTGTGTGAAAGTTTTTAACTTACATTCCATTGCATGTTTCTATTTTCTTGATTGAGGCATGAAATGAATATGGCAGATACTCTATATTGTGGATAAACTTCATTAGGGCTACCACAGGCTGAGACCACACTATAGTCATCTTCTTGAAAAGTATAGACTTGTAATGCTTGCCCACATCTACGAACCCTTTCTTTTCTTCAAGAGAACATAAGACACCAATTCACTCCTCTTAATTACCATGCACAAATTATTGATTGGAGGTCTTTAGCGTGAAATATGAAGTTCTTGGTTGTCATGATCGACAGGTTCAACATCTCAAATACGAAACATTTGTGGAATGAAATGTCAGAGAGAGATCAGGAGAGTTTTAATTTTGATGTTAAGAGCATAGATTGGAAACACTATTTCCTCAATTTTCATATTCCTAGGCTTCTCAATTACGTTATTGGAGGATCAAAACTATGACTTTTGATATCTTAGAATGCTATGTCATGTTAATAAAAAATAATATTATAATAAGTTGTAATGTTAGAATATTTAATGTTTATTATATTTTATAAAGTAAATTAGGTGGTTGAAAATAACAAGTATTATATGGTAAGAATTTGTGTTAGATTTAAATGTTATGACTTTTTGAGTATTTAATTGATTTTGTAGTATTTATATACAGATTATCTTCTTTAGTGTAAAAAAATATGGCACAAATTTAAGATAATTTAAGAATTAGATCTCAATCTTTGATATCTTTTTTGAAAATATTTTATCATTTTAATCTTTGTTTAGAGTGTTACAAATTTCAATGTGGATTTAAATCTATTATTTTGAAAGCTTAGGATTTTATCTATAAAAGAAGTTTAAATTATACAAATTGGATTATAATAAATAATAATTATAGTATTGTTGATGTGATTGTTAATATCACAACACAAATAGAATTCTTACAACAAAACCTATCCCTATGAAAGATTTTAAATTCAAATAGAATTTAAAGTGTCAAGGCTCTGATTGTCAAGTCTTGATGTACTAGGTTCACTCACGGTTCATTGTATTTTGTTGTTACTCACAAAGGGACTTACGTAGGGCATTTACTCACATGGACTTAACATATTAATGTTTTATGAGATACCTTGATTGATTTTCTCAAGTTAATTACTTATTTGAAAAGATCAAAAGTTTTTTGAAAAAGTTATTTCTAAATTATTTGATAAAAGTTGTTTGCTATCAGAAGTAATTTATCTTTTCTTAATATTTCTTTCTTATCTTATTACTTTATGTGCATGTTCTTCTCCATCATCTGATCAATTTTTCCTCACTAAACCTAGTGACTTGATTTTCAATAGCACTTTCAGAATTACATTTAAATTCTTTCAATATCATTTCTACATCATAAACCACAACATGGTCACAAATATGACCTATCAATTGCTCTACTAGAGAAACATCCTCAAATATTAAATCCACAATCTTCTTCCTAAGATTTTTAATTTTTTCTTCACACTCTCAAATCGAGTCTCTTTCAACGAACCTCAGTTATTTTATCCATATCTTTATTTGTAATATGGTTTTAGTTTTTACTATCCTTTGTTGTAGTTAAAAACTATCATCTAGATTTTCCATGGTTTGCATTTCGGATAGTTATATATCACTCTATTCCAACCTTTCTTTACACTTATCCTTGAATTTAATGGTCCCTTCTCTTTCTAGTTTAGCATGTCATTCCAATTTGTATTGACCAATTTTATTGTATATATAGTATCGTAAATTGTCACCCTTGACCATTTCACACTATGTTTTCCCCCCCTTAAATTATTGGACCTAATTGAACACCTAATTTCCTAAATTATGCATTCCATGACCCATTTAAATAATTACTGACAAATTGAAAGCATAAAAAATGCATTTATCTAATTCTTTGCCCTTGACACCTTACTTTCTAGCAAATAGGGTTGGGACACATACACCATAGGGAAAATTAGTCCCCCTATTTCAGCTGACTCCAAATTCAAATATGTCAGTGTTAAAACTCTATCATTTGCAATTCAACTTTCCAATGTTAGCTATTAGGATAAATTTATCAAAAGATAGAATAATTACATATTAAATACCTAGTTATTGCATCATGTCAAATTGAACAAGAATCATCTAGAAAATTAAGAGAAATTATTATTGTCAAGAGAAATTCAATAGCATTCAAGGGTACATTTGTGAACATTATTACAACAATTCAAGATCCAAGCATCATGTCAAATTATATGTGAGTCTATGTATGTTTATGTTATCATTGTTTGTGAAGTCTAACCCTTTTGTAGGTCTTCAAGCAATTCAATCAATTCAAGCAAGCAAGATCCAAGACCTTGAGGTAATTTTTATGACTTCAGTCCTTTAAGAAAGCCATTGAAGGGTGGTGAATTGTTGTACTTTTTTTATTCATTTATCCTTTTATCATCTACATTGTCATTGCGGAAGTTGAAACACTAACACGGGGTGAAAGTTTTAGGTTTGAAAGAGATTGGAGGAAGTGTGAAGATAAATTATCCACTATTGCATTCAAAACCATACCTCTTGACAACTCACAAAAACTCACTTACAAAATTATTTGACAATGATCAAATAAATTTATAAGAGAAAACAAAAAGCTTTGATCTAGCATCATAGGACTACGAAAAAAGATCTAAAATATCTCTACAGGGACACACACACCCTATGGTGAGTTATTCCTCCAAAAATAGGCTTGGATTTATACCACATGTGCATAGTGTCTTGCTCTATCCATTTTAGCTATCTAAATTTTTCTGTGACCTTTTGTGTTTTTTGTATTTGCATTAGGATGATAATTTGCATCATTGACCTAGTCTTTGTAGTGCTCTTCATCCCTAAATTTATCCTAGATTTTTTCAAGGGTTGGTTGAATCACCTTTCAAGTTGTAAGTTAATCACATATCTTGTCCAAGTCCATCAAACCTCCACACTCATATTATTTCCATCTACATTTATTAATGATAAACAAAAAAGACCTATCAAACCCTAAAGAGTGGAAATCTCTAAAAGGGTGTTCACCATTTTCTAACATATTAGTATCTTTTCCTTTGGCTAATAATTTCTTAATGCTTCTCCATTACATTAGGCTCATTCTTCTTATTATCCATCCCAATTATTTGTTCTTGAGAGAATAAGGAAATTTTGAGTGGGATGTCTTCAACTATTTTCCCTATAACTACAAGGATTTTAATAAAATTTTATAATTAAAATATTTTATCTTTCAATTCTGTTTTCCCCTTTTAATCATTTTCCAACCTTGTAGACATCACATCTACATTTTCTCAAAGATCTTGAATTTCTTGCTCTTTGGTAATATGACCTAGATCAACAGTTGTGATGTGATAATTTTCTAATGTCATTTCTCATTTATTCTTTTCTACCATGGGAGTATCTCTTTGAGAAATTTTAGCTCTTGTTGCATCTATTCTTATATAAAAAATTATTCATTCTTTACGCTTTGGATTTAGGGTCTCTTCTTCTCAAAACAAGCTTTTGAAATCCAATGGAACTATCTATATATTTTGTACAAGTTGAATCTTTATGGCCTACTAGCTAGAAACATCTATTATTTTCTCCCCCTCTTTCCTTTGTTCCATTTGTGTTTCTACATGTGTTTCTTTCTTTAGACTTTATGTCAAAGATTGATGTTGAATAGGAATATCTTCTTCATGAACTCTATTTTGAGTGAGATCTCCTTGATCTTCAAGAATGTTACTTTTTTGTATTTTTTCTTAGGGACTTCTTGTTCCATGTTTATTACATCTTCTTTATTTCTCTCTTATCTAGGCTTCATGACTATACCTTCTATTCTTTCAAAATTTACTTGGTGTTTTTGATCTATGTTGTCTCCTATATTATCCAAAATTTTCTAAGCTTTAAGATTAACTATTCCCTCTTGAGATTCCAATTGTTGTTGACTTTCATTTTTCTCTCCTTAACAGGTGTTTCATGCACTTTTTCATCAATCACTTCTTTATTCACCTCTTGACACGAAGTATTTTAAAAAGAATATGATTAGGTGTGACCACCTCTACTTGTTCAATATGAACATTAAGAGGGAATTCATTATTCACTTGAAGAATTTCAATGGGATATATTATGCTTATCTCAGGGAATGGGGTAGAATTTGTTGCTTGTGTTTCAAGAAAGGTATCCAATATCTATATTTTTCATGCTTCTTCATCATTTGATAAATAAATAACTTGAAATAATGAGAGCTTGGAGGCCTCATTGGTTTCCTTATCTTTTTTTAATTATCCCACTTCTTTCTTAACCTTTATTATATTTTGAACCTCAAATGTACAAAAAAAGAGAACCCTAGGTCCTCTGCGTAGAACTTAGGATTTAAATTTTATGTGTGTTGTGGGTCTTTTTCTAATGTTTCATTTAGATGGTGATCAATAAGGTATATAGACTGACTTTCAACCATGTAGGTGAGCTAATCAAACATGGATGTCTATCTTATTGAGTCTTGGGATGGGTTGGAAATGATTTCCTTGGTTAACTTAATTAGACTATGTACCCTACTATGAAAATTATAATAATCCAACAATTAATAGACTAAATAAGTGAATTCCAAACAAATCTAGGAAGTGCAGAGGAAGTTGTATCTATCCAAAAAAATTGGCTTCAATATGCATAGGAGGAATTATACGCCCAAAGGCATATGGGTCCTTGTAGGGGTGTCCTGTTCTATTTTTGCAATCTGTTGATGGTAGATCTGAGACTCTCATTTTTTCTTGCAGACTTTTCAGATCATTGCCAAATAATTTGGTAGGTGAGTTTTCATGATTTGACAAGGATTAGGGCTTTGAATGCAACAATGAATAATTTATCTTCAAGCTTTCTTCAATCCTCTTTAAACCTAAAACTTGCACATTCAAGGAGAAGGAAAATGTTGGGATATTTAGAGGCTTACCTTAGTCAAACCCCATGTAAGTGTTTCTAGTTCCACAATGGCAATGCCAATGATAAAATGATAATGGATAGAAAGGAATGATGAAATAACAAGTTGTTGCAACTCACCACCCTTCAATGGCTTCCTTGAAGGATTGAATTCATACACATCACTTCAATGTCTCGGATCTTTCTTGAATGCTTGAGTGCTTTGGAAACCTACCAAAGTGTTAGCATTCACAAAATAATGATAACATGAACATATATGAACTTACATAATATTTGACATGATGTTTGGATCTTGAATTGTTGTAATGATTCTCTAAAATGCTGCTCTTGACAATAATTTTTGCTCATAAATTTTAGAGTGAATTTGGATATTTCATAACTAGATATTAGTGAGGACATATTCACACCATTAATAAGTTTACTTAGGAGTTATTTTCCTAGGTGGCATTCTAGAAACTAGTATTTAATGGGACCATATCTCATTAATAGACATGTAGTTATCTAAGCATTTAATATTTCTCTCATGCATTTATAATTATGCATTAAACATTTAATGTTTGTAGCTAAGGTGGTTATCCAACTACCTCTCTCCTTTCCTATATAAGGAAGGGTCTTTTACATTTGTAAATCATCTCATGATTTCTATCTCAATATATTCAAGATCATCATTTGATCAAATTGTCTTCTTGCTCATGTTGTAGCACTTTCTTATTCATGTGGATGGTATTTTTTGTAGTTAATCCTTTGAAGTGTGGTCAACTTCATTTGGCTCATTTTTCATATTTCCAACATGGTATTAGAGCACAGGCCATAGAAGATCCATCTCATATCAGGAAGTTGAGCTGAGGAGACTATCGAAGGCTAAAGGGTTTTCTTGAAGGGCTAGTTGTTCTCATCCTGGAGGCAATTGATTTTTAAGGCACTTTGGGTCAGATCTAACCCTACCATTGTGTTCAAAAGGTCTGAAAACCTTTCCTACCCATTTTTCAAAATTTGACTTCATCATCCGGAGGTCATCAGACATTTTTTGCAGTGATATTGGAAGGGCATCATACAAATTGTACAAGTTGTAGGAAAAAATTTCCTCTCCCTTGTTGCAAAAAAAATCCACTCTCTAGTCGGCATCATATAAAATACTTCATATTTTAAGGTAAATTTATTTTTTTGGTTATTTTTCAAAAAAATGGGTGACTATCTTAAATTTGATAGCCAAATGACCGTCACGGAAGCCCTATCATGTCTTAATTAGGTAGTTTTCTTAAAATTGCCATAACTTTTGACTTGGGTATCAGATTTTCACAAACGAGATATCATTGGAAAGCTAGTTCTAAGAACTTTCCATTGGTACAATAATTTTTATCAGATTTTATTACTATAATATTTTACCACAACTTGAATTCAGTGCTTCCTTTTGGACTCCCAAGCTCGTATCTTTTCACGAGTTTGTCAAATTTTGGAGATTCTAGTGGCATTGTAAAGGTGATTCATAGCTCTATCATTTTTTACATCTCATTTTCTCAGATTCATCCCTAGGTACATTCTATTGAGTTTTTGTAATTTAAGGAATTTACTTGATAACTTGGACATACTACCATTTGGAGAAATTCTATTTGCATTGGGAGGCTTCATTTCCAGTTATGCATCATATTTGGGAGTTTCTATTTCATATTGAAGGTTAATGTCTTTGTAGTCTTAGAGATATATCATAGTTCATTATCGGGTTTGCATATTATCCTTTTATGATTATGTTGCAAAAGGGAAACTACAAACAATTGAGAGACGACATCATAAACCATCTCCAATCACTTGAATTGTTGCCACACTTGTATGGTATTGTTCCCCATCCAAATAAAGGTATCCAAAAAAATTCTTGGAGTTGTAGAAGGTATGTTGTCTTAGAGGTTATTGTTATGCATGTTATTGATGATGTTTTGAAAGCTATTGATCATTGTGATTGTCCTCATGTTCTTTGGAGTAAGGTTTGGGAGCTAGGTATGTGTAGGATCATGATGGGCCAAAAAGTGGCAATATGATGGGTATGTGGCTGACGACTTTTTTCTACCCAAAATTGATGAAACGAAAAGGGTTTTTAAAGGAGATTCTTAGATTTCCACCAATATAAAATTATGCTTTACTTTGAATTTAATAAGTAATTATTATTCATTTTCTATTTAAATTATGACTAAAGTCCTAATTGATAGGCTGATTGAAAAACATCTATAGCTTTCAAATGGTATCACATTCTTTTAATCCAAAACATGCATCACATTCTATGATTCACATACTATAGGATTAAAAAAATAAAAATTGAATTTCATGAAGTTTTGACCAAGTTAAGGTGGTCAGACATACGAGTTTTCTATATTTTTTAAAAGTTGTAATAAAAAAATCATAATTAATTATTTACTTTGAAAAAATTACAAAAAAATATGCATCACATCGGGACATAAGTCCTCTACTTATATCTAAAATCTTATAAAAAATATTATCATTTTATTGTGGTTAGGGTAGTCAGAAGGACACCTACTTCTTATTTTTCCCTTAAATTTAAGTACTCTGCATTGAAATTTGAAATTTTCACCAAATAGATTTTTTTTTAAACAAACCTAGTAGTTTAGAAACTATATTCAATTTTCTACAAATTCTATTCTTACATATTTTTGAAATAATATAGATAACTTATTCAAATTTTTACGTCAAGTTGCCTAACTCTGATTTTTCTAAATTTTTTGCCACTTAAGGGCCTATTTTTTCCATGATGATCTTGCACATACCCAGCTATATGGATATTTTGATACTCCACCATTCCCTACCAATCATAATTCAGAATGTCATATACCTCTTCATTCTTTAGAAAGGATACCCTGTGATGATATTACTATGCAAGAGCTTACAGATTTGGAATGCTTTGATGAGGTTGTCAAGGGTTCTACAGATGCTTCTTCTCCATCAGAGATAGATGATGTACCTTCACCTTCAGTGATTCCTTGTCTAGAGTCATTGATTGAGGCTTCCATAATTTTTATTTATTAGGATATATTCAATTTTCCAGACTTGGAATCACAAGATGGCTTTGTTTTAGGTATTACAGATTTGGATACTTCTATAGGTTTGGAGGACATTCTTGAGGGGATATCTCTCTATGCAAATTCTACTTTGGAGGGTGTTCTTGAGTCTCCACATTCCATTGTCTCGACCTTGATTGGGGATCCTGATCTTGATGAGACCACCTTGAAGGCACTTGATTCCTTCTCAGAGATTTCATATATAAGGATTCTTCCCTCCTATTCCTTCATGGAGTTGGAGTTTCTTCAACATCTACCATGGGATTTGCTTCTTCTTAGCAAGATACATGTGATTTGTCATCACTGGACACTCTTTTGGCTTCAGACTTCTTTCAGTGGTTTTGAGAACACTTCATTCAGGAAGCAATCTAGTGTCCATCTATTCCTTCAATGGAGATCAATCATTGTATTGTCTTTGGATCTTGTTCAACATCAGTTTCTGCATAGTCTTGATTTGATTGTGGCATCTTTAGCTTCCTTGGGCAAGGAGACACATGAGCCATTTTCAGAGATATCATCAACATACACATTCATCTTTCCTTCTTTCAATTCCTATTTGGAATGGGAAGCATCCCTTTTTTTGTACTTGGTTTTGTTTCTTCCGAAAGGGAGACAAGTTGTTTATCAACATTGGATCATGTCTTGTCTTTAGGCACTTACCATTTTTGTAGGGGATTATACCATTTTTGTAGGGGATTATACATTGTGGGGCTCTATATAGTCTCTCTATTTCCCTCTTATGGGGGGGCTATTTAATATATTGTACTTTGTGATGGATGTAGCTCTTGGGGGTTATTGATGTTGAGACCTCCATACATCACTTCCATTACTTGTACATGATTAGCATTAGATTTTTCATTATATCTCTTTTTTGGAGAGGATTTTTTCCCCATGAGGTTTTCTCCTTTTCTCCATTTGTAAGAGATTGCATTTTCATTTCTACATTGGTACCTAACATGGCCTTATAGTTGGGACCCATCATTGCATCATATTGCATCATTTACATCATAACTACACTCCCAAGTTGCACTTATGGGAGGGTGTTAGTGTGAATTGGGATATTTCCTAACTAGATATTAGTGAGGACCTATTCACATCATTAATATGTTTACTTAGGAGTTAGTTTCCTAGGTGGCATTCTAGAAACTAGTATTTAATGGGGCCATATCTCATTAATAGGAATGTAGTTATCTAGGCATTTAATATTTCTCTCATGCATTTATAATTATGCATTAGACATTTAATGTTTGTAACTAAGGTGGTCATCCAAGTACCTCTCTCCTTTCCTATATAAGGAAGGCTCTTAAATTACCTTTTTAAATCATCTCATGAGTTCTATCTCAATATATTCAAGATCATGATTTGATCAAGTTGTCTTCTTGCTCATGTTGCAACACTTTCTTATTCATGTGGATGGTATTTTGTATGGTTTATCCTTTGAAGTGTGGCCAACTTCATTTGGGTTATTATTTATATTTCTAAGAATAAATTCTCCAAATTGCTAGATATTTCTTGTTAGATTTCAAATGATGCAATAACTAGGTATTTATAGGAATTTATTCAATTTCCCACAAATTAAATTCCAAAATTTGCAAAATGAATTTCAATTAATGTTAAAAAGTCGACACCAACATATCCAAAATTTATCCTTGACAAAATAGGGGGAATCATACATTCTAGGGTGAATGGGTCTTGGACCTATTTTCCAAGACATTAAATGTCGATGGAAAAGTGTTAATTAGATGCATATATTCAATACTTGCAATTTCTTAGAAAATGGTGCAAATGGCCCCAAAATGTATAATTTATGGAAATAGATGTTCAATTAGGCTCAATAATTTAGGGGGAGCAAAAAATAGTGTGAAATTTTCAAGGGTGACAATTTTCAACGTTACGGGACCTTTTATGTGGATTTCACATTTTCCCCCTAATTTTATAGGGTTGTCACTCATAATCAATCCTTAATAAATCATTTCTTTTTCTTTTTGTGGTGGTTTCTAGACTCAATGGGAGCTAAAGAAGATGGAAAAAAATGCTCATTAATATATAATTGTGTAGGAGCCTCAAATATACTCTTACCCAAATGCCTCTTGCAATGCTTGTTCAATAGTTGGAATAACAACCTTATCCCATGTGGTAGAGTTACCACATCAAATGATATCACTCTTGGTGATCCAATCTAATTAACAGGATAGCTCTTACCTATATGATTCAAATTTATGTGTGCTTTGGAAATAATTATTTCTTTTAGTGAAGTCATTTCCTTGCCCAATTGTTTTGACTTTTCTTCTTCAACTTATTTATCCTTTTATACCTTTCTATTATTCACTAAATAATAATCAAAATACATGTCATCATGACTTATCCTTTCTCCATTATTAGTATTATCCTTAGGGTATGTGAGGGCTGCATCTTTCAATTTTAGTGTTTGAGCACACCAGTTCAACCATACCTTACATCTATTTGTGTTTATAAATTTCTTCAATTGAATTATCCTCTAGTTGAGACCAATTTGGGTCTGGTAGGCGTTGATGAAAAATTCTATTGCCTTCATATCTAGGATGTAGTGTATTTTCGTCATCATCCTTGATCTGTGGAGGCACCACATGAGTACCCAAGGTCTTCAACTGCTTTAGGGTCAATCTTTGATAATGAATTTTCTTGACTTCATGATCATTAGCATAGTAAGCCCAAAATTTATCTATGTGAGAATCACGCTTGATCTTCTTATTAATGTGTCTTTCCATCTGATAGTAACGATCATAGATTCACCTAGTTTGTTCAAATGGCTTTAATCCTAATAGTTGTAACTCCTTTTCTCATCTTTAGTATTAGAAAGTATATTTCACTTATACTAGCCTATGTTAATTGGGAATTTAACACCCCCTCCCTAGTGTAGCACCTCAAAGGCTTCATGTGACTCAATACTTTTCCTTGAAAATTCAAATGAGACAATCTTAGTTTTATTCTAGTGAAGCCATCCATTATGATATAGGTAAACTTGGTAAATTGGATGAACCTGATTCCATGTGGATGAATAGCACTTTGTGCATCTACAAAAAATTGCTTTATATTATCTCCTTCCATGGTCCTTACTAAGCACATAATAAAGGCATCATTAACTTGTCGAAACTGATAGATTGATTTTTTGAACTCTAGTTATGGGTAATACTTATAAACCAAATGTATGCTAGGTCCATTTCCCAAGACATGATTCCTTGTTAATCCAATAAACTATTCGAGCTAACAACCTAGGAATATATAACATAGGAAGTTGTATAAAACTTATTGGTTCTTCTCCACTTGTTCATCTGCTCATAGATGGAATCACTACTGACCTAAGTTGAGTGAATCGTTTTAGTCCTATCTTTCACAATCTTAATGTATACATACATCCATGGTTTGAAAGTGACTGAAGTAGGAAATCTAAGTATTGTACTTAATAGGGTGGCTATGTTACTTATCTCATTTTTTAATTCACTCCTATACAAAGTCTTTAATATTTTTGAAAAATATTTGGGCTTTTTTATCTTCTAACATCCACCCAACATATATTGATATTTCACATTTTTCTTCGTTATCCTTAAATTCATTAGCAAGTTTATCCTTTTCAAAAGGATGTATTACCAAGTGCATAGTAATATTAAATTTTTTAGGTAATTCCTTTTGATGTTAATTTCACATACACATTTCCCTCATAAGTAACCAATATTTTGTCTACATCATATTAGTGAATGCATCCTAATATAAGTTCCATAAATTTCATAGACATAGGAAACCCTACAACTTTGTGTAACCCACTTCTTGCTATATTTTTCGTCCAAGGATCAACATTTTTTGACATAATTTTCTCATGGAATTCCTCCATTTCAATGTGTCCTAAATTGGTGTCAGAAACAATACCAAATCTAGACCATATTTTAAATTTGTGGACTACCCCTTGAAATTTTAACTTCACATATTTGGCTCTTCTACTCATGGTCCTACAAGTTTCAAAAGGTCCATAATTACCCTAACTCATTAACTAGAGTTCAGGTTGATTTAATTGCATAATTAAGGTTTTTAAGTTTTACCTCAACAAAATTATTTTTACCACAAAAGAAATTTTCTATTTTATAATTGGATAAAAATAATTAATAGCAAAACTAATTGTATTAAGAATTGAATTTAAATCCAATTGTGATTTCTCTTGCATGGAAAACTCATAAATTTTGGATTTTAGGTCTAGCTAGATGCATACCTGACTATCTTGATACTCATCAAACCTTTTTGAATAACTCGGTGAACCTTGTTGCTTCTTTTGTGCTTAACTTTTAGTAGTTTGATTATCAAATTCACATTTCTCACCTTCAAATCTAATCTTCTATCTGTTCTTGTTCAATCTGAAAATTTTCTTTGATGGAAAAATAATAAAATAAATATAACTTTACAGAAAAGAAAATCATAAAAAGTAAAAACACATTTAATGCAATCTTGAATTAGGCAAGCATTAATTGATTCCAGTAAGAATATATTTTGATAATCTTTAATGAATTTTAGTAAGTTAATTTTGTGCTCCAATTAAGATGAAAATTCTTTTTTACATTCAAAATTTGAATTACAATGGTTATTTTTGATGAATTTTAGTATTGATACAATTGGGAGTTATTTTTCCATAATTGCAATTAATTTCATTACTATCAGATGCAAAGAATTTTAGTCATTGTCAAGCAAGCTAATATCATTCTCTTGAAATTAATCATTTTCAATTGATAAATTTGATGGGGTACATCAACATGTGACATTAGTATGGTATAGTTGCAAGAAATTATAAATGAATTGAAAGTAATGTTTCATTGAATATCTGGTTCACTTGAACTCAAACTTCCAAAAAAGGATTAACTTTAATTCATAAGTATTTTAAAATCCATCAATACAATTATAAGATCTAAAAAGAAGTTCACTTTCAATTGAAAACCCCACAATTTCTAAAAAATTAAGGTGAACTAGAAATAGTGGGTGAACTTAAGTGAATAGGAAATTTAGTAGTTAATGATTCAGTTCACTAAGACCTTGAAATTTTGAACTTGGATTTTGAAATCAATTTGTGTTTAAAAGTGACTTATATCTTAAAATTTAAAATTAAATACTTTCTTATTTCTCATAGAGATGTAATGAAGCCAAAATGTGAGAATATATAATTAAATTGGATAATAGCACTTGTAAAAAATGAAGTTTGGATAGGTCTCGAATTTCCCTTATAGATCAATTATGCATAATAAAATGGTCGGGTCCACTAGCAACAAGTATAACAAGACAAATAGAACTTTGACGAGCTCTTTCTCAAAACCCATGGCACTTAGAAATTTTTTATCTTAAAGTACAACATCACATAGGGTCCCTCTACAATAACCTCTCTCATTTTTTCATATCTCCAATCCATTTTCCCATGGCGACAAGATTTCACATGTTGCAAATAGCATTAGATGCAAATAGTCTAAAGTTGCAAGGTGGAATAATTTTTATTTTGTTTATCGTGCAGCCAAATTGATAGTTCCAACATGTCTAAGTGAGTAGGTTTATGCTAGGAAAGTTTCTATTTCACACCCCAACATGCTGGATCATTCCAGGCTACATTGTGTCAATGACTTCTTAAGAGCTCTAAGTGCAAAAAAGTGGCAAACCTTGATGAGTTCATTCTCAAAAACTGTGACACTTACAACAATTTTGTTTGAAGGTATAGGGTCACATAGGGTTCCTCTAGAATAACCTCTCTCATTTTTTCATGTCTCCAATCCATTTTCCCATGTTGACAAGTTTTTAGTTGATGGAAAATGTGTCAAATGCATTGAAGAGAGTTGCAAGGTGGCTTAATTTTTGTTTTATTCATCGTGTGACCAAACTGGTAGTTCCAACACATCTGGTTGGGTAGTTTTATGCTAAGGAAGGTTTTCTTTTGCACCCTAGCATGTCAGAATGTTCTAGGATACATTGTAGTATTGATTTCTCTTAAGAGACCAAAGTACAAAAAAATGGAAAACTTTGATGAGCTCTTTCTCAGAAACTGTGGCACTTAGAAATGTTCCATCTAGAGGTACAAGATCATGTAGGGTCCCTCTACAATAAACTCTCTTACTTTTTCATATCTTTAAACCATTTTCCCATGGTGACAAGATTTCACATATTGCAAAAAGTGTCAAATGCATGTAATATAAAGTTGCAAGGTGGCATAATTTTTGTTATATTCATCATGCAACCAAATTGATAGTTCCAACATGTCCATGTGGGTAGGTTTATGCTAGGAAGGGTAGTATTTTTCACCCCAACATGCTAGATCATTGCAGGCTATATTGTATCAATGACTTTTTAAGAGCTCTAAGTGCAAAAAAGTAGCAAACTTTGACAAGTTCATTCTTTAAAACTGTGGAACTTACAACCATTCTATTTGAAGGTACAAGGTCATGTAGGGTCCCTTTACAATAACCTATCTTAGTTCTTCATATCTCAATTCCATTTTCCCATGGTGACAAGTTTTCAATTGATGGAAAATGTGTCAAATGCATTGCAGTGAAAGTTGCAAGGTGGCATAATTTTTGTTTTGTTCATCACATGACCAAACTAACAGTTCCAACACATCTGGTTAGGTGGTTTTATGCTAGGAAGGGTCGTATTTCATACACCAGCATGCCAAACTATTCCAAGATACATTGTACCAACAATTTCTCTTAAAAGACCAAAGTGCGAAAAAAGTGGCAAACTTTGACGAGCTCTTTCTCAGAAATTGTGGCACTTAGAAATGTTTTTTCTTAAGTTACAGGGTCTACAATAACCTCTCTCTTTTTTTCATGTCTCCAAGCCATTTGGTTGTGGTGAAATTTTTAGTGTTTCCCTAAAAATTGTCAAATGCATGTAGTGTAAATTTGCAAGGTAGGCTATTTTTTTTGTTCTTTGTGTGGCCAAACCGTTAGTGCCAACATGTCCAAGTTGGCACTTCTACACTAGAAATGGTCATGTTTTGCACCCTAACTCTCCTGAACATTTTGAACTACATTGTGTTGATGCTTTCTCTTAAGATCCCTAAGAGCAAAAAAATGTCAAACTTTGACACAATGTTTCTCAATGTTGATGGCATATACGAATGTTCTTTCTGAACCTATAGGTGAATGTGAGGCCCCTCTACAACAACATCTCTCATATTTTGAATACTTGAAACCATTTCTCCGTGGTGAATTTTTTTTTTATGTCCCAAAAACCATCAAAAGCATGCAATGTGAAGTTGCAGGGTAGCCTAATTTTCGTTCGATGTGTCATGGGGTCGAGCCATCAAACCCAACATGTTCGCATGGGCATGCCTACGTTGTGCATGGTCATTTTTTGCACCCCAACTCTCTCAAAAATTTCAAGCTAGACCATATTTTTTTTTTCTCTACGAGTGGAGATAGCACAAGGGTACCACATGGGTATATGAGATGTCTATGTGTAGGGGTATTAGTTGTATTGATCCCTTACGTCAAGAATTCTTGGTGTTAAACAACTGATAGGTGATGCTGAGGATAAGGTATAAGGGCAATGATTAAAATGCTATTAGACAAAAGGCATAAATTAATAAGGGCAGTGATTAAAATGCTATGTATTATAAAGATAGACACATATCAATTTTGATGTGTGCATAAAATGCATATATTATAATGTATTTGTGTTATGGATTGATCTTATTGAGCCATACCATGCTTGCATTATATTTTTAAGAAGAAAATACATTAAGTTTAATCACCTTCAAAATTCTTAGTGGCCACTTTTTTTCCACCATTTCCATGCATTTATGCATCTATTTAGTATGTTAGTAGGGCCTTGTTTTATTGTTTATTAATTTTTAAATGATTCAATAGACATTTATTGTATATCATACTTGTTTTTATATAAAATCCTTCATATTGGTGTTGTCATGCTCAATTTGTAACATGAGTGTTTTCAATTGGTGCCTAATGCTAAAGTTGTACCTCAACACAACTATAATGTACCACATAGTCAAATTCTTCAACATTTATTGCATCATTCATAATATCCAAAATTGTCTTTGTAAATGTATTACTCATTTGACTATAACATTTGTATATATCACAGCTTGATTCCTTAGAGGCTTTAATATATCATTTATGACTTTTGTTTATATATTTATCTTTTGAAGAAAAATGTTTTCTATAAAAAAGTCAATATGCATACCCTTAGTGTGCTCTTATAGTATGTTTTTTCGTTATAGAAGTGCGAGGTGAGAGGAAAAGTGTTCAATGATATAAGATGATAACAATGGTAACATAAGGTTTGCATTAATCAAAAATCCATAAGTCCATACAATGTTATATGTCAATAAAAGTATACAATATATCCAATAAAGTCATACAGGCTTGCAAGAAATCCATATGGAAATAAAATGTCACATATCGATAGTACAAAAAATATGTTAAAAAATGCCATGTAGCCATACAACAAACGGCCCTAATACATAGTAATTTCCCACTAGGGGAAGGAAATAGATTGCACATTGCCTTCAACTATCGGTTGGATGGAGTTTCCTTTGATGTTGTTGTCTTTTGAATGCACTCACATGTCCTCCTCCCTTCACTCATCTTGAGATCCAACTGATACAATAAGAAGTATAGAAATTGAATTGTGGAATGAAATATAATAGAATAATCACATATCATAAACAAATAATCAACATGCTCATTTGCAACAACACATTGAAGATTTGGAGTGACAAGTCCCTATAGCAAGCATCAAGATAGCAATTAAACTACATGTGAGTATCATTTAAATTTTCAATAATAGAAAAATAAAGGAGCAAATATAATTTCAAATTTACTAATTTGTTACATACCTTTATCAAAGGATCAAAAATTGTTATTGCTGCAGCAACTCCATGGTCCATCGTGCCACAAACATCGCTAGGGTTGTATGATGTCAACATCTGAAAGTAAACAACAAATATGAAGTTTTTTTATCACTTTCATTAGTTTCTTTGTTTAATTAAAATAAAAACTAGATGAAAATTGAAAATTTTGGGATCAAAGAATTGGGGAGAATTTATCTCCAAGAAATTTATTCATTATTGTCTTGAAAGTGGAATTTGAAGTTAATATACCACTTCATATGCAACATGAAAAAATGGGATCTCAAAAAGAACAAAACCTCGATTCAGCTTGGTCAATGTTGTACCATAAATAATTGGAATCCAAATACTAGGTAGAGGTTGTGCATACTACTATATATCTTTCAAATAAGACTCTTTGCTTAGCTTAGGAAGCATGACACATTTGAAGCTTGATTTGGTTTAGGCATAGGTTATTATAAATGAATCCTATAGGTATAGGCTTGGGTTTTGGAATGACCCTAATATTGGGAGCTTATCATAATTAACTTGTGAATATGTAATATTGTTGCATGGGGTCATTTTCACAACTATCATTAGTAAGGTTATGAAGTTTACACTTCTAAATTAGATAGATGTTACCTTGTCAATAATATATATCTTTATGATATACCCAACAATATAATATATTAGCTCAACAAAAAAATGTCTTTATGATTTTACAAATGGTTGAACAATTAAGTGAATGGATAGACTTACTTAATGGAATGTCGTACACTTACAAGGTTAAATGTGCTTTTTAATAGGTAAAGGAGAAATAAGAGGCCCAACCCTATTACAAAGCAAGTTTGCAAGTAGAGACAAATACAATGACCTCCCATAAGGGAGAAAGACACAACTAAAACCTTGAGCTACTAAGTACAAACAACTACAAACTAAAGTATCTAGGGTTCCAACCTAAACAATTTCAAACCCAACCCTATTCAATCTCACACCCTTCACTTTTGTATGAGATTGAGTGAGAAATTGAGGAAAACCTTTTTTTCCTCATTTGTACAATTATCTAGGAAATATTATCTTCCAAGCCCTCAAACCTAGGAGAAGAAAGTGGAGATTCCCTCACAAATGGGCCAAGCAATGGTGTATTAAAAACAACGGAATATTGAGCTGGAGTAGCCAAATTTTGAACAATTACCACACGATTATGTTGGAGCTAAATCAAATTCAATGGACAAGTAATCTAAACAATCAAAACAAAACATAGGTGTGGCTCAACAAAAAGAGCCAAAGGAATAATAGGAATAGGAACAATTGCTAGAACAAGATCATTAGATAGCATGGATGGTGAAGGATCCATCACCCCAACAATAGTTTGAGGAACAAAAGAATACAAAGAAAATTCATCATGTCCCACCATTGGAGAATCAGGAGGACCATCCAAAAATCTAAACCTTAAGAAACATCAATTGTCCAGTGTTTGAAGAGGACATCATGCCACCACAAAGCAGAACTAGCATTCCTGTAACATAAACAGGGGAAATCAAAAGCAATGTGCCCAAAAGTGAAACAACCCATGTAATGAAAGGAAGACCAATGGTTGCATGTTCACACTTAAGAGGTAAAATACTATTGTATGTCAAAAGACTAATAATTGTTGCCTATGAAAAAGAACAAAGACTACCATATATCATCACAGTTAATTATTTGTTACATATTTGGGCTCAAGAGATAAAAAGAACATATTGTTTATCAAAAGAATATTGGCTCTTGAGTTCCCAAATATTTAGATGTTCAAAGCCAAAATGATTAATGAATGTGTTTATAATCAAGACCCATTTAGGATCAAATAGTTTCCATTGTGTAGATTGAGAGCCATAAAAAATTCATTTTCTAGGTTTAGCGGCTTATATACAACATTCCTAAATTGATCATAGTTAACCAAAAATACCAAATACTTCAATTCAAATGTTTCTACATTATAGTGAAGTCGGGTCAAATAGAAACCCCTAAAGTGGAAGAACCAAAATGATGTATACTCTCATAACTTGTATCCACAAGTTTGAAACTTTAATCTTTATATTGGTCGGGTGGGAGTGTACCATCCTCCCATCAATGGAGCTCTATGGATAGTAGAGGCACACACTTCCCCTTTCCCCCATTAAAATCCTTAATGGCTAACACACATTGATTTGAAAAAAAAAATGCCTTTTGAAATGTTAAATATTTATGCAATAGAGTTTTTACAAATCCATAAAAGTAAATCCAAATAGACCAGTCCTCACCAAAAAAACCTTTGACCTCTATTACACAAAACTTATAAGCATTTATTGCGTTTCTTTAATTCCTCCTTCTCAATCGTTGTTGTTTATTATACCATGATGGCCACATTAAAAGGAAAAGAGTGATTTTTAAAGTCCATTTGGGATTAAGTGAGGATGGTTTAGCTACCATCATTACCATACCAAATCTATAATGGTGGTGTGTTTTCTATCATCGACCCTTCCCAATTCTATACTACATTTCATTCAAACACTAGAATGAAATGAAGTCTATAATGAAGGAAAACACACATTGTGATCCTACTCAAAGATGAATTCAAACCCTAATAATTTGGAGAACATTTAGTGGTTGCCCCAAAACCATTATTTCAAGATTAACAAATATTTAATACTTCCTCAATACAAACATGGTCCTGAGTTAATACTTTAAATATTTTTATTTAATAAGAAGCATGTTGACTCATGACTAGGTTTTTGGTGACACTTATAGTCAATGTAAACATACAACTAATAGGAACAATTTTTAACCATTAATACAAAAGAATAATAGCATATTAAAATTTTCAATCACCTAGAAGCAAATTTAATGACTTAACAAGGTATCCCTAAATCTTATAGGAATATACATGTGAGTTTGACTAATATCAAAAATACTAAAAACCTTTACTTTATTCCCATGACATTACAAATCCACGAAAGCACCCTCTTTCATGATGCTCACATTCCAATCAAAAATAATATCTCTATAGGTGCTCAAAATTGCATAGGCATACATGGTAGTCTAATGATGATATGATGGTCTAGCTCTAAACTCACATGATATGAATAATTATCCCTCTCAACCTTTCTAACCTTGATGAAAATGTTTGTTCAACATCTAGGACCTCCTCTTTCTCTTGTCTCATCTTTCCAATCCTTCTTCCTTTCTTGTGTACACTTTCTATCATCTAAAATTGTAAGTTTATCCTTCAAATAGGTGACCCAAAGCATACTCCACCAAACCCCAAATCATTCAAAAATTAAAATATAATCATGAAATTTGATAAACAAAAATGTGACTATATATTCCCTGCATAGACATCTATCATTTGCAACTAACAACTCTAAATTTGGTAATCATTTCAACATGAATATGACAAAAAATCAAACTTGGGTCGTAACAAGTGTTTCTTATTTTTCATATCTATGAGTCTACCTAAGGATGATTTGTAGCCATAATTGGAATCCCCACATTTCTATTTCTCCATTGATTGTAACCTTGTTGAATGTTGTCAATTTAAAGCCCAATTTTCCTCCTCCATTGAAAATGCAAATGAAATTCAAAATGAATCAAATTGACGTATAAGGTTTAGTTTTTTTACTCTTTTGGTAGATCATCCACTTAAAATAAAGCAACATAAGTATATATTATACCTTTCCATCATGCTACATCTACTTGTCTCTATTTTCTGCATACTTTGAGTCAATGTTTCAATTACATGCACTTGAATTAGTTTTCATTTTTAGCTAATAGGCTTCAACATATGATAAGAGAAAATAAGAAAGGTAATCTCTTTTTAGCTATCTAAATGCTCAAACAAGGGATACATATTAGGGTTCATGGGGATAAGAGGAGGATCAATACACAAATCCAAGACTACATGAATAATTTTTGGGTTCCTCTCATCTAGATCTAGAGGAGGTGTAGAAGGGTTTAAACTTTAGTGTTGGAAGAGGTTTCAACTAGGGAGGGAGAGGTCGGGGTTGAGAAGAAAGTTTCAAATCAAGAGGTGACTAAACAAGAGGGAGATGATCAAGATCGATATTGGATAGGGATACACAATCTCAAGTTGCAACAAATCAATGACACTAGTGATCTTTGACAAGATGGTTATGTCTAGTGTGGGTTACTTTCATTCCTTTATCAAAGGGATAGGAGGAAGGATAGAAACAACCATTGGAGGGTAGGAAGTTCCATAGGTGCATGAGGAGGAGGATTTTTCATGGGTTGCTTTCTTTGGACTATCAAAAGGGCGAGGGGGGAATGAAATAATTTTTTGGAAAGTGAGAGATTGAAAGGGGAGATTTATGTAGTAAGGGTGGTTTTCCTTCAACAATCAAAGATGTGGGGGTAGGAACAAAGGCCACCAAATTAAAGGCCATGAAACGACAAAAGGTATGAGAAGACATACCAATAAGGATTGCTTTCCTCTAACCACTAAAGAGGCAAGGCCCGAGGAACATAAGAAATTAGTGAAGCCTAATAAATGAAAGGGGAGACATTTATAAAATAGGAAGAAGGATCACTAGACAAAAATTCTCTCTAGGCCACTTTGATTTTTTTTAAATATTTAACTAAGAAATCAATAAAGGGTCAAAGAGGTTCATGGGGGTAACCAAAAATAATCCAATGAGATGTTACCATGTAACGGAGAGGCTGAAATCAATTGTGGTGAATCATATGCCTTGTGATCTATTGTGTGAGAACTTAATACACTTATGAATAATGGAGGGGATCACTTGTATTAAGGTGAGACATGGGTGGCCCAACTTTAGATGAAAGAAATGAAAGTTAAGAATAATAGAGAAATGGGTGTCTAGGATTTTTGGTCCAACTTGGATTTAACTAATAAGAAGAACCAAGGTACAAATGGAAAGGCCATCACATGAATTTGTATAAAGACTTGTATTTTCTCCTACTTGTCTTTATACCACTCATGGCCAATAAGAATTCCTTTGTGATTAAATTGACCATGTGAATGGGATCAATATGTAATCATCAAATGGGTTTCTCATTCACTTTAGCAAGAATGTAAAGAGGTCCATTATATAGTTACAAGAGCACATCCATAAAAGAGAAAGAGATGGTAGGTTTTAGGGAAAGCCTAATCTCAAGGGGCTCAAGGGTGGGTTTCCACCATCCTTACCATATCTATTAAAAGAGAGGAGGAAATTTTCATAATAGTATCTTGTGCGGGAAATATAGGAACACCAACAAATTTAGAGGAATGTTGCGAGAAATAGAACTTGTGCATATCTATAGAATATATTTAGGCATAGTGACATTATTTATTTCCTTTATTATTTATTTTAGAGACTTGGATGGTATTTGAATTGATAAGCTCTTGCACTATATTCTTAAGATGCAAGCATCATTAAGTATCATGGATAGAGACTTTATAGTACTAGTAAAAGGCCTTTAGATCATATGAAGGTGGAAGGAGTTGGTCATTGTCTACTGATTAACTGAAAAAATAATACACTAATTTTTTTTTTAGGAGTTGCTACAATATTGAGTAGAGAGATTTAGGCAAATTTTTGAATTGTCAATTTCTTTGAGATTTAAATAAAAAATAGCCAGTGCAATAGTAGTCGTTATGGTAGGAGTGTTATTTACAATAGCAAGGTAATTATTTTAAAGAATTTTATATTCTTCTTATAGTTATTATGTGAAGCAAAATCCATGGATGATTTAGTAGGATCCTACAAGGTTGGTGTCTTGAATTGGTTGACACTTTGTTGATAGTTGCAAAGGGTTGTGCAAAGTCATGCAAAAGAAGAATATCCCATTAAAGTAAAATGTTATCCTTAAGTAAAGGCTAAAGGTTTTTTTATCAAAACCATTTGCAAATATAAACTAGGGAGTGCATGTATGGAATGTGAGAGAACAAAGATTGGTATCTACATATAAAATCAATTATTTTTTCATAAAAACCATGCTTGCAATGTACCAAGTTAGTATAGGTGACTTGGGGGGCAATATTAGTTTGAAATTTTTTTAAGAATTGATTTACTAATTGATCTAAAGAATTTATTGAATGATCGAGAAGTGAGAAATATCAATCTAGTGCGATAGATTTCAACAATTATGAGAAGATTTTTGCTAGCAACTAGTCTAGAAAAATAGTCACTGCACAGGGTTGTAAAGATGAATAGGTGTTTACAAATCACCCTTGCCATTGTGCTTTTCATAGTGATGCACCTCAAAGATAGTAGGAATTAGGATAGCAAGGATGTACAAGGATAAAGGGATACAATGATAGTATGGTGGGATGAGAGGTTAAGTAGAATAGGTGGATAGCAAGGTGGGCTACTGTTGTAAGTGTCCTACATTTTGCATAAGTTGGTTGATTATAGGCTTTTTTTTATGCAAAGGGAGTAGGATACTACCAAATATACCTACATTAGAATAAGTTAAAGCTTGCAAGAGAAGATATGCGAACCAAAGGGGGTAGAGGTTTGAAGGTGCCTACCAAGAAATCCATATTACATGGCATGTGAAGGTAAGGCAAATCTACAAGATGAAGCATGCATAGTCTAGATTGTGTGAAGTAGTGACTATATATGTATTGAACATACAGAGAGTATAAATGACATGGACATGGGCATTTGTTTACTAGTCACATTAGACTAGGAGTCATTATTTCTTTAGAGGCAAGGAATTAAGGCTAGGATATCATTGTGAATGATATGAAAAATCCCTTAAATTATCCCAAGACCTTTCAAATGATTATTAAGAGTTTGGTGGCACAATGACAATAAATGTTCTCACCTTGCCAAATTTTTTAATAATTACCAAGATTTGCTAATCAAGATCACACATTTGGGAGTGAGAGACATGCAGTGTGATCTCATGGTCAAAGCTAGAGTTTGTATTGTCATTTAATCAAAATGAAAATGAAAAAAAATAGGAGAAAACCTATTTGTGATTTTTGTAGCATGAGAGTAAGATATTTTTATATTTTGATATCTTATGCAAATAATGATGTTAGAATGTGAAGATTGGGTCACGAAGCTCTTAATAAGGTTTCACAACACAATCTAAAGAGAGATGGGGGGAGAATTCAATAGAGATGTGGAGAGGGAGAGAGATAAAGACATAGGAAGATAGTTAAAGAGAGAGGGAGGATAAAGAGATAGAGGGAGAGGAAAAGAGAGATAGAAAGGGAGGGAGAGAAAGAGTGTGTGTGAGAGAGAGAAAGGTAGAGAATCATAAATTTTTCGGTGAGAGATAAAAAAGATAAGAGGGAGAGGGAGAAAAAGATAAAGGGAGGAAGAGATAAAGAGATAGAGAGGGAGAGGGAGATAGATAGATAGATAGATAGATAGATAGATAGATAGATAGATAGATAGATAGATAGGGAGAGGGATAGAGATAAATAAGGAGAGGGAGAGAGAGTAGACAAATAACATATAATTTCATCTTCCATAGAAATTTCTCACATTTTGTGGAAGATCGCATGAACTCCCCTAATTGACCCAAGACAACTACAACATAACATCACATAAAAGCAACACAACACATCACATAAAACACAACACAACACAACATCACATAAAACATAACACAACACATGCATTTTATTTTATTCAAAACAAATATTTACATACTATTACATGTACAACTTAAATATTGATGGTTTTAATTTGTCATATTTAAAAAAATGATGCATTGATAAAATCTAAAATTTAGTTTTAAATTTTGAAGACTATTAGTTATGTCATTCACAATAATTTTTATATGTGATGGTCAAACATGGCAATGTCTCTAGTGATTTGCAAGAGGCTTTATAATGTGCAAAAGTTTGTCATTTGCAATAATGTTAATATGTGGTGGGTCAAAATACATATTTTATAAATTATGTAGATGTTATATCATGTGATTTGAATCCATAAAGTAAGTCCGTTACTATGTTTTAAATGTTGTATTAATTTCTGACTAGACAAAATGTATAAAATTTGAGTTCTCAAAAAAATCTCAACTCTTCGATAATTGTGTTAGTATAATAATAAAGAATTATTTGATTATTCTAAAATCAAATAACCAACAATACATAGTCTTTAAAATATTTTTCTATACTTTAAAAATTTCAAATCATAATGAATCTTTTTAGAATTAAAACTATTATGCAAAAGTTATCTAGTAAGGATCATTCTTAATTAAAAAAATCATTGGAAGAAATCCCAAATTATGGACATTTATAAAAATATTGAGTTTTATGACATAAAGCAATTAGAAGGATACTACTCAATTTGATAATTTTTTTATTTTTTAAAATTTCACCTTTGCAACAACATTTTTCTTTATTTTTAGAATCTCAACATGTATGTAATATGAACTAGCTTAAATTTATAAAACATTGTTTATAATTAATTGACATAAATATTTATAAAAAAGTTTCCCTTAGCTTCAAGAATATTTATTTGAATATTCTCTACTAACAAGGCCAACCACGTGAAGGTGGAAGCTCGCATGGCCTCCCCTAATTGACCTAAGACAACCACATCACAACATAACACAACACAACACAACATCACACATAACAACACATGAAAACATTACACAAAACACAACACAACATGACACACAACAACAAATACATTTTATTTTATTTATAAAATAATTATTTACATACTTTTAAATATTTAAATATTTTATAAATTATTGTGATGATGCATTGATAAAAATAAAAAATATTTTGAAGTTTTAAAAGCTATTAGTTATGTGTTTTGCAATCATTTTTATATGTGATGGTCAAATAGTGCAACATCATTAGTGATGTGTTTTTATTATGTGCAAGAATTTTTAGTCATTTGCAATAATGTTAACATGTGGTGGGTCAAAACGTACATTTTATAATTATCAAGACGATTATGTCATGTGAATGACATTCATAAGTGAGTTAATGGCTATCATTTAAATGTTGTTTTCATAGGGGTAATTTATGATTGTGTATTGTGGACAATGTTAATAATATGTGGCGAGTACATTTTCATTATGGTGGAATTGTTATGTCGTGTGAATTATGTCCATTTTGAATGTTATTTTCATAAGGGTGGTTTATGATTGTCCATTATGTTATTTGAATGTTATTTCCATTGTGATTCATAAATGATAAATTTATTAATAAAATTATGATTCATAATGTTAATATCAAAATAAATAAAAAATTTAAATAAAAATTAAACATTAACTAGAAAACAAAAAAAATGCAAGAGACACAAGAGACATACCTTAAAGAATGGTCTTGGCCTATTGACCATTCTTTAAGCTGTCAAAAACAACCAGACCTTATGGAATGGCCATGGCCGATAACCATTCCCTTCGGCCTGAAAGGGGTTTTTAACCCCTTCCAATAACTTTTTTGTATTAAACATTTTACTTTTACATGTTACAAAGTTATTATGTCAATGTAATTGACAAATATATTACTAAAGAAATGGCAAATGACCAACCCCATCATTTGCTGCTCTAAATCTACTCCTACACTTGATCCCGTCATAATGGTGAAAAAAACTAACCCAAAAAGCTGCTTAGCTTTGTTTGGGACCCTTATAGGCAAATTGCTCGACAATCCACCTATTCCAAGAGCAACATGCAAGAAACACATAATACAAAGGCAGTCAAAGAAATTGGTTGTCAAAACAGTCTAAAACACAAAGTACGTGCACATACCGGGTCTCTCTTTTTATATTCTTCCCAACCTCGCTAAGCACATCACCTTCAATGATTTCAGCTTCTCTGTATAATATAAACCCACTAACAATCATAACAACTAAAAATTCTCTTAGTTGGCAGTTACAACACTTCATAACTTGATTAAAAGTAATTAAAATAAATAATACATTGAAACATAATGAACTAAACATGTTTGTGATTTAAAACAATGGTACCCACTTAATAAATTTTCAAAATTTAAGAAATAGGGAGAGTTAAAGCCACAAGTCTAAATTTACCTTCCAGCATTTTCCTCGGAATCTTGTCTGCAGGAACATAAAAATAAATACCAGTCAATCTATTAGAAATGAAAACCGATCAAAACATTCGTTGCTAAGAAAAGCAAAATTAAGATAAAATAAATGGACTCTAAAAGAGACCATGGATCAATGAATATAGAGATAAGACTGTCATGAGTTGGAAACAAACCAACTGCCAAAAGAGACTAGAGGTTAGGTAATCATATTTATTGTGGAGATCTGATCACATTGAATGTGTATTAGTCTTATGGGTTTCAATCTGTTAAGCATGATGTAGTCAGGCAGGGCCTTTTCATTTCTTACCATTATGCTTGCTGGCCTCTGTAATTTTTAGAAGTTCCTGTGTTTTGCTGGTATCAGAAGGCCCCAACCATCTATCCCTTGTTTTCACCTCATACTGACAAGAAGCACTAGCAAATATACTCGAACGCATAGTTATTGCCTATAGACATAGAGGCATTATTTTCCTTAGGCTTTGTCCTAGGGCTTAGCGACATTATTACCTGCAGACCACCGACCTAGACGGAAGAATACTGTTTTTCATTTAAGGTCTAGGCTCTAGATTATCTGCAACACTGTACATATCTGATCCATAGCAAGTGAACACCAGGAAATTGGGTGATTCTCTTTAGAGAGGTCTTTCAAGAGAATCTGTCAATTGCCTGGGTTTATTCACATTCATAGTGCCACAATAAGAAGGAAGGGCAGCCTAATGATTGGCTTTTAAGTGCTTTGTCATTTGGGCTATTTAGTGTGTAGCAGTCAAGTGAGGTGTAGTATTATCACATAATAGTAAGAAAAAAGATGAACGTTCTTGGGACATGTATTATGAGCAAGCATGGAAAGGCAGACTCTTGTAATCTTATGAGTGCATGAATTGTTCTGTAGAGATGTAGGCTGCATCACCAACCTCAATATTGGGTATGTGCTACTCACAGACCTAAATTCAAGGTATTAGAGCAACCATATAAAGAATTTGGGGTATAGTAGCAATTATATAATATCTAAGACCTGTTTTTCATGCAGATGGTCTGTCATTGCAGCCCAGTTATGGGAAAGAATTGATGGAACGCAAAACTAAGAAAGAAGAATAATTACCTAGAAAAAGAATAATATAGAGATAAAACTGTCATGATTTATCGTGGAGACCTGGGTTTCAGTCTATTAACCCTAGCTGCACATCTAGTTTACTTGCTTTATACCCATATCTTTGTTTCTCTTCCTGGACTGTGAGAAAAATGTACAGTGAGTCAGGGCCTTTTCATTTCTTCCCATGATGCTTGCCTGTAGTTTTTAGGGGTTATTGTGTTTTTCTGGTATCACAAAGTGTCCTGGGATGATGAGGGTAGGGTGGTGCAAAGCCCCCCACAGTTTCCATCTCTGTTTTTTTGTTTTGAACCCTCTATCCCTTGTTTTCACCTCATACTGACAAGAAGTACTAGCATATATACTCGAACACATAGTTATTGCCTTAGGATTTGTCCTAGGGTTTAGCAACATTAATTTTTGGCAGAACTGTAGACCACCGACCTAGACAGAAGAATAGTGTTTTTCATTAAGATCTAGGCTCTAGATTAACTGCAACACTGTATATATCTCATCCATAGCAAGTGAACACCAGGAAATTGGGTGATTCTCTTTAGAGGGGTCTTCCAAGGGATCTGTCGATTGCCTGGGTTTATTCACATTCATAGTGCAGCAATAAGAAGAAAGGGCAGCCTAATAATTGGATTTTAAGTGCTTTGTCATTCTGCATCGTTTGGGCTATTTAGTGGGTAGTAGTCAAATGAGGTGTAATAGTGAGTGAAGAAGGATGAACATTCTTGGGACATGTATTATGAGCAAGCATGGAAGTACAATTGAAAGGAGACAATAAAAGCATTGTAGAGGCATTACTATACATGATATTGAAGGGCAGACTATTGCATCACCAACCCCAGTATTGGGTATGTGCTACTCACAGACCTTAATTCAAGCTATTAGAGCAACCATATCTAAGACTTGTTTTTCATGCAGATGGTCTGTCATTATAGCCCAGTTATGTAGAAAAATTGATAATGATATTAAGAATTATTGGAACTCAAAACTGAAAAAGAAGAATAATATAATTAAAGTTAATTAATTACCTAGAAGAAGAATTTTGCTTCCATTAGTTACTGCTTCCTTTGCTCTGCCTCTTCCTCTGTTACCACAAATCAAAATACCAAGAAACAAAAAAAAAAAACAGAACAAGCAAACAAACAGAATAAATAACAGAACAAATCTTCAAACAAAACAAATTAAAATAAAACACAGAACAGAACAGAAAAAATCACAGATCAATGACATGAAAAAACAGAGCAGCGTGCACGCTGTAAAAAATAATAAATCTGAAAGAAAAGAAAACAAGATTAGAACGAAAGAAAGAAGAAGAAAAATCGATTTCAACAAGATGTACAAAACAAATTTATGTGCAAGTGGCAAAGCTCCTCATGACTGTGTTTCAGATTACTGAGAAGTTAGTCTTCAGTACTAGTAGCCTGTTAAATAGAGAGCTGATTCCTCACAACATTTCTTCGCTGGAAATGAGCTCTCCAGCGTTGTAAATCCAACGCAGGTGCTTTTTCTTACCCTTATATAATTTTTCCCGCTCTCCCCACAACGGTCCATTCCCAACAACGTTCCATTTTTTGAATTTCCACATGTTTTCAAATGGTGGTTTATCTTCTAGAACCATTCCTATGTCATTTGGATTATCCCAAGGGAAGATGGAAATAACCTCAATTTTTAAATTTCAAATTTCAAATCTAAATTTCTCTTTTCAACAACTATTCTTAAATTATTTTTTGGTTGATATGCATGCATACATTTCTAATTTTGATATGTTATTATCATTTTTGACACATGATCCTTTTATCCTTGATACTCTCATGATATTTATGCTATGTAGATGAGGATGATAATTTTATATGGAAGTGTTATTTTATCATGTATTAAAATTTTCCTCCATTAAGTTGATTCGGGAGCTTATTGTTTTATTTTATATGCAATTCACTTGTCCATGAGCCTTATATTGATTCTATTTCTTCTATGATTTGTAATAATGATAAGCACATACCTCGTAAGGATATACCATGTGTTAATAATACAACTAGTGTGATAACCATTGATGGCATTGCATCTCTTCATATATCCATGACATTATTATACTTGTTGATGATGTATCTCTTATATACCATGATAGCCCTATGTCCATTGATTCATGTTCTTATAGTGAATTACCTTCTTTTATATGCAATGATATCCTTCATAATATTTTTATACATTTCAAGTTAATCCTATGAATGCTCATAATAGTATTTCACATAGTGAGACCTTGCATGATAATAATATGCATCTTGATAGTACATTAGCTTCTCATTCATCTCAATCGATATGCCATTATCTTCCCATAGACTACATAATGGCATTATGGTTCTTAGTGAGCACTTACTATGTGGTGCTTAAGTTGTTACTACAAATGCTTCCTTACAAATTAAATTATTCCTTGTTGATAATTATAAGTGTGTAGATGATGATATTTATTGATAGGAGTTTAGACAATACAAATGGTGAATCTTTGTAAATATTTGACTTATTTTATTTTCTTTACACTTCTTATATAAATTTAGTGCATGTTCTCATTATCTAGTTTTATAAAATTGGTCTCTTGAAGATATATAACCTAGTGATAGGTCTCCTCGTGCTTTACCTTTTTATTATTTACATGAAATATACATATAATTTTCCCATAGTACATTTCAATTCATAACTAATTCAAAAGATGATCACATAGTTGGGCTTCAATATCAAGACTAGTTAGAGGTTGAATTGTTCCTTTAAAATGACTAGCTTTCTCTCCTAATGTATGAATAAAACATCAAAGGACTATGATATTATTGATCATCTCAAGAACACACAAGCTAAGATATCCCTTTGGTATCCATTGTGCACATCACAATTGTATAATGAGGCCGTAAAAAAAACCTTTTAAAAAATAATATTTAAATTATAGCACTATTCCACAATGTGGGACTTAGTTGATTGAATCAATATTAAATAACGAGTGACATGCTATTTCATTTTATGATGTATAACTCTCATGTGATTTAATTATATGTTCAAACAATGACAAATATGACAAGTGAAATATTAAATAATCCTTAGCTTATAATGCCTTAATTTAAAAATATATACTAGGGATTGCTTGGAACATTTTAAAGGTAGATATATCAAATTTAAATCATATAACCTAGCCTTAGTGGATTTGATGATGTGAGAACATGTTTAGTTACAATTACTCTTCTTATCACAATAAAACCATGCATATTAAACCATTTGTCTCATGTGATGACCAAAAAATGATGTTACAGAGCTCTTTTAGGGTGTGCATGGTTGTATGTTGTGAGATCCTACCATATGTAAGGATTATATGTGTTATTCACCTTAAAATCCCAAGTCATGTAAATTATATTTAATTGTGTAGATGATGTTAAATAATGTATTATCTTCAAACATTATGGAGTAAGAAAAATGGGATACCCATGTGAAGATGGGGACATTATTTATTATTTATTCTTTGATATAATTTGGAATATTGTGTAAGAGGACATTAAATAGGGAGTTTACATTCAAAAGGTCAAAATTGTTAATTGTAGAGTATCCCTAATTTGGTGGTTATGCAAAAAACATCGAATGCCCTCACATTGACTACCTAGATTTGGGAAAGTGGTCAAATTGACTATTATGGCATAATATATGACATGTAAAATAGGTATAAGATGTGTAATATGTACAAGAGTTACTTGGAATTCCAAGTTGCTTGACCATGACTATGACACCAACGATTGTTTATATGATTCTCTATTTTGACTCATATTTTTAGAGACCGTTTGTTGGTTTATAATTTCCAACTTTTCTATTTATTAGGGAATGGGATAGAAGTTTCTAAATTTCCTTTACAAGTACACTTAGGTTATCAAATTATTTTCAGAAGGAAAATTGCTTCCATTCATGTACACTCTTATGTGATTAATACAAGCTTAGGTATCTTTGATAATGGACATATTTTATGCAATGGTTTCTCCGCATATATCTGGTATGATTCCTATGGTTTATGTGTTTTATATTTATTTACCAATCGGTATATTAATATTTTTGGTTTAATCAATTTCTTAATTAGATTCAATATTTAGTATTAGAGCTATAACTTAATTTTAGAACCCTGGGATACCTTTCTTTTAATGTTGTGTTTTTTTTTTTTGTGTTTTTAGTTGGAGTACTTTGTTTGGAAATTTGAAAATATGAGTGTGGTTAGAGAGTCAATGTGACAAGCACATCTAGTACATAGATTAATAAGTTCAATGGCTTTAGGTGCAAGCTAATGAAACGAAATATAGAGGATCTCTTGGATGAAAGAGATCAATGGAGGGCTATGATAAAAAATTAAAGGCATATCAGGCTATCGAATGAAGAATAGAAGAATCTTGACAAAAATAATTGAGGAAAAATATCACTATCTTTCCAATTTCATGTCCTTTTGAACATGTCTCTCGTGAGACTACAACATATTGTCTATGGAGAAGAATAGGTGAAATGTGCCAAACTAAGAGTCTTTTTAATATATTGAATTTAAAATATAAATTATATTCCTTCAAAATGAAGGAAGGAGACTTTATAGCTAGTCACTAAAATTATTTTAATATTATTTTGATTCATTTAGGAAGTATAAATGCTAAGCTTGATGATTATAAATGTATTTTGTTTCTTTTCTCTTTATCTTTATCTTCAGAGAACATAATAGTTATAATTGATGATGGTATTGTTGAGATTAAGGTTGATGCCTTTGTTGCTACTTTTTCAACAAATAATGAAGTAAACATCCATGAACAAGGGCTATGAGGTTGAATTACATGTTTGAGGTTTCAACCCAATTAAAAATGCGGTCAAGAAAATGGGGATAAAGAAAGTTCTAGGCCAAAATAATGTCCTAAAACCTCTAGTAATATTAGTGTGAGAATTTGGAATCATGGGAATCAAATCCATGTAAAGAAGTAATATAAATAGAAGAATAATTCTTTTGAACATTCCTCTGATGATAAATTATATAATGATGAAAATAATGATTTGTTTATTTATGCTAACATTGTTATTGATGACTGGTGGTTGATTGATTTAGGTGCATTATATCATGACTTCTCGAATGATGTTGGAGCATCCAAGGTGAATTGGAAATCCTATGTCACCAAAAAAATTGTTATTTTAATTGGTTTATTTTTAATAAGGGCTTAGAGGTTAGGATAATAATATTTTGATTTGCAACTTTGTAATTTCCCTTGGGATCAAATTGTAATTGTAATTTGGGTGGAAATAATGCATTTATGAATATTTTCTAAGGAAAAGTTGGGAAAATACCCTTCTTGGGCGTCTCATTCTTGGTGGGGACCACTTGGGGTGCATGTGTTTGCATGTTCAATTGCATTACTTGCATGTTTGTTAATGAAGGGTACTCCCCTTACAATCTAAAACTCACAAAAACCACAGATAATGGCACAAACAAAATGCAAGAAGGAAAGCAAATATTTTCTATTATCACTTAAATGAAAATGAAATTACAACATTGTATTTTCCATCACATGGGCTTTTTTATTACATAAATCTGCAAGTCTGCAAATCGAAGCCACCATCTACTTTGCTCTTTCATCCCCTTTGTAGTCCCCTTTTACATCCTTTATTTGGAAGGTGTAACTGCCTTAGAATCTTCTGGAAAGTGTAACCACCCTAGAATCTTCTGGAAAGTGTAACTTCCTCGTGAAGATATTTTGAAATTTTATTAATTTCGGTATTACAACTTCACGGGGTCATAACTTTTGATCCGCCTATCATATTTTCTATTATAATACCTTTTCAAAAAGGTCTTAGAAATCTTGTTGCGAAAAGTAGGGCCTAATGGCTAACTACTTTCATTTTGCACCAATTCCAGGCCCATTCGGAGCCTCTAAGTGCCTCAAAATTGACCCCAAAGATTTTACTAGGATTTTTTGAAAATTAAAATTTTAATATCTCTCAATGACAAATGGTATTGAAGTGATTTCTTTGCCATTGGCTTCAATTTACCATTTTGGAGGTTTGTGTAAGATTTTGTGTCCAACTGTGCATAAATGCAAACTTACAAAAATAGTAGCCCTACCAAATTTAGCCCTTATTGAAAAGAAACAACATTTTTTTTGGGTGATGCAAGATTGCTCTTACACCCTGGATGTTCCTACATCATTTGTGCCACAAGATTTGCATGTTGTTTCATGACCATATTTGGAGCCGTTAGGGCCACCAGGAATCAAAGAAGGTGTCATAATTGACCAAGATGATTGGCCAAAATTTGGGGACCTATGTGAAGGTGGTGAATGCAATGAATTATTTTATATTTAATTTTCTTATCTCTCCTCAAGTTGGGTGTGGGATTTCTTGATGGGTTTTGGAGGTTGTTTTGGGAAACCAATGGTGGTTTCTTCTCACACAATTTCTATACAATGAGGCTTGCTCATTGGGTGAGGGGGATTTTTGAGAAGTTGTGGTTGCATATACCCAAATGCTACCGAAATGAATCTAGAATGTTGAGTTGCAATTTTTTTTGTGTGTGAAGCCCATGTTGTATGTGAGCATTTGAGCTCCATGTTTATGTATTTCATTTTTAGATTTTGAAGTTAATGCATGTATATTTCTCTTCCATTTTATGTGTTTCAATTTAATTTTTTTCCTTCTTGCATAATATTTTGTGTGTGTTTCTAACCAAATTTGATAGGGAGAGTCTCCCTTTCCATCAGTGGTATCAGAGAAGGTTATTTTGAGTCTATAAATAGATTGTTGAAGAGAGGTAATTTGCAACAAGATTTGTGAGTTGTGGGTGAAGATTAAAATTCCTCCGAGCGTTGCCAATCGTGGTAGAGGTAGAGGCAAAGGAAGAAGAGATCCTGCAAGAGATGAATTTAGAGCTCTAAGAAGGAAAGTTGAGGTTTTGTAGGAAGAGATTAGTAGAAGAGATGTGTGTAGAGAATATGATAGTGAAGATGAAGCTAAAGAGAAATTTGAAGAGGAAGAACAAGATCAAATGGATCCTAGAGAAATTGGATTTTTGAGAGCTATTACACAAATTGGAAAGAATCCTAAGATGGAGGTTTCAAAATTTAGTGGAAGATTGAACCTAGAAGAGTTGATAGATTGGATTAATGACATGGAGGAATTCTTTGAGTTCGAAGAGACTGAAGACCCTCATAGGTTGTGGTTTGCAAAAATAAATTTAAAAGGGCATGCTAGTATTTGGTAGAAGGAAATTTAGCTTGAAAGAGAAAGAAGAGGGAAAGACAAAATTTCTAGATGGGATAGAATAGTAGAAAATATGAAAAGATAATTTATTCTAGTAGACTATGAGTTGGAGTTGCTAAAAATGATGCAAAGTTTGAGACAAGGAACAAGAATTGTGAAAGAATGCATAAAATAATTTCACAAAGTTTTGATAAGAATGGGACACTCTGAAGCTAACAATTTTTGGCCAAATGAGACATTGAACTAATTTTTTTTAACTAAATCTTCACTTTTGGGCACCTATAGCTGTTAAACCATGAGGAATTTGAAGATGATGCGAATTAGTAATTTGTGACATTTTGTCTGTAGATTCTAAATATATATTTTTAAAAACATTTTGAATCAGATTGCATTTATTTTTCCATCTCCTTCGAAAACTAGTTTTTATCAATAAACACCATTTTGAAGGAGTGATACTAACAAGTTCATTTGGTTTCATAGTGTTTTATTGAATATTTTTTCCTTAATCAAGTTTTGAAGACAAATCAATTACAATTTAGACATAGGTCGACCATATACAACATAAATTTTTTTGTATGTATCAAAAATTCATTTTTTCTTTATTGGATCAAGGACATCAATACCTAGCCCAAGCATATTTTTTAGAATTTTATTTTGATAATCTACTATTTTTCCACATATGCAGAACAAAGAGTTTGATTTTTAGTGAAAAACCTGTGTTTAATTAAACTAAAAAAAATACATAATATAACCAAAACATATTAAAATTTTATTCGATGGATAACTCATTTCAAGGACTACCATCATCCAGTTGGGTTTGTGAAGTCTCCTCCATTTTCATCCTCAACCTGAGCTTTGAAGGGAAAAAATTTGCAAAAAAATTGTGGAAGAGGCGAAGAAGGGAAAAAAAAGGGGCATTCAAGTGAACCCCACTTCGAGCGAACCCCCTTGACCTTTTCGAGCAAAGGGGGGTTCGATTGAACCCCCCTTATTTTTGAATTTTCCATTTGTTTTCTTTAAAAAATGTGTCATAAAATGGTTTGAGCGAACCCAACATGAAAAGGGGGGTTTTCTTGAACTAGGGGTTCGAGCGAACCCTTTTATGGGTTCGTGCAAACCCCCTAGTTTGTGTGAACCCCTTAAAACCCAATTTTTTGATTGTGGGAGCATTTTTACAATTTTCCTTCCTCATCAAAATTGTAAACCAGTATTATGGGTTTACCCATTGAATAGAAAACTTGAGAGAAAACAAAGAGGAAGAGGTCATGGCAAAAGAAGTGGAGGAAGAAATTATGATGGAAATTGGAAAAATTAGAAGTTTTAAGACCAAGGAAGCAGAAAAAATTAGAAATTGAAAGATTATTACCCTCCCAAAGATCAAAATCCAAGAGGTAGAGGAAGATTGGGTAGAGGATTCAAAAGAGATGGCTTTCATGGAACCTATTTTTGATATGGAGAAGAGGGACATAAATCATATGAATGCCCTCATAATCAAGAAAGAACCAAAAGAAGATCAAAAAATCAGAATAGAGCAACAAACATCAATGAGGTGGATGCACACTCATCACATTCGGAAGAAGCAAAAGGAGGTGAAGTCCTAATGACAAGAAGAGCATTGTTAAATGGGGAAAACAAACTAGCTCAAAGAAAGAGATTATTCAAGACAAGATGCAAATGTGAAGGGAAGGCTTGTAATGTCATAATAGATAGTGGAAGCACAAATAACTTGGTATCCAAAGAAATGGTGAGAAAATTGAAGCTAGAGAGGAAGAAGCACCTGAATTCGTACTAGATATCATGGGTACAAGACAATCAAAAGATTTTGGTCCACAAATAATGTTTGGTAAAATTTAAAATAGGAGGTTATTTTGATGAAGTGTGATATAATTCTTATAGATGCATGTCATATTTTGTTAGGAAGGCCTTGGTGGTATGATAGGAAGGAAATGCATGATGGTTGTGTTAATACCTATACAGTAAGTAAGGATGGAGTGAAACATAAATTGAAGCATTTGAAAGAAGACTTGGTTCAAGTTTGCGGTAATGTAAGAGTTTATTTAGTCCAGACGCAAGTAAATTCTTAGATGGCATGAGATATGAGAAATTTTTTTCTTTGATTCATAAGACTAATTGTGAAAATGTGGAAGATGTTCCTATTGGCGATCAAGAGTGCACCATTTAGGCAAGTTACACTTGTTTATCCTGCTACAACATGGAAACACTTTGGTTTGTGGGTAAACCAATTGGTGAGAGTGAATCTGTAAAGGGGCTAGTTCCATGCTAGCTAATCACCTAATCTAAGTACCCTTAGGGGAAAGCGAAGTAGGAAGAAAATTGGAAATCAACACCTACAACTTTAAGATGATCAACTAAATATGGAGATTCTGATGAAACTTAACTCACAACACTTCTTTCTCAAAAAATCAACTCTCACAATTCACCTTAATGCATTTGGCTCATTAGTATTTTGAATAAAGAATCCTTGAAAGAAAAATACAATATGCAACCTGAACTTATTGCAAAACTTGACAATCACCCACAATAACAAGACTAAGAAGGATTCACTATTATGAATCGTGCAACAAAATCTAACTATTACTGTGAGATCATGACAAGAAAGAGAAAAGGAGAAATTTTCCACTTTTATTGCAAGTGAAGGAATAAGACATCACAATATGATTCAAAATGAGGTTACAAAACTCTCAAAGTGACTAAGAGAGAAATAAACTGAAAAATTATGAACCCTGAGAAAATCAAATTTCTTAGATTTATAGCCAAGATGTGACCCTGAAGTGCCAAAAATAGGAAAACCAGGTTCACGGCTTCTCCAAAAATCAACTCATTTTGCAATTTCAAGCTTCCTCAAAAATCTTGAAAATTAGCCTCCAAACAACTCCAAAAGGCATCAAAAAGCTAGAAACTCTCCACCACTCAAAAGTTGATCCAAAAAGGCCTCAAAATAAGGTACTAACTGCTAGAAACTAAAATTAGAAATTTCAATTTGGCATCTTCGTTTTGAATTCACCCAAGATTGAATTCAAGAATAGAAAGTTCTGATATGAACTGAAGTGCATCATTAAACTACATTTAAACATTAACAAACACCAAGGTAATTTATAGAAACGTTAGCATTAGTGTTGTTTTACAATCATATTCAATTTTTGAATCACAAATAGAAAGCTTGTTTACACTTGATTTTTACAACTCACCTCAAGTTATTTTGATTTTTCTTCAATCTGATCTCAAATCCCTTCTAATTTTTTTCCTTTTGATCTCCAATTATTTTGATTTTTTCCATTTAATTTTTCAAAAAATCAAACACTGTGTATGATGCTCCTTTACATATTTGATTTTTATATAAAAAATCATAAAAATATCTATGCCCATCAGCCACTTAGGCAAAAAAAATCAATGACCCTAAGCCATCACTTGATCTCAAGGGCAATTAGCATAAAAATTTTCTAAGGCATAATGAAGGGAAAATAGGGATAACCCTATTAAGGGCCATGTGCATTGTGTATGATTTTCTTTTGACTTGCTTCTCCATTACAGTCAAAGAAAAATTAAAAAGCCATAGGCTTGATTCGGCCTAGGAAATATGAAGTGTTGGCAAGGCATTGAAAAATAAGATTTATGTGATTAAAATCACATTGGTCAAAAATAGGGTAAAAACCCTAACACAAAAATGACCTCCAAACACTTCCTTGCTTGCCATTTCATCGACCCCTTAGTGAAGAATGAAGCTCTACGTGTATGTGTTGCCATGGGGAGATTAGGGTTTGATATTTGAGCCTCCATTCGAGCTCCTCTCCTTTGATTCCTTGATGCATTCAATACTTGGCCTTGGTGGTAAGTCTTTGATTGTGTTTTTGTTCATTTTTTGGCTTCATTTGATGAGAAGTATGGCCTTAAAGGCTGCGTCCACCACTATATTTTTATGCATTTTTGGTGTTTCTATGGCGTCGATGTTTCTTGCCATACACATGGTCACCAATGGAGATTTTTTTTGAACATTTCATGAAGCTTTGGCCGTGGGGTTTATTGAACTCCTCCACATCGACATTGAAGGTAAGCTTGCTCTTCTCCATTTTACTAGCATTCCCCTCTTAAATAAATCTTACTTAATCTTTCTCTTGCAAAAAAATTTGGCTCGACCATTGTTTTAGCCATAGCCATACCGTGTGTTCTCCTCTTTTTTTGTAGAATGAAAAAACTCATTCTGGGCTGGACCCATGCAATGTGAATGATGCCATTGTTAAATGCAAACATATTTGAATGGAAGGACCTTCATTTAATAGGTTTTTAAAACCCTCATGGTTGTGGGCCTGTTGCTTTTATTCCACCATTTTGAAAACATTAAACTAGGGTTCGAACCCTTGTCATCCTCTTGCATTTTCATTTGATTCTAAGACCCTAGATGGGTACCATGTCACTCATGAAAGAAAAACATTTGGCTTCTCAAAGCCGTGGGTATGAAACTATGAACTGGGGTTTATCTACATTTTGAACTTGAACATACTCTTCCATTTGTGAATTCTAGAAACAACACTATGAAAACTAAATGGGTTTTGTTCTAACCCAAGTTAACACCATGTATTTGCATTTATTTGAAAATATTTCCTCGACATTAACATTGTTGTAGCATAAATGCATTGTTCTTCATGCATCTTTTGACTGCACTTGAATGCTTCATGATGTACTTTCAGCTTCACATTTTTAAATGAAACTGCATATTGTTATCTTTCATCAGCTTAAGGTATTGGAAATACTAAAACAATACACATTTTCTCTACAAACTTCATTCATTAATGATATTGTCCTAGACTGCATTTTGAGCCAACATTTATCATTCTAGAGACACTCTTTTAGCTTTATACAATGAGTCAATGTGATGTAACAACTTTGATTCATTTTCAGTGATGTTTTTTAGTGCTTCATCTGTAGCCATTTGTCATGATTCCAATGCTTCTGAATGCTTCAAAACACACACATTTTCACTTCCTTTCCATAGTCTTATGCTTCAGGAGAACATAATATTATGCAGTAGAAACTTCATAATCATAGCATCAACAAATACTGAAACAAGACCACATTTTGCAAATTACCTCCATGAAACAGTGTAGTTTTACATTATGTTTCATCCAGTCCCAACTCTTAATGTCTTTCATTTTAGCTCACGATGTCATTTTTGCATTCATTCTCTTCCTTTAGTAGATCATTTGCAGCCACTTGTCACTTTGTTATTGATGAAGCCAACCTCTCTTCTGTACTCTTCATGCATTTTTATCTCCTAAACAACAACATGATGATGTGAAAGCTATCATTGTATAGAAGATTTTGAAATAAAAACACTTGATTATGATCTTTTGGAGCTTTTCCATTTTCTTCAGCTATAATTGATTATTTTCAAACAAGGCATTATGTATGCCTGTTCACTATCACATTATAAGATGATGCACTTGATTATAGTTCACTTGAGCAATGGATCACCTATGATTTTCATTTCATTGCACTTGACTTGACTGTCCTAGGTGATCACTTGCTTGAGTCTTCATGGCACTTATGATGCACTCATTTGATGGATGTCTCTCTTTGGACAATTTTTGAATTTGTTTCTTTTTCATTCCCTCATTGAATGCTTGAGGGATAGCATGTCGGGTCTCAACCCTTGTGGGAGCCCGTTTTACACCACATGCTTTATGATATTCAAACTAGATCAACAACATGACTTTTCCTATACCCGCACATCAAAACAAACAATGTTAGATTAAAACAATATATTATTATGATGTTTCCTCCTTGGATTTGTCACACTTCTTGTTCTTGCTCAATTGTTTCAACGTATCACTAGCAACATTCTACATTATTGTTGATGATTCATATAAGAATGTTCATAATCGGAGCTCTAACAAATTTTAACATATCTTGCAGGTCTACTAGGAGTTTGGGGACAAAGGATGGTGCACCATTCCAGAATCAACTAAATACAATAGGCAATGATGATTATGCTCCTTCTTATGTGATTTCTCATTTCTTTAATCTTCAATAGTGTAGCATGCTCCTTTTGATACACTGTCTTAGCTACTCCCATAGCTCGTGTGGGACACTTTGTTCTTATTATCCAATGAATACAATTACAACATCTATGAAATACTTGTTCAATTCTATACTTTTTCCTTTTACAAAATGATCTTTGAAACATCGTGAATGAATATTAGAGTGAAAGCATTTCTTTTACATGCCATACAATACTTAATGTTGCAATTGATAATAAGCAACTAAACACATTACATTTTAAAATCTCACAATAAACTCAAACAATTGTAATGACTAAACATCTGTAGAGGTAAATTGAAACTCTTCACCTTAAAAGGAATCTTGAATAAACTAGCTTTGTCAAATTGAGCTGTGGTGAAAATTTGATAACAGTTCTTATGGAGATTGCAGATTTGTTGCAAGAGTTTCAAGAGATTATTTCAGATAATGTACCTAAGGAGATGCCACCTATGAGGAATAAAAATCAAATTTATCTAATACTGGGAGCAAGTTTTCCTAACAAAGCAGCCCATAAAATGTCTCCAACAAAGAGTGAAAAGTTAAACAAGTTCAAGAATTGTTGCTGAAAGGTTTGTTTAGAGAGAGTCTAAGTCCATGTGCAGTGCCTCCTGTTTTGGCAGCAATGAAAGGGGGAGATTAGAGGATGTGCACATATCCAAGGGCTATAAAAAATATCACCATCAAATACAAATTTCCATTACCAAGAATGGACGATATCATGGATTGTTTGAGTGGGGCTGAATACTTCACCAAGATTTACTTGAAGAGTGGTTACCATCAAATCCAAATTAGAGAAGGTGATGAGTAGAAGATAGTGTTCAAGACCAAAGAAGGTTTGTATGAATGGTTAGTCATTCCTTTTGGACTAACCAATGCTCCTAGTACATTATGAGATTGATGAATGAAGTATTGAAAGAGTTTTTGGGCAGATTTGTTATTGTTTATCGAGATGACATATTGATATTTAATAAGACATTAGAAGAGAATTTGATGCATATCATATTTGTTTTTGAAATTTTGAGAGAAGATAAGTTGCTCATTAACTTGAAGAACTATAGATTTATGAAGAGGGAGTTGGTATACTTTGGGTTCGTTGTTTCAGGTGAAGGACTCAAGATGGATCCAGAAAAGGTGAGAGCTATTTTAGAATGGCCTACACGTAGAAGTGCTACCGAGGTGAAATCATTTCATGGTTTGGCGAGTTTTTATAGGAATTTTATTAGAGGTTTCAGTAGTATTTGTGCACCACTAACTAATACCATGAGAGGGGACAAAAGAGATTTTAGATGGAATATAGGGCAGCAAGAAGTTTTAATTTTTTGAAGGCCAAAGTGATGGAGTAGCTTGTTTTAATACTTTCATCTTTCAACAAGGTATTCTAAGTTGATTGTGATGCAAGTGGTAATGCGATTGGAGCTAGAATAAGTCAAGAAGGTGAAACATTGCTTACTTTAGTGAGAAGTTAAATGATGCAAAAAAAAAAATTATTCAATGTATGGTCAAGAATTTTATGCTATTGTGAAAGCATTGAAAAAGTGGAGACACTATCTTTTGCCTAAGGAGTTTGTTTTGTTTACTAATCATCAAGCACTTTAATATTTGAGTAGTCAAGGGAAGTTAAATTAGAGGCATATAAAATGGGTAGAGTTCTTGTAAAGTTACACTTTTGTTTTGAAACATAGAAGTGGTAAGTCAAACAAAGTTGCAGATGCTTTGTGTAGAAGGCAAGGTTTGTTGATTGAAATGAAGGTTGAGGTTGTTAGAGTCAATGAGTTGATGGAGTTGTATGAAGAGGATCCAAATTTTGGAGAGGCTTGCAAGTCTTGCAAAGAGCCTATTACTATTGATAGAACCAAATGAATTGATTATTTAATCCAAGATGGTATGTTGTTCAAAGGTAATAAGTTATGTATTCCTAGAAGTTCAATGAGATGAATTTGATTAAGGAAAAACATAATGGAGGACTTGTAGGAAATTTCAGTTTTGATAAAACCATAGCACTTGTGGGAGAGAAATATTATTGTCCTCAATTACAGTAAGATATTGGAAAACATGTGCAATATTGTAGAGTTTTTTAGGTGGCTAAAGGAACTAGTCAATACACAGGTTTATATCGGCCTTTATCGATACCTGAGAGGCCATGGGAGGAGATTAGTATGGACTTTATTTTGGGTTTTCCAATGACCCAAAGGGGATATGATTCAATATATGTGGTGGTAGATAGATTTTCCAAAATGGATCACTTCATTCCATGTAAAAATACTAATGATGTTGTACATGTTGTAGAGTTGTTGTTTAGGGAGATAGTGAGGCTACATGGTCTTCCAAAGAGCATTTTTTCAGATAGAGATGCAAAGTTTGTGAGATACTTTTGGAGGAAATTATGGGAGAAGAGAAGGACTGATTTGAATTTTTTCTCATCCTACCATCCTCAAATAGATGGCCAGACAGAGGTGGTGAATAGGAGGTTGGGTAATTTGTTGAGATTCCTAGTTGGAGACAAGCCCAAGGGGCGAGGTTTGATTCTACCTCAAGTAGAATTTGCATATAATAACTTAGTGAATAGAAGCATTGGTAAGTTACAATTCCAAATTATTTATTGAAGCAGCCCAAGAGTTACTTTAGATCTGAAAATTATTGATGATGTTGATAAGAAAAGTGTAGAAGCAGAGGACTTTGTTGATCACATAAAGAGCATACATGAAGAGGTAAAAAAACACATCAATAAAATGAATTTTCAGTACAAGTCCAAGGCTGATTTGAAGATTAAACATTAGGAGTTTTAGGTCAGTGATGAGGTAATGGTACACTTGGGGAAAGAAATATTTCCATTTTATACTTATAACAAGTTAAAAATGAAGAAGTTTGGACCTTGTAGAATTGCGAGTAGGCATGATTCAGGTAATGCATATGAAGTAGAGTTGCCTAGTGGACTTAATATTTTACCTACATTCAATATTTTTTATCTAAAAAAGTTTCATGAAGCTGAAAGTGATGAAGGTACAACAGGTGAACCAATTCATATATCAACACCTACTTCAAAGGAGGAATTTAAGATAGAGTCAATATTGGATAACAAGGTGAGAAGGAGTACACAAAATAAGCAATATATGGAGTACTTTGTTAAATGGATTGGGAGGCCTATTGAGGACTCATCTTGGTTATCAAAAGTTGAGATTAATTGACTTGGTTATCCTCTTGAGAAGTGACAAGGTCACTTTTTCTTCTACCCAGGGTGTTTGATGCAAGAGCACCTAAGGTGAAATGGCAATTCTGTGTCACCAAAAATATTGTTATTTTAATTGGTTTGTTTTCAATAAGGTCTTAGAGGTTAGGAGAATAAATATTTTGATTTGTAACTTTGTAATTTCCCTTGAGATGAAATTGTAATTATAATTTTGTTGGAAATTATGCATCTATGAATATTTTTTAAGGTAAAATTGGGAAAATACGGGCCCCTTGGGCATCTCATTCTTGGTGGGGACCACTTGGGGTGCATGTTCTTGCATGTTCAATTGCATTCCTTGCATGTAATTTCATGTTTGTGCCATAAGCTTTTCATGTTGCATGATCGTATTTGGAGCCATTGAGGCCACTGAGAATCAAAGAAGGTGTCATAATTGGCCAAGGTGATTGGCCAAAATTAGGCACCCACATGAAGGTGGTGAATGCAATGAATTATTTTATATTTTATTTCTTATCTCTCCTGAAGTTGGGTGTGGAATTTCTTGATGATTTTTGGAGTTTGTTTTGGGAAACCAATGGTGGTTTCTTCTCACACAATTTCTATGTAATGAGGATTGCTCACTAGGTGGGGGGATTTTAGAGAAGTTTTGGTTGCATACCCAAATGTTGTTGGAATGAAGCTAGAATGTTGAGTTGCATATTTTTTTAAGTGTGAAGCCCATGTTGTATGTGAGCATTTTAGCTCCATGTTTATGTATTTCATTTTCAAAATTTGAAGTTAATACATACATTGTAGATTTCTCCTCCATTTTATGCGTTTCAATTTAATTTGATGCCTTCTTGCATAGTATTTTATGTTTGTTTGTGATCAGATTTGAGAGGGAGAGTATCCCTTTCCATCATCAAAGGAGGGTGAGTTGCAAGATCGTCATGGGAAAAACAATGGTAATAAGAAACAAATACACCTCTTTAATTAGATAAAATATATCACATCTTGAACGTACATTGCCTCTACACAAAATATATAAATTGAGGCACATTCTCATCCATTTCGTCATCACATTTTGAGATAAATTTATGTTATCAAAATAGTTACCTTTTGTATAAGAGTATCCATATTCCAACCATCATTGATGCAAATTAAGTCTATAAATGAGTTCTTTGGTATATTTTCTTTGATTGTTTCTCTTAACTATTTGTTTGAATTACTTTGTTGACTTATATTTGAGGTTTTGTTTTGATTTGAATAGAAACTTTCAATCTTGTTTATCTCCATCTTGTATTTTAAATTAGAGCATTACATTCTATAAAATTTGTTGGGAAGTTTATCCCTTATCTAACTATATTGCGCTTTTTGTGCCTTGTATTACTTTCTAACTAAGATATTTTTTGCAGGTTCTTGCTTTCTTTTAAGTGGATTCAAGGATCAATTTTTAATAGAAGCTTCTAGGGGTGAAATTTAGTCCATTCTCACATATATAATATCTAACAAATTTATTTTGACTTTTAATACTCAATGGTTTTCTCACATCAAATTTGTGTGTTTCTTTGTACGACTCCCTAAAGTTTACTTGTACATAATTTACTACCATTGAAAATACATTATTTTTATGGTTGTATAGTATATAATGTGTATACATTTAAGTTTTGCATACACCTAAAGGTATATATAATTAGAGATAGGAAAATTTATGTGTTGTAGGCATATATTTACCATAAATATCATTATCTACTCATCAACTATACACCAAACCCTAAGTTTTTAATGATTTTACTACTAAAACTATTTAATATATTCATTTTAGTTCTATGAATTTATCATGCCTAACATTTCCTTAAGTTTCATTTTTTTTATCTTATATTTTCACAAGGTGTAGGGTGATCCCACAATATTGGTTTACACTCTCTAGGAGATCCTGATTTTTGCTATTCAATCATATATTCTTAGAAAATATAATGATTTAAGCCTTTAAAAGTTTAATTTAAAGGATTCCAACTAAAGAGTGTTTTTTCAAACCACCCTAGATCAAACCCCATTAGATAGAACTCCACTAGTTTTAAACCATACCTATAATGGGGTCTCTTTTACACCTATCAAAATGCTGATAAAAAACCAATTTTGATTTACCTTTTGGGGGATCATATGAATTCATTTAAAATTTATTTTTTGTATGTATGTATTCCTTATTTAAGCTTCCCAAAAAGTATAATTTTAAATAAATTTAATTTGATTTTTTATTTCTTGTGAATGTGGGTTTTTCACCGAAAATCAAGCTTTATGTTCTAAACATGTGGAAAAATAGAATATTATCAAAAAAAATTATGAAAAATATCTATGCACTAGATATTGATGTCCATGATCCAACAAAAAAAGTTGTGTTAGCAAGTAAACCCATGTTTGAATTGTAACTAGTCTAACTTCAAAACTTTATTAATAAAAAAATATTCAATAAACCACTATGAAACCAATTGCATGCACTAGACATCATAGTTATAAATCTAAATTAGAAAAAAATAGAATTTTATCCTTCATAGAAAAAATGTTGTGTTAGCAAGTACACACCACTCTTTAAAAATGGTGTTTACTATTAAAAAATATTTTTTGAAGAAGATAGAAAAAGAAATATATTTAGAATCTACAAAAAAAATGTCACAAATCACTAGTTTGCATCATCTTCAAATTCCTCACGGTTTAACAACTATAGGTGCTTGAAAGTAAAGATTTAGTTAAAAATATCACTTCAATGTCCAATTTGGCCAAAAGTTGCAAACCAGTATTGTGGGACCACCTTGCATAATATATACATAGTCATACATATCCATGAACCTATGTATACTACATAGTTGTTCCATCTAAAATTTTCCTATATCAATGGAATATCAAGATTTTTTCTTAAAATACACCATTACAACACCTAAACCACTTATATGTCCATAGATACCATAAATTTTAAATCAAAAATACCATTATCAGGCCCCCAAACCCATGGGTTTTTATTTGTAAACCATATTTTTCTCAATTTGGAAAGCTTGTTGATAGTCTATTTGGCTCATCGTCACATTCTTGGAAATGTCAATTCTCTAGGTGAATGCAGCATTGGGTAGCACCCACCTAATTTTAAGATACTTACCATGAATTTTGACCTGTCACCATGTATCCATAGTCTTTCATAACATGCCTATATTAAGCAAGGTCATTTAATTCGTCACAAATATACCACCACAAGAATGGATGCTTAATTATTAAGAAATTATTTTATTATCACGTAGAGGTGCAAGTGCTTCACTACTTTCCAATTATCTTTTAACAATATGGGAATTACAACACCTATATTTATTTGTACAAGGTAATATTGACTATGTGAAAGGTGATAATGCTTAGAACCTTCTATTACATATACTTTTATATGGGTTAGTGTCCCTTACAGAGAGTTGATATAAGGAACTATAGTAATTTGAAATACAAGTCACATGGTTTCTTTATATGATTGATTTTTTCTATTTTTGGCTAGCTTTTGTATGTAATTCCTTCTATGTTTCCAATAAATCTATGCTTCAAACTAATAACATGGTGGTTTTGGGTAAATGCAAGAAGATGAGTCCACTTCTAGCGGAAGTTTCAAACTTAGAAGAAAACCCAAAATTGGGTAAAACAAAATGAGATCCTATTATGCTTCGAGATACCGAGCCTAAATTTTTTAAAAATTCCCTGCGAGCCATTTTTACCAGAGTTCACGACAATAGAGAATGGGATCCCAAGTGCAAACAAGTATTTGCAGCCATCAAACACTTTCAGGTTAGTCTTTTTTGCTTTTTTTTCATTTTTCGATATTTTATTATTTGTATTTAGGTTTATTTTCTGTATTTTGTTTAAATTAGACTTTTATTCTACAAATTTCCTACAAACATATAAACCCTAGATGATGCCATTTGAAATTGAAAAATTTACCCTACACATAAAAAATAACCCTAAACTGAATTGAAACAAGAATATTTACCCCTCAAACAAAAAAATGAAACCTAAAATAAGAATCAATCACACTTGGAAACCACTATTGAGTCATTAGAAAACAAGTTGCAATTACTATTTAATGGTAAAATGGCTGCCATTTAATAGTATTTCCATTTGCAATTTTGTTTTGTCAATTTGATGGAAACTTTATTTTTCATTTGCATCACTTTATGTTTTAAATTTGTATACAAATATTTCAAAATTAGATTATACTTAATTTCTTTGAGAAAAAAATCTAGGTTTATCTAAGTTTATTTCATTCCATATTTAGCACTTATTATTAATTGTTTAATCTAGCCACATACAACTAGAATTTGTAGCACATGGCATCCATATGTACCCATGCACAAACACCTATTCTCTAACATATTAACATACATATAGGTTTCTATTGGTGTAATCCTTAAACCTTCTTTAGGAAAGGTTTAAAAAACTCTCAAGTAAACACAATTGATAGGTATAAAAGGTTAGACTCTAGAAACTTCACAAACATCCTACCTCCATGGTTTCATGCTCTCTTCCTCACAAAAAATCCCCCATCTTGAACAAACCTTTAAAGCTAAAATTTGGTCAAATCAACCAATCTAATCAAACCAATCAAATTAATCAATCCAATCAATTTAACATAGCCATGAAGGATTTTATCCTAAGACTACTATAAATGAATCAAAACATAAATCTAGGGAGTTATGCCATGCCAACATAAGCATGGGAATTCCAAGATCATCAAAAAGCCCCTAACAAGGATATTTTTACAAATCAATATACACAAAAGGCTAAATGAACTTCATCCATCCCTTTCATTCTTTCCATAAATCCAAGATCCATAAACCTCATAAATGTAATAACATCCCAATTATTGAAACTTGAAGTTTAATATATACATACAAAATATCATTATTAAAGGCCATGTTAAGCTTAAAGTAAATGCACCCAAATCATAAAATTAATATCAAGATCCCTATTCAATGTATGATCAAAATTTTCCACAACCATCTCAAGGTCAAAATTATCATGTTGATTCCATTAATCAAATCCAAGGATAAAAATCCTCTTAATCACCCATCAACCCCATCCAAGAGCCAAAATTCCACCCATTTTACCCAAAAACCTTTACCTAATGGTATTTTCTTAGTGAATAAATACTTTGAAAGCCTAATATTACCTAGCCACCTAATTATGCATTTTCATCTTTCTTTCAAAGTAAAAATATCCCATTGCAAATTAAATGTACCAAATAATGAAATATCAAGGTTTTGGATTAGGCATTCATGAACAAGGAATCCTTGAACACATCCATATTATGCAAACCAAGGATTATAAGGTATTGGATATAATTCTATAAATAAGAAGAATAAGGATGCTACTCACATGAGCACTAGGGTAACTTCTCCCCACATCAAAATAAATTCATCTCATCATTCTATCAAGAAAATTACTACTATCAATCCTTTCATTGACCTACCATCCTCACCACCAACCATTTCGTTGATTCTATACCAATCCTTTCATCAACCCCATCATGAAACGTAACTATTCGCCTCCTTTTTCCATCACTATGGATCAACAAAATCACACACCATTCAACATCTTCCATAATGATGAATTGCTCACTACCTTCACAGGACTTAAATATCACATCTTTCTCAAAATAGGCATTAAATTAGACTAGGATACATTAGCATATCCTAGTATCCCTCTAAATGGCTAAAATTATTTATCCCAAAAGGTCTCAATCCAAAAAATTTCAAAGGCCAAAGCTCCACAAGTCTACATGGACAAAAAAATTCCCACACAGGTATTATTAATTACCTCCTAAATGTACATTTTTAAAAATAGGATATGTAATTTAATAAAAATTGTACTATCAATTAATTATTGGTAGGGGGTTGATAGTAAAAAATAATTAACCTAGAATAATAGTTCATCAAAATGTGGCTACAAAATTAGATTTCACTCACATTAACAATTATTTGTTTTTCAAAGGTAGACAAACCACATCTCATTCTCAAGGGATGATCATAAAATTCATATCATAATCTCATACCACATTTTCTATTTATATGCTTAGGTCACATAAGAGGGCTACACGCACATAGTCCACATTATTCACAATACACACCAAGTATGTATAGTAACTTTTATTTCATCAATTGGTTTGAGTGAGATTTCACATAAATATTTTATATGAAACTGTTAAAATAAATATTTGAGCAGCTCCCTTCGGGTTTATTTTTGCATTATGTGTGCGTCGGCCTATGCATCACCGAGTTTACTTGGCTTTCTATCAAGTCTTTGATCTGCCACTTTACGCAGCGACTCTTCCCAGCTTTGGGTATCGGCTTTCCTTTCAGTTCCTGGGAAGCTCTGCTAGGCTCCCACGTGTCGCGATTACGGACTACTTTTATTGCTTGCTTCCTCAAGGCCTCGTCGGGCTGCGAAATGCTTCCACGAAGTTTTTCATTCTTAAAAGGTGTTGGCGGGCCCCACATTCTACCAGGTGGCAACTGTTCACAAATCTTTCAATGCAGTGAGGAAATAAGCAGCCACGGGCAGCAAAATGCTGCGACGCGTCTTTCACACCCAGCTGATGGAGCGTTCCCTCCACTACGATAAGGATCTCAACCCATTTGACGCGTGTCACATTTTCGCAAATCCTCAACAACGATGGGAGAAGGTTTCATGTGGGCAGCGAAAGGCTGCCACATGCCTAAATGTTGATCTGTTATGTGGGCGACAGGCCAGATGAACTAAATAACGCTATTGGTTGTTGCTGGTCATAATCATTCGCGGTGATGGATGACATTTATCTGCTCGAGCCTTGTTGGGACCACCGCCATCATTGCAAAGGATGCACCTGTACCTAGGGTGACTAGATGCTATGTTTCGGCTCAATGCTGTTGTAACGGCCTTGAGAATCTTCTGATTCAGGCATCATTGCGAAGGATTGCGAGATCTTTTCTGTTGCTATTCTCTGAAGCGGTGGGAGGTTTTTTCTTGTTGTATATACTCTCTCTGTTGATGAGAAGGGGTCTGGAATTTGGAAAAATACACTGGTTTTACCAAAAGAGGCCAGGCCTCTATTACTGTTTTATTTAAATTGCAACTTTCAGACTGTGCCAATTGTTCGGCCTTTCTATTTTTCATGCTTTGACTAAACTGTAAACTGTGCTTTATATTGTCTTAACATTTCATTTGAAGAACTTCCATATATGTTGGATACAAATTTTCCTATCTAAATCATGTCTAATGACTCTTCTTAGTAGCGAGAATGTATGCAACATTATTTTATGTCAATAAATGAATTGTCTATGCTATAATCTTAAGTCTCTGACGTTTTGGTACACAACACTATTCAGGCCCTTAAATCTATGATTTATCATGCCTATCAGCAGATCTTGACACATCACCTTAGGTTAGACTTTGCTTTATTATATTTGCTTCATTTTTCCTTTCCAAAACCCATTATAGAAGAAGTCAGCTTCTTTAAAAATCCAGAGGTCACTCAGTTTAGCGCAAAAGGTCCCCCTTAAACTGAGTTTCCCATAAGACACTATTACCTCGTCAATTTTTGGCGTCAATAGATTGTTCTTTTTCTGGCACGCCCGGTGGGAACTGAACTTAATGAAATTGCATTGTAGAGGGGTGTATGAGCCATCAGCTTGTAACTAGATCCCAAACTACAGGTAACCCAGGTTTACTAGTGCCTCCGCTAGGGACAGTCTAAGCCGCAAATCAGCTGGTAACTGTTCCATTCCCACCACCTTTTCCTCTCACCATGTTGTCGGCTGCCAACAGAAACTACGTAGCATGGGATGCTGGGAGTCCCCTGGTAGCCCCGGTAGTGCCCGTTGTTTGGGGCGCTATCCCAGTTTTGGCCATGAAAGCTATCCCCAAATTTGTCAGAGACAACTCAAAAACACCAGCAGAACATTTGTAGGATGTAGCAGACGTTTTTCTAGTGCATGGTATTACTACGCAGAATGTAGCCCTGAGGCTTCTCACCGTGTCTTTTAAAGGCAAGGCTCTAGATTGGTACCGAACACTAACTCCTAATTCAATTCGCACCTGGGATGAGCTCAGAGATCCATTCTATGAAAGGTTCTCAAATGACGGAGATCGTTCTTCATTATATTATCAGTTGTCCGTCATAAAACGAGCCCCCCAGGAGGCTCTGACGAACTTCAATGCCCGATTTCAAGCAAATTGGTAGAGGATCTCTGTTACTATCTGCCCGACTCCTGAGTTGGCCTTTATATTCTATCTAAAGTCCATCAATTCAGACATTTTTGTAATGATCAAGTCTTTGGGAGGAACTACTCTACCGGATGCTTATGGTACCGCTATCAAAGCTGAGAATCATTTGATAGATTGTGGAAAATCGCTTCCTCGACCTATTATGTTGATATTCCCTCAACTATCGATTTTCGGGCAAGAGGTCGCATCGACTAGTGCGCCCGCAACTGCCCAGTCAATGTACTCATATGCGGCCGCACCTGAAAACGTAGCTTCTACGTTAGGATCTTCCAAAGATGAAATAAACGACCTCAAAGAGATGTTGTAGACCATGGAAAATGATATAACCACTCTTAAGCGGAACCAAGCAACGCCTCCGAAGCCTGCATATCAAAACTATCAAGGTGGGTGGTCTTCCTATCAGCAGAATTAATATCAAGGTGCACCTCGCACTAATCCACCAGCCCCGATGGAAAACCAAATGGTGTCGGTGCCTACTTCACTAACAAGTGCGTCGCCAAGCTCAAGTAGGGAATTAACCGCAAGACAAAACAATCTTATTGATGATATCAATCCATGGTGTTTCCCCTACAGCGATGTGCATATGCCCCAAAACTGTCCACGCGGCAACCTGCAATAGAAAGTGGCGGAGCAATGTAGTTAAGGCACTGTAATAGAAAATGGAGGTTACGTATATGCCTCACCAATGGAGAGTGCGGTCCTTGCCATGAAAATGCAAGGAATGTCTTTAGAACAAGAGTCTGATATTGCTTCTGATCATGCGCTCTTCTCCTGGATGGAGGAAGAAGAAACAATGTTTGCCAATGACGCATTCATATCTGAAACACCGCAAGTACAGTCTGATTACAACACGCGCTCAAAGAGGAGATTCACCGGTGAGCCAATGGTTTCACATCCAGACAGCCCACCACTCAAAAGTGTTTCCAATCAAATTCCTAGAGTTTTAACCTTCCCTTCATCTTCTCAACCATGAAAGAAAATTATTATAGCAAGAACCAAGGAGCAGAAATTTGTGAGTTTGCCACCTTTTAATGTGGTAGAGCAATTGAAGAAATCGTCCGCTAATGTGTCTTTGTGGGACATTCTAGCTATCCTGGAACAAAAGACTATATTACAGAAGGTGCTTCAAGAAGAGATCAACCCAGCACCAACAGAGCCATCTACCAGTACAAAGGTTGTTTATCAAATACCACCAGCTAAGGTTCTTACAGACAAGGCGAAAGAATCCCCTGTCGAAGATAAAATTAGGTTGAAACCTCAACTCTTCTTCTTGACTCTCATTGTAGGAAATAAGCTATTACACAACGCTATGATTGACTCTAATGCTAGTACGATGGTTATGCCTAAACAGATAGTCGAAGCTTTAGGACTCACCTACGAACCTATGAAAAGAGGGGTTATGCAGCTTGATGGAAAAAAAGTTTAGACCGTAGGTGTCATCAAAGTGCTTTCGTTAACTCTATTTTCCTGCCCTAGTATCATGGTCCCGCAAGATACGGTGATCATAGATGTTCCTCCTATGTTTGGCCTATGTATATCCCAAAAATTTACTTCAAAGGTGGGTGGATACTTGTCCTTGGATTGGTCACATCTGATACTTAGGACCAAACATGGCACAAAAATGAAGATAGAATCAGAGGCTCTACATTATGAACAAGTGGCGGATGAGGCCTTGATCAATTTTGAAGCGGCGCATACCTCTATCACCAAGCAAGAAATGTATAGTGTTGATTTTCTAGAAGATGAGAAGGTGAGTAGAGATCAGAATGATAAAGAAGATGCTCTGTTGAGCGAACACATAAACAATGACCCTTTCAGAAATTATCATGCTACAAGATTGGGAACATATGTAATTTATGATGAAGACCAGGTGCTTTCGAAGGTCGCCAAAGAATCCAACGGTAACAAAGAAAATGAGCTATGGACATTGTACTTTGACGGAGCAAGAAGCAAAGTAGGTGCTGGAGTAGGGGTATATCTAATATCCCCACAGAACGAAAAAATTGTTGAGGTCTTTCCACTTTCACTTCACCTGTTCAAACAATGAGGCTAAATATGAAGGGTTAGTCCAAGGCCTAAGCCTTGCGAAATGAATGGGCATTAAGCAATTGATTGTGTTCGGAGATTCTGAATTGGTAGTTAACCAAATCCGAGGAATTTCCGTAGCAAAGAATGTCCGCATGAGATCCTATCGGCACTGAGTCTAGGACTTGATTGATAGTTTTGAAGCTTTCAACATCCAGATCGTTCCCCGAAAAGAAAATAGCGATGTCAGTCGCATGGCTGTGATTGGTGCTCAATTTGATCCTATTTTTGACTTGCTTCATAACGAACATGCAGTACGAGTACTAGTCTGACCAACCATCCCCGATAATGATCAGAGTTGACAAGTCTTTGAAAGTGATGAACACATCACTTCGTTTATCCAGCACTTAGGGGAGTTCGCCAATCAGCTTCAACCAAAGATCGCTGAGGCTTATGAAGTACAAATTATGTAGCTCAAATCTAATAAAATTCCAAAAGGATTGGTTACTCTCGAAAACTTTTTCGACTGTAATGACACCCGAAATGATAATCAAAAGTTCGTGGCAGACAAAAGTGATTATGAAGACCTTCGAGTCTCCGATGGTAGAAATCTCCGAGTGGGAAAAAATGTCCCACACCATGATAAGGAAAGGCTCATCGGTTTCTACAAAAAGTATAGAGTAGTGGCTTGGTCCTATGATGATCTGGAGGGTTACGATCCTGGCATCATTTAGCACACTATTGAGCTAACAGAAGGTACGAAACCAGTCCGACAAAAACAAAGACTAGGTAACCCTAAAATTGAGGCCCTGATGGCACAAGAGCTAACCAAGCCCATTGAGTCACACATTGTCTTCCCAATCAAACATAGTACTTGGGTATCAAATCTGGTCCCAGTCCAAAAGAATAATGGGGATATCTGCTTATGTGTGGACTTCTGAGACCTGAACAAAGCATCTCTGAAGGACCACTATCCATTGCCCTCTATGGAGTCTATCCTACAAACTGTGGTAGGATCAGAAATGTTCTCTCTGCTGGATGGTTTCTCCGGCTATAATCAGATTCGTGTTAAAGAAGAGGATCAACACAAGACTACGTTCACCACGAAGTGGGGAACATTTGCATATGCTAAAATGCCTTTTGGTTTATCCAATGCAGGGGCAACTTTCTAGTGGGCGATGGACATCGCATTCAATGAACTAATCAATAAGTTTATTCTAATCTATTTGGATGAACTTACTATGTTCTCTAAATCTAAAGATGATCATTTTGATCATTTAGAATTAGTTTTTCAAAAGTGCCAGGAGTTCGGGGTTTCCCTAAATCTAAAGAAATGTGTATTTGGAGTGTCGCAGGGTAAGCTATTAAGGCATGTTGTGTCTAGAGAAGGTGTTTCAATTGACCCCAAATGAGTAAAGGCTATCAAAGAACTTTCCCTTTCGGTAAATAAGAAAGGTGTCCAGTCTTTCCTGGGCAAAGTAAATTTCGTCAGCAAGTTTATTTCTGATTTCGCAGGAATGATTAGGCCGATCACCCTAATGTTGAAGAAAGATCAAGCATTCAAGTGGACAACGAAAGCTCGGGAGGCTTTTGAAAGAGTCAAGGAAGCAATTTTCATAGCCTCGGTGCTGGTTAATCCAGATCAATCCAAAGATTTTATAATGTATACTTTCAGTAGCAAGTCCAGTATCGCTATTGTTCTGACCAAAAAGGATAATGACGGAAAGGGGGAACATCCAGTGGCATTCTATTCTCGGACCCTAAAGGAATATGAGGTGAATTATAACTTTGTCGAAAGACAGGCCTTTGCAATAGTAAAGGGACTTTAAAAATTCTGCCATCTAATTTCTTGCAACAAAGTTCTGGTATATGTTGCACATTCCAGTGTGCGTGAATACATCATGGAAGGATAGATCACAGAAAAAAGGGCTAATTGGATCACCAAGATCCTTGAATATGACATTGAAGTCAATCCTACTAAGACTATTAAAGGAAGAGGACTGTGTGAGTATATGGCACAGAACGAGGGGGTACTTGTCGAGGAGGAACAACCAGAGCTTGTCTTGATAAATGAATCGGGATCGGAAGGCGATTGGCTGACTAATAGAATGAGCTTCATGCAAACCAGAAAGTATCTGCCAACCCTCTCATCCCAAAAAAGAAGGCATTACTGGCTTCAGAATTGCGGATATATGCTGATAGAAGGAGTCCTTTTCAAAATGAATTTCAATGGTGTTCTCCTGCGATGCGTTACTTTGGAGCAGGTGAAGAGGATCTTCGATGCATTCCACAATAGTGCTGTAAGTGGGAATTTCTTTGCCAAAACCACTGCAATTAAAATCATGTGTGCTGGCTATTATTGGCCTACCCTTTTCAGTGACTCCCACTCTTTGGTGAGAGTTTGTAAAAAATGCTAGTTCTTCGCCGACAGAAGGAAGAATTCTGCAATGCCCCTCAGACCTATAGTGGCGGACGAACCATTTGCACAATGGGGCCTCGACTTCATCGGAATGATCAACCTGGTCTTTAGTGCCAGACACAAGTGGATTCTAACTGCTACGGATTACTTCACCAGGTGGACGGAGGTTGTTCCCCTTAAAGGTGCAATAGAGACAGAGATTGTCGATTTCCTCGAGGAACTAGTGACAAGGTTTGGCCCTCTGAAAACTATCATTTCGGACAATGCCAGAGCATTCCTAGGTACAAAGGTATGTCACTTTGCATTAAAGAATGGCATATTCCTTAAAACATCATCAAACTATTACCCACAAGGAAATGGTCTAGCAGAGTCAACGAACAAAAGTTTAGTCTGACTTCTTAAAAGGATTGGCTCAGAACACTAGAAGGAATGGCAGAAAAACCTCTGAACAATGCTCTAGAAAAACTACATAACTCCTAAGCAGGTCCTTAAGACTTTGCCTTATGAGTTGGTATATGGGAAAGAAGCACTGTTACTTATCTCCATGGAAATTTCGGCAATACAATTGTTGAAATCTTTTGAGATAGAACAAAATGAGGCCATGGAGGTTCGGCTCGCCGAACTATTGGAAGTACAAGAAAAAAGGGAGAATTTCCTAATAGCAATGACAAGCTATCAACAAGTGGTCAAATGATGGTTTGACAAGAAGACTTCCGACCAGGGTCTAAAATGTGGAGACTTAGTGCTAAAGTATGATAGCAAGGCTGCAAAGCCAGGTCAGCACGGTAAATTTGACAGCCTATGGGAGGGTCCCTTTAAAGTGATTCGGTGCAAAGAACGCAACACTTTTGAACTGGAGAATATGGAACAGGAACCGTTAGGAATCCTTATCAATGGGATTCATCTTAAGTTGTTCCATTAGGAGTTAAGCTCTACCTTGTACATATGTAAATATCGCTTTTATTTTTTATTTCCATTTCTTTGGCTGGTCTTTTTCTAAATCAGTTGTTGTTCTGCAGAATTAACTCATTATTATTGGCGGGTGAAACACCAGAGTTGCTTTACATAAAACACACCCATGTGCGGAGAAGTAGCATATGAAAGTTGCAAACCCAGAAAGCTTAAATAAAGAATAAAAAGAAACAACATGAATTTTCTTTAAAACGATGAATATCTATTTATATATGTTCTTTTCATTACAAAAATGGTTGGGAGGTCATTTTTTAAAAAATTTACAGGTATATTGAGCTATTATATATATAGTAGCCTTCTTCAGGCTTATATACAGCTAGGGTCAGGTAGTTTGAGGAGCAGGCAAGGTGGTACATTTTGAGCAACAAGCAAAGGGATTGTTTATCCGAAGGCATGACTAGCAGCAATTGACGCATTCACTGCAGTGTCCACTTCTTCCTCGTCCATGGGTTCCTCGGCAACACTGGTAGCATCATTTGGCATGATCGCCATTGGTGGGGGGAACACCAAGTTCCTGAAGTCAGTATACCAATCTATGTCGTAGAAAGGTATCATGTTGTAGCTGTGAAACAAGAAGTGCAGGGCTTGAGTAACTCTCTGATGGTGCTGACCATGGGTCTGTAGGCGGAATCCGCTGAGGAACGGCAGCCAAACAACAACGACTTCTTCCTCAATAAAGCGACGCAGGTCACTGGTTGACGACAAACCTACCCCATAGGTAGCATGCACAATGACCTCACCGAGACCATTCAAGTATTTTTTCGAGAAGATTTCTTTAACCAGCTTCAAGATAAGTGGCTGGGGAACACAAATGTCCAGCATGGACGCTACAAAGTGGGAGCATACGTTGGTATTCACCTGATACTTATCTTCATATTCTATGAAATTTTTTCCTAAAACCCACTTTATGACTACCAAAACTAGAGAATGCTTGTTCTTTGTCATCCTTTTCAGTTTCCTAGTTGAAATCTCCCCTAGGAATGTCGTCTGTGACTTATACGAGGTCAGGCGAACTGGGGTATCCATTGCTCTGACACTATCCCTAGGCTTCTGAGCTAATGCCGAATTTGTTTACCACCTAACCTATGAAAAGACTTGCTTAAGGCTCTGCTACTAGCCTATCACTTCTCAAAAGCTAAGTATGAATTTCTCACTACCTATTGGCCTATTTATAGAAAAATTGACAAGACTCATGCTAATCCACTTTGAAGAAAAGTGATGTTATGCTAGTTGCTATCTTGAAAGGTGAGCCTACGTTTGCTCACATTTTTGGGCCAGTTACATCCGTGATAGCATGGCTCGATGCGTGTTTAATTAAATGAAGCTGATTAATTAGCTTTAAAAAGGTGGCACTTGTTGGCAGTGAGACATATGGACGTAGGCTATTATGTCATCTCTCAAGCGCGTCCTAGAGCCCAAGGTGATATTCATATCTTTTCAAGCCGTGATCGTTTGCTTGGTGTAATCATTCTGGCAGAGATATTAATTGCCAGCGCATGCTAACGCAGGGTTGGTAAGCCAATTGTCGGCTCAAGTTCCAAGGAGATCAGGGCGTATCACACGATCGCCCAAATGCAATAATGAACTTCGGCTGCCTCAAAATAGTAATCAGTTCATTTTGCATAATTTGCAAGATTAACGATACATGTCGAATTAAATGCAAAAGGCTTTCTTTCGCTTACCACCTTGGGAAAGGTTGCTATTATTGCATGAAAAGGCTTAATATTTCAAAGTCTTTTTACAAACGCCAAGGATAAGTGCAGAGTTGTTTTCTGTCTGTCTATCTAGAGCCGAGCATAGTCGCAGTCAACCAGGAACTTGTAGGAATCTTCAGAGAAGGGAAATGTCAGAATCTTTAGCTCAGCCAATGCAGGAGGAAATTAGCCAGGAGCTATTCACAGCTATTCATTCTTCAGTAGAGGTATATGTCTATGAGGATGTGGCGTACACTACACCTGGTATACCCCGAAGGACAAGGAGAGCCCACACAAAAGAGCTGAATAGACCCAAGAAATGGAGAAACTAGAAAAAAGTTGAGGAAAAATGGGACAATATCTATGACCCAAAGCTCGCAAAAAACCCTAAATCCCTCAGAGAAGCAGCTTGTGCAAGGTTATCGACACCAAAGGCAGACTAATCTATGACACAGAGAGTTTGGTACAGTGGTCTCCCTCAATACATGGTCCCACTGGTGCACTATTTCCTAGAGATTGTTGATGCTGCTATCCACTGTTATAATCCTGATAACCACTACATCGAAGGCCATAAATTAAGAGTGCATATCTCTATAGAGGCCATCTGGCACATGTTATGTATCCTAGACCCAAGTAAGAGAAAGGAGAATATCGAGCCTTTTCGCCCGAGCAAAGGAGAGAAAATATGGAATAAGATGAAAACTAGCTCAGAGTTCTTGGTAGAGGAGATTGGTAGGAAAGGCATCTCAGCCACTAAAACGCTGAGTATTCCATTGTTGCATGGCACATTCCGTGACTATCTCTAGGACGCCATGTCCAAGCTAGCCTTCGTATACGGCCGAGACTCCGATGAAAAGATAGAAGCCTTTCAACTGGGACCAACAATGCAATTTCGCAAGCAACATGAACTCTTCTGGTATGATTTTACTGAGTTTATAATTGAGGAAATAAAACAGCAAATTGAGGATTATCAGGCGGAGAAAAAGTTTAGGTTTGTTTCCTTCTTAGTCCACATGTTTCTGCATCAGAACCCAGATTTCTTTGCCTGATTTTTTTTGCTATCAATTTTTGATGAGCAAAATAAAAGAAAGTCGGTGTCCGTATGGACGTCATTCCTTTCCGCATCATATAATTATTATGCATTTGCGGACTATTTCATAGCCCTGATTTTGAATGATTTGATCAGAGAGGGTGATATTATCCGGCTCGATAAGGAGCAGACCGGATTTATGCAGAGCTTCACCCCTACTTGTGACTAGTTCTTGGGAAAGGATTTTACGATCCTTTGAATGCGGGGCTTTACTAGTAAACCTTTCCTGCTCCCAACCTACATCACGGATAGAGTGCTCGTGCTAGAAATGTTCCGACCGGTGTGTATCATTGATTTCACTTTTTGTAGCAGTGAAAAGGTCAAGAAGGAAGGATTCTTCACTTGTCCAAAGAATTTCAAATCGGTAACTCTAATGAAAAATAATCAGACTAGTTGTTAGAGTACAAGCTGGCACATCTAGGGTTGGTACTAGTAAATGATAAGTGAGAATATAACCCTTTCGATGACTTGCCAAAGCCACATATGAGAGTTACCCATATTTCCTGACCATACTGGGAGAAGTGGCATAACCCGCGAATGGACAAAGATGAGGATTTTGTTGAATTAGCACAAATCCCTATGCCAGACACCAGAGGCCTATGGCACAAATTCTACTTTCATGTGGCTATGGCCCAGGATAATGTCCCTATGGAGCATGGCATGTACAACAGGTTAAAGAAGGATGAAGAATAGAGTGGGGAGAAAATAAAGGCTTTCTAAAAATATCGCCAGGAAATTGCACAATTAGATTCTCCTTACGATCAATTACGGGATGACTAGGAATTTGAGAAGTGGTGGAAAGAGGGCCATCCCAGCCCAAGCTCTAGTGTTGATAGGAGTGAGAAGGGGGATGAATCTGAAGAGCAGGAGGAGGAAGCAGCAACATCGGCTTCCCTTGTGCAAAAGGAGAAAGTCTCTAGACAGTCCGCCTATGTGGCCACGAACATACGTTTTAATATATCAAGAGGCTCGCATACGCTCACTTGGGATTTTAAACTAGCGAGACTATCACTTCAACAGAAGGAGATGACTGCTAAAGCTAGGGAGGCTCTGCCCGTGAAATGACAGCGCATGCAGAATATTATCGGGGAGGGTTCGCAAGAACTCGCCAGATGAGGACCCACTGCTGGCTAGGTACCTGAGGCTGAAGAGGAGTCGCCAATGATTCTGGAACCACCGTCGACTAGTCAATAGGTACAATTTTCTCATTCTTCTCTTGCATCTCATTCTTTAGTATCTGCCCCCACCCCATTACCGGCTGGTTCTTTGCCCTCTGCTTTTAGTCTGACATATCCAGTTGGATTCGCTCAGTTTTCTCAGGGCTACCCACTCATAATTACCTCTTCGCGTATGCTTGTGCCTACCACTGCCGCTCAGACTTTCCTTACCTCACTTTCAGAAAATGTTCCCCCTATTGGTGCCCATTCTTTTTCCACTATGCTTATAGATCCTCTTCCATTGCAACAAGCTAACACCCCATTAGCAACTCCCCTTTCCCGGCCAATGAGCCTTATGGCTGATTCCCTTATCTAACCGCTACAAATATCTAGCCCTACTATTAGTTCTCAAACCAAACTATGGAACGTGTCGCACTTCTCTCCGCAAATAGTCACTCTCCAGAAGAAGCAAATGCCTATGCCTATGAAGGTGACCTACCCCTATGCCCTACCTTTCGATGCTCCTTTTGCAGGTGGGCTAGTTTCATCACCAGCCGAATTCATATCATAGATAGATTGTGGAAAGGAGGCATGCACAAATAGAATGAGGAAATGCAAGGCAAAGGATAACAGTGCTTCGGCTGAGCCAAGAGTACAAGCTCTATATGATGAGGCCCGACAAGAATTGAAGTTCGCAACCATGTATCCAAGGGTAAGCAAGCCTCGGGGAGAAATGGAACCAGAAGACTATGAGATATATGTGGTTGAACTCGACATGAAGGTAGCCCGACCATAGGATAAGGTTGAAATCATGGAGGAAACGCAACAGGTAGTCACTTCTGACTTCCTCAAAACCGGTTGCCAGCTAAAGAAGAAAGATGAGCAGCTCAAGACAGCCAGGGAAAGGGTGAGTTTTCTAGAAAGAAAGGAGAAATTCTTAGAAGTAGATATCGTCCGTATGACTAAAAGGGCGCTGGCAATAGAGGATGAAAGGAACAAGCTTCAAGGAGAAATTGCGAAGACCTAGGTTGCTGACCCAGGCATAATAAAAGAGCTACAAAGCAAGAACCAGGAAGTGCGGCAAAACCTACAGCTAAAAGATGAAAAGCTTGAGCGCCTCCGCCTTGAGCATAGTCAGGGGATGACGTAAAAGGGGGAGGAGTTGGAATGCCGAAAAACTCAATATGAAGAAAGAATACAAGAGAAAGAGGCCGAATTTAAAGGCCTAAAGGCTCAACTAGAGGAAGAGCTCTGAGAAACAAAGGCTTCTCTAGAGGAGCAATCAGCAAATCACTCCCAAGCTGAGCAGAATTGGAATAAAGAAATGAGCAACTATGCGGAGCAGCTAGCGTCTGAGGAAAGGAAAAAGGCAGAATTAGCTGAGACCCTTATTTCAAGAGATGCAGAGATTACTTCACTAAAAGCCTCTCTGTTGCCTCACCCTGCACAACCTGATATCATTCCGCTGGTTAGGCAATTGTACATTTCTCACTGGGAGAAAATCAAAACCTTTTGCCTAACACTGCAGCCTACCCTTCGATTTATCGACAAGGCATCAAGGCTCAATTAGGAGGCCCACAATACAATTGAGTAGTTCCCATGATTCATCCTGGAGAAGGTTCCCGAGGTGAAAGACTTGCTCAACAAGCTATACTCCGTCTCTGATGAAATCCTTGCCAGAGCGGGTATTGAAGATCAGGACGCTGCCGCCCAAATGGCAAACAAATTCATTCATTGCCACTCCGCTTTCTAGTGCACTAAGGAAGCCACAAATTTTCTAAGTAAGACACTAGATGGCATACGGGGAAGTTTTTCTGAGTTAGGCAAGATGGGGCTGCCATCCTCGTTCCTCGAGGATGGCTCTATTGCCATGACTGCGCAGATTGTAGAAATTATTGAGGAGAAGAAAAACAACCCGAAGGCTTTCAGGGAGTTCAGTCATTCCCCAACGATAGTCGACATTGAGATAGTCATTCATCCACTCTCGCAACTGCTATTTCATATACAAGTAGGGGCCGATTTACTCGAGGTGCTGCCTCACAAAGAAGCTATTGATTTACATGGAGCACAGGATAATTTATGCAACATAATGAAGCCGTCTGAAGCTGAATGGTCACCTTTACAGTCAGCTCTTTTCAATCTCTGACTCTACTAGTCCTATGGATAAGGCTCTGGTCTGCAAAACTAGATAAATTTTGGGTTCTCCATTCCTTTGTCGAAATGCCCCTGATAATCACCAAAAGCTGTTAAAATAAATATTTGAGTAGCTCCCTTCGGGTTTATTTATGCATTATGTGTGCACCGGCCTATGCATCACCGAGTTTACTCAGCTTTCTATCAAGTCTTTGATCTGCCACTTTACGCAGCGATTCTTTGCAGCTTCGGGTATCAGCTATCCTTTCAGTTCCTGGGAAGCTCTGCTAGGCTCTCACGTGTCGTGGTTATGGGCTACTTTTATTGCTTGCTTTATCGAGGCCTCATCTAGCTACAAAATGTTTCCGTGAAGTTTTTCATTCTTAAAAGGTGTTGGCGGGCCCCACATTCTGCCAGGTGGCAACCGTTCGCAAATCTTTCAATGCAGTGAGGAAATAAGCAGTTGCGGGCAGCGAAATGCTGCCACGCGTCTTTCACGCTCGGCTGGTGGAGTGTTCCCTATGCTGTGATAAGGATCTCAGCCCATTTGACGCGTGCCGCATTTTCGTAAATCCTCGACAGAGATGGGAGAAGGTTTCATGCGGGCAGCGAAAGGCTGCCATGTGCCTAAATGCTGATATGTTATGCGGGCGATGGGTTAGATGAACAAAATAACACTATTGGTTGCTGCTGGTCATAATCATTCATGGTGATAGATGACATTTGTCTACTCAAGCCTTGCTGGGACCACCGCCATCATTGCAAAGGATGCACCTATACCTAGGGCGACTGGATGCTGTGTTCCGGCTCAATGCTGTTGTAATGGCCTTGGGAATCTTTTCATTCAGGCATCATTGCGAAGGATTATGATATCTTTTCTGTTGTTGTTCTCCGAAGCGGTGGGAGGTTTTTTCCTGCTATATATACTCTCTCTGTTGATGAGAAGGGGTCTGAAATTTGGAAAAATACACTGGTTTTAGCAAAAGATGCCAGGCCTCTATTATTATTTTATTTAAATTGCAACTTTCAAATTGTGCCAATTGTTCGGCCTTTCTATTTTTCATGTTTTGATTAAACTGTAAACTATGCTTTATACTGTCTTAACATTTCATTTGAAGAACTTCCATATATGTTGGGTACAAATTTTCCTATCTAAATCATGTCTAATGACTCTTCTTAGTAGCGAGAATGTATGCAACATTATTTTATGTCAATAAATGAATTGTCTATGCTATAATCTTAAGTCTCTGACGTTTTGGAATGCAACAACACTATTTAGGCCCTTCAATCTATGATTTATCGTGCCCATCAGCAGATCTTGGCACATCGCCTTAAGTTAGACTTTGCTTTATTATATCTGCTTCCTTTTCCCTTTCCAAAACCCATTATAGAAGAAGTCGGCTTCTTTAAAAATCTGGAGGTCACTCAGTTTAGCGCAAAAGGCCCCCCTTAAACTGGGTTTCCCATAAGACACTGTTACCTCGTCAATTTTTGGCGTCAACAGAAACCATTCTCTATCTAAAAACCACAAAATAAATAAATCATTATCATCATAACCACAAGCAAATTTTTATATAGTTATAGTTTTATCATCCAATATGAGAATTGTGAAGATGGTTGAGGGATGTTAAATTTTACAAGTTAACATTGATGATGGAGTGTAAAATAAATAATAATAACTTTGACATTTTCCCCTTACATGCATGTGGATCCATATACTTATTTTCCCCTTATACATGGATCCATATAAATGTAGCCTCTTCATGCCATAGATTAAGAGGATTTAAGAAAATGGCTTAGGACAAAATTATTCCATTAGCATGGTTTATAGACCTAGGTTCAAGATGATGTGGATTAAAGGGATTTAAGAAAATTGCTTAAGACCCATCCTAAGAGGATGTAGATGGTACAAATTGAAATCTACTCATTGGTCCCCTTAAGCCACTAATAATAGTCAAATTGATCATTCACATTTGATCAATTTGTATAATGTTAGATGCTTGAAGTTTTTACAAACTTATTAAAGATCTATATAATAAAAAAATTCAATTTAGGAAAAAATCATTTCATTAGCATGGTTTAAGGACCTCGAAAAGATGACATGTGGATTAAGGGGATTTAAGAAAATAGGATTTAAGGGGAAACTTCACTATTTCTTGTAAACACTTTAAAGTACATCAAGCCACAAAATTTGACATGCCATAGACATAAATGAGCCTTACACATTTTTTCATTTGTATCATTAGGTCATTTATATCATGGATTAAGGGGATTTAAGAAAATAGCTTAAGGGGATTAAATTTACCTAGAAATTTACTGTTTGTGTATGTTTTAAGTTATTTTTTTTTAGAACATACATGTATTAAAATTACATAGTTAGATCTTAAATTTTGAAATTTGCATGTATGCTCAAGTTGAATGGTGTATGCATGCATATGTATCCTAATATTTCTTTGAAACAATCATGTACGCTTAATTTAAATATTTCTTATAATTTATCAACATGTATAATATCTAGTTTTTAATATTTTTATTTATAATTTATATATAGATTCTTGAAAGTTAATTTTTTTAATTTTTGTATATTTATATATATGCAAGTTCACTAAATTATATCATGGATAACTTTGATATTGAGGATATTCTTAATCCCCCACTACCACCCCATTCACCTCAATACCCTGCACCTCCACCCGTCCACTTCAAAACTCCACACCACCACCTTGAGGATCTGATGAGACTTGCTTGTGAGTGTGAATCTTTGACAACATTAGATCCAAATAAGAAAAAACTAATGTTATTTGAAATGAAGCATTCATTAAACCCCTCTTGATGTGCTTTGCAACTTCGATGAAAAATGTTGTAGATGTTATCAAGTCCATTGATGCAGACTTAGATAGTCATCGAGTATGGAGAGAGGAGAGGTGATGGTATTATTCTGATGGTCTCTCCTATAGGGAGATCCTTGACCTCAAAATCACAAAATCCCATTTAGCTCAGTATTTTATCGACCCCATTAGCAATCAACCGATTCTTGCAAAAATAAAGAATATCTATTATGTGGTGTAGACATCCACAAATGGCAGCCAATTTTTGGGATGAGTGGTGGATGGTATTTGATCATCCACAATATGCTAATTGTGAGTTTCCACTCTATTTTTTGAGAAAATTATATGCAAATTTTGTGTTGGAATAGGAAACCCAATTATTTCAATTTGAAAGCATTTTAGGGTGTTGGTGGTAGTATACCTCAATAGAGGTTAGGGGAACAGTTTGATCCCCGAAAACCCATCCCTTCTCAACCTCTTGTTGACCATCCCTCTACTACCATTTATGCGCCCATCCAACACCGTGCAAAGGTATTCACACTAGGAGCATTGAGTGCACTTTTGGCTAACCTTAATGAGAAGAATTTTAAGATGGCAGTTGTGGTCAGTGAGCAAGACTAGGAGCTAATGATGAAGTTGGTCCTAGTAGCACTCCACCTACATCAAAACTTCATTTGTGTACATGTTGTAATCAAATATATTACAAACCTTATCAAGCTTCATCAGCTTTAGCTGCATGTGGAGCAACTGAAGATATTGGTTCATTTGTTGATTTTCTATTTGTTGATGATCACCCTACATATCATCTAACATAGGTATATATGTTGAATTTGTAGCAAGTTTAAGCACTTTTTTTAATGAACATATATCAAAAAAATTGTAATATTTTAAAAATAAAATTGTTTGGTGTAGATGATGGCCATAGGGACATCAACATAATTTGATCAAAAAAATTTATGTTGACACCTGTGTAAGTCGGCCATCCATTTGGGGTATTTTGATTAATTTTTTAAATATATATTAAATAATTTTAACATGATTTTAATTTGTAATTCAAACTTGAACATGTGTTATTTATATTTATGTTGGTTCAAGGAAGTCGCCAGGTCCACCACAAGGTGTGTTGAGTGCTCCCCCATTTTCGAGTATCTCACATGAGCCACTCGTATGTATATTGTTTTAAAAAACTATACTTAGAATTTTGTATTTTAAATTCACTATACCAAATGTGTATGTACTTATATTAAAAATATATGTCTATGTAGGCTGACACAACCATGAGGATGGCTATTGCACACTTGATCGATCCAAGCAAATTTCAGGAGTCAGTTGCATTTCAGGTTTTTTAAATTTTTTTCTATGTGTTCAAATTTATAGGTCTTTTAAATAAAGTAAAGTAAAAATTGGGTATATAAGTGAATATATATGTTTTAATCTAATTTGTACATGCATGTTCTTTATTTGACCTTGTAGGGCCTTGTTGGTGACATTTTTCATCTTGATGGTGCCATACCACCTACAACAACACATGCAAAGTAGAATGACAGAGGAGATGAGCAACCTCATATGATAATTTAAAATTTTGATTATATTTAAAGTCAATTATATTATACATTTTGAATGACTTAAAGTAAATTCCAATTGTTCATATATGTTCATGTGTTAAAATATTTTTCTTTTATAGCATGAGATAGGTCCTTGTAGTAGAGCATGCATAGGAGGTCATCACCGAAGATGAGCAGCCTCATAAAATAATTTTTATGGTTTTATAAATTAAATTGAATTAAATCATTTTTAAACATTTGAAATCTTATTTCAAGTTTCTTTCTCTTATACAAAGTGATTCAGATCATCCTAGTCCATATGGAGTGAAGAGGTCTCTTGATTATAGGGATGATAGGAGTTAGATATATGTGTTTTGGTATATTTCATGTTTTAGTATATTCCACGGACTTTATGTATGTTTCACTACATTACATGTACTCTTTATACATATTTTAGTATTTTAGTATTTCATGGACTTGATCTATATATGTTTCACTATTTCATGGACTCTATATGTACAAGTTTTAGTATTTCGATATAATTTCATAGACTAGATCTATATATATGTTTGAGTATTTTCATGGAATTTATTAATTTTAGTATTTATGGACTATTATTATTAAATAGTAATTTACGCATGTGTACATTTATGCATTTTAACTTGAACAAATTAGTTATCCTCATGAGACAATATTTTATCATTAAATTTTAATATTTTTATACATTATAATTTAGAGTTAAAAAAGTAATTTAACACTTATGTTATATAAGACACTAATAGGTCATTAATGTGAAAATAATATGAAATTAATAAGACATTCAAATATTTATACTTTACATTTTTAATTAAGTGGACATGACCTCAACCCTAGAATTTTGGTTGAATATAAAAATCAGGGTATGAATTGAAGAACATGCCTCATAAAAAGGGGTTTTTTTATATTGAAGCTAAGTTACCAAGCACCTAATACCTTTAGGAAATGAAGGGGAAGAGTGGTTTACCCTCTACTCTAGTATATTTGGCATTGTTCACTTTCATATTCATGGATTAGGCCTCACATACCCTTGAGGTAGTTCAAGAATTCCCTTAGAACACCTTATAAAGCCTAAATAATTGTTGATATACATTATTAAATAATTTCCCCAAATAATAATTAATTATTCTATGTTGCCCACACATAAAATAACTAACCCAATGTAACATATAAATTTACAAGTGACCCCAAATAAATATCTCATGTAGCTAAACACACCTCCTAGATGTACCACACTAGAAATTTATGTAATCTACATAATCAAATTAATCCATGTTATGCAAGGTACATATAACATCTATTCCTAACATTAGGTTTTTGCATCCTTTCCATCACCACCCAAGACAATATCATTCAAAATTTTCCATTTCACAATTACTTTCCTTCCACAAACAACATAGTAGAATATGAGACATTCAAATGTTTTCAAATAAAGGCATTATAAACTAGGGATAATTTAATGTTCCACTTGTCATATTTTTCATTGTGTAAACGTAATAATTTAGTAATAATTAAATCACATGGGAGTTATATGTCATAACATGAAATAGCCTAAGACTTCTTATTTTAAATAGATTCAATTTTAAGTTACATATCGTTGAAGAGTGTTGGAGTTTAGTTATATTTTTTAAGGTTTTTTCATAATATCATTATACAATGGTGATGTGCACAATAGATACCTAAATGATATATTAGCTTGTGTTGTTCTTGAGTTGACCAATAGTGTCATAGTACTTTGAAGTTTATTCATACATTAGGGGATAAAGCTAGTTGTTTTAAAGGAACATTTTGACCTTTGGCTAATCTTAAATTTATAATGAGAAAATATGCTAAATTTATTTTAAAAATGTGTAAAGAAAATAAAATGAGTCAAATCTTTACAAAGATTCACAATTTGTATTAGAAAAATATTATCCTCATTTAGATAATATAAAATATCATGAGAGTATCAAGAATAGAAGGATCATGTGTCAAAAAAGAGAATAACATGTCAGAATTAAAAATCTATGCATGCATATCAACCAAGGAAAATTTTAAGAATAGTTGTGGTGATGAATTATCCAAGTGTAGGTGGGTAGGATCAAAGGTATATGTTACTATACATAATCAAGTGTGATAAACATATGTAAAGAATATTTTATCCAAACCCCAAAAAATGAGAGTATAAATTATATATGAAAGCCCTATGAAGACCTAACATAAAATCCTAAGGTGAAACCCAAGGTTACATATAAGAAAATGTTAGGTTCACAAAAATATAAATAAATTGCATTACCTTTAAACATAAATAATATAGGAAAATTAAATAAGTGCAATTTGATCAATAAGAAAAAATTAACCTGGATTAAATTAGCTGGGTTAGTAAATGAATAGTAATAAATTAGATCTATTTAAATGAGAGGATAGAGTACTTGGGTCTAGACTAATAATGGAATAATGTTACTAATGCCATGAAAAATCTATTTTCTATAGTAGATAAATTGATTATCCTTAGTTAGTTGAATGTTTTAGATTCTATGTAGTCTTAAGATTTTATGTAGTTCAATCTTACACTTCTTGGGTTTAATCTTGATCCACATATATTTGATTTGATGCATGAAACCAAACAATGTCGTGTGTCCAAGTGATTTTATATATATATATATATAGTAAGGTTATATTTGTATTTGTTATTATGTAGGAGAATGTGGTCAAGACAATGTTCATGAACAATTTGAGGAGATTTTAACTCAATATGAAACATGATAGGTGGGTTAACAATGAGGATTAGTGTCAAAGACAACATACAAAATCATACATGTGGGCCACATATAAAAAAAGTGGATTTGATTTTTGTCTCTTTAAAAATTGAAACATGCTCTAATGACTTCCCAAAATATATTAAATATAAATTAATGTAACTTTGAATGCCTTTATATACCATGTCACTATAAAATCATACATAAACATGTGTCAAGTTAGCTCATAATGTCTAGTAGGAAGGGGCAAGATATTTGAACTTCGAATTTGAAATTTAAAATTTGTGTTTATTTCCATCTCACCTTAGGATTAAACTAGGACAGTCCAAGTGGGATAGAAATGAACCTCAAGAATAAACCACCATTTCAAGACATTTAATAGTTGTGTGAAAATGTGTTTAAATCTACTATTGCATTTAGGTATTCTACGAAGGAAAATGGATCATTGTTAGGGAAAGTGTAAAAAGGCATGTAAAGGAAAGAAAAAGCATATACAGTGTAGTTACCAATTTATTCAGATTTATATCTTTGCATAGAAATCCCCTATTGAATAGAATATCACCATTTTTTCTCCTATTGAATACAAAACTCTCTTTTCTCGCACATACACATCTATCACAAATAGTACATTAAAGCTCACAAATCATGTTGTAGTGTCGAACAATAATAGCAAAGTAGATAAATATATTGCAAAAAAATAATATAGAGCACAGAACAATAACATAAAATTGTAATAGAATATTATAACATTTTAAAAAGCCTCCATCAACTACATACCCGATTCAATGGTTGTTTGTGAATGCCTGTGGTGAGATGCCAAAAAAATGTTCATTATCTTTAAATTTAAATGTGCATGCATACTCGTAAAAGGTGGAGTTAAAGCAAAAATCATTAGAAATTAAAACAGAAAAAGGATTATGCTTAAAAATTGAGGTTATTTCCATCTTGACATGGGAATGATTCTAGAAGATAAACCACCACTTGGAAATGAATTCAAATTCAAAAAAATGGAATGTTGTTGGGAATGGACCGTTGTAGGGAGAGCGGGAAGAATAATATAAGGGTAAGAAAAAGCAGTTGCATAGGCTACCGATTTGTTTGGATTTACAACGCTGGAGAGCTCCTTTCGAGAGAAGAAATTTTGTGAAGACAAATCAGCTCTCTATTTAACAGGCTACTAGTACTGAAGACTAACTTCTCAGCAATCTGAAACACAGTCATGAGCAGCTTTGCCACTTGCACATAAATTTGTTTTGTACATCTTGTTGAAATTGATTTTTCTTCTTCTTTCTTTGGTTCTAATCTTGTTTTTGTTTTCTTTCAGATTTATTATTTTTTACAGCGTGCACGCTGCTCTGTTTATTCTGTGATTTGTTCTGTTTTGTTTGGTTTGGTTTGTTCTGTGTTTTATTTTGTTTGATGATTTCTTCTGTTTTTTATTTATTTATTCTGTTTGTTCACTTGTTCTGTTTTTTTTTTTCTTGGTATTTTGATTTGTGGTAACAGAGGAAGAGGCAGAGCAAAGGAAGCAGTGACTAATGGAAGCAAAATTCTTCTTCTAGGTAATTATTTAACTTTAATTATATTATTCTTCTTTTTCAGTTTTGAGTTCCAATAATTCTCTGCATCATTATCAAATTTTCCACATAACTGGGCTGCAATGACAGACCATCTGCATGAAAAACAAGTCTTAGATATGGTTGCTCTAATAGCTTGAATTAAGGTCTGTGAGTAAAACATACCCAATACTGGGGTTGGTGATGCAATAGTCTGCCCTTCAATATCATGTATAGTAATGCCTCTGCAATGCTTTTATTGTCACCTTTCAACTGTACTTCCATGCTTGCTCATAATACATCTCCCAAGAATGTTCATCCTTCTTCACTCACTATTACACCTCATTTGACTACTACCCATTAAATAGCCCAAACGATCCAAAATGACAAAGCACTTAAAAGCCAATTATTAGGTTGCCCTTCCTTCTTATTGCTGCACTATGAATGTGAATAAACCCAGGCAATCGACAGATCCTTTGGAAGACCTCTCTAAAGAGAATCACCCAATTTCCTGGTGTTCACTTGCTATGGATGAGATATATACAGTGTTGCAGTTAATCTAGAGCCTAGACCTTAATGAAAAACACTGTTCTTCTGTCTAGGGTTGGTGGTCTGTAGGTCTGCCAAAAAATAATGTTGCTAAACCCTAGGACAAAGCCTAAGCCAATAACTATGTGTTCGAGTATATATGCTAGTACTTCTTGTCAGTATTATGTGAAAACAAGGGATAGAGGGTTCAAAACAAAAATACAGAGATGGAAACTGTGGGGGGCTTTCCACTACCCTACCCTCACCATCCCAGGACACTTTTTGATACCAGAAAAACACAAGAACCCCTAAAAACTACAGGCAAGCATCATGGGAAGAAATGAAAAGGCCCTGCCTCACTGTACTTTTTTCTCACAGTCCAGGAAGAGAAACAAAGATATGGGTATTAAGCAAGTAAACTAGATGTGCAGGTAGGCTTAACAGACTGAAACCCATAAGACTAATACACATCCAATGTGATCAGATCTCCACGATAAATCATGACAGTCTTATCTCTATATTATTCTTTTTCTAGGTAATTATTCTTATTTAATTTTAATTTTATTATTCTTCTTTTTTAGTTTTGAGTTCCATCAATTCTTCCCCATGACTGGGCTGCAATGACAGACCATCTACATTAAAAATAGGTCTTAGATATTATATAATTGCTAATATACCCCAAATTCTTTATATGGTTGCTCTAATACCTTGAATTTAGGTCTGTGAGTAGCACATACCCAATATTGAGGCTGGTGATGCAGCCTACATCTCTACAGAACAATTCATGCACTCATAAGATTACAAGAGTCTGCCCTTCCATGCTTGCTCATAATACATGTCCCAAGAATGTTCATCCTTCTTCTTACTATTGTATGATAATACTACACCTCACTTGACTGCTACACACTAAATAGCCCAAATGACAAAGCACTTAGAAGCCAATCATTAGGCTGCCCTTCCTTCTTATTGTGGCACTATGAATGCGAATAAACCCAGGCAATCAACAGATTCTCTTGAAAGACCTCTCTAAAGAGAATCACCCATTTTCCTGGTGTTCACTTGCTATGGATCAGATATATATAGTGTTGCAGATAATCTAGAGCCTGGACCTTAAATGAAAAACACTATTCTTCTGTTTAGGTCGGTGGTCTGAAGGTCTGCCAAAAATTAATGTCGCTAAGCCCTAGGACAAAGCCTAAGGAAACTAATGCATCTATGTCTATAGGCAATAACTATGCGTTCGAGTATATTTGCTAGTGCTTCTTGTCAGTATGAGGTGAAAACAAGGGATAGATGGATGGGACCTTCGCACTGCCTTACCCACATCATCCCAGGACACTTTGTGATACCAGCAAAACACAGGAACTTCTAAAGATTACAGAGGCCAGCAAGCATCATGGGAAGAAATGAAAAGGCCCTGCCTGAGTGTACATTTTTCTCACAGTCCAGGAAAATAAACAAATATATGGGCATTATGCAAGTAAACCATATGTGCAGGTAGACTTAACAGACTGAAACCCATAGGACTAATACACATTCAATGTGATCAGATCTCCTCAATAAATATGATTACCCAACCTCTAGTCTCTTTTGGCAGTTAGTTTGTTTCCAACTCATGACAGTCTTATCTCTATATTCATTGATCCATGGTCTTTTAGAGTCCATTTATTTTATCTTAATTTTTCTTTTCTTAGCAACGAATGTTTTGATCGGTTTTCATTTCTAATAGATTGACTGGTATTTATTTTTATGTTCCTGCAGACAAGATTCCCAGGAAAATGCTGGAAGGTAAATTTAGACTTATGGATTTTTTTTCCTTTTAGCTCTCCCTATTTCTTAAATTTTGAAAATTTATTAAGTGGGTACCATTGTTTTAAATCACAGACATGTTCAGTTCATTATGTTTCAATGTATTATTTATTTTAATTACTTTTAATCTACTTGTGAAATGTTGTAACTGACAATTAAGAGAATTTGTAGCTGTTATGATTGTTGGTGGGTTTATATTATACAGGGAAGCTGAAATCATTGAAGTTTGATGTGCTTAGCGAGGTTGGAAAGAATATAAAAAGAGAGACCTGGTATGTGCATGTGCTTTGTGTTTTAGACTGTTTTGACAATCATTTTCTTTGACTGCCTTTGTATTATGTGTTTCTTGCATGTTGCTCTTGGAATAGGTGGATTGTTGAGCAATTTGCCTACAAGGATCCCAAACAAAGCTAAGCAGCTTTTTGGGTTAGCTTTTTTCACCATTATGGCAGGATCAAGTGTAGAAGTAGATTTAGAGCAGCAAATGATGGGGTTGGTCATTTGCCATTTCTTTAGTAATATATTTGTCAATTACATTGACATAATAACTTTGTAACATGTAAAAAATACAATGTTTAATACAAAAAAGTTATTGGAAGGGGTTAAAAACCCCTTATAGGCCGAAGGGAATGGTTACTGGCCATGGCCATTCCGTAAGGTCTGGTTGTTTTTGACAGCTTAAAGAATGGTCAATAGGCCAAGGCCATTCTTTAAGGTATGTCTCTTGTGTCTCTTGCATTTTTTTTTTTTTCAAGTTCATGTTTAATTTTTATTTAAATTTTTTATTTATTTTGATAGTAACATTAAAGTTATGAATCATAATTTTATTAATAAATTTATCATTATGAATCACAATGGAAATAACATTCAAGTAACATAATGGACAATCATAAACCACCCTTATGAAAATAACATTCAAAATGGACATAATTCACACGACATAACAATACCACCATAATGACAAGCTAAATGTACTCGCCACATATTAACATTGTCCATAATACACAATCATAAATTACCCTTATGAAAACAACATTTAAACAATCGTCTCGATAATTATAAAATGTACATTTTGACCCACCACATGTTAACATTATTACAAATGACAAAATTCTTGCACATAATAAAAACACATCACTAATGATGTTGCGCTATTTGACCATCACATATAAAAAATTATTGCAAAACTATGTAAATAATTATAAAATATGACTAATGTAAATATTTAAGTTGAATATTTAAAAGTATGTAAATAATTATTTTATAAATAAAATAAAATTTATGTGTTGTGTGTTGTGTGATGTTGTTTTGTGTTTTGTGTAATGTTTTGATGTGTTGTTATGTGTGATGTCGTGTTGTGTTGCGTTATATTGTGTTGTGTTGTGTTGTGGTTGTCTTAGGTCAATTAGGGGAGGCCATGCAAGCTTCCACCTTCACGTGGTTGGCCTTGTTAGTAGAGAATATTCAAATAAATATTCTTGAAGCTAAGAGAAGCTTGTTTGTAAATATTTATGTCATTTAATTATATTTATAATGTTTTATAAATTTAAGCTAGTTCATATTACATAAATGGTGAGATTCTAAAAATAAAGAAAAATATTGTTGCAAAGATGAAATTTAAATTTTTTTTTTTTTATCAAATTGAGTAGTATCCTTCTAATTGCTATAGTTATGTCATAAAACTCAATATTTTTATAAATGTCCATAATTTGGGATTTCTTCCAATGATTTTTTATAATTAAGAATGATCCTTACAAGATAACTTTTGCATATAGTTTTAATTCAAAAAAAATCATTATACTTTGAAATTTTATTTTAAAGTCTAAGCATAGAAAAACATTTTAAAGACTGTATTGTTGGTTATTTGATTTTACAATATAATCAAATAAATCTTTATTATACTAATGCAATTATCAAAGAGTTGAGATTTTTTTGAGAACTCAAATTTTATACATTTTGACTTGTTAGATATTAATCGAACATTTAAAACATATTAACGAACTTACTCACTTTATGAAATCAAACCACATGACATAATCACATCTACATAATTATTAAATGTGTATTTTGACCCACCACATATTAACATTATTGCAAGTGACAATCTTCTTGCACATTATAAAACCTCTTGCAAATCACTAGAGACATTGCCTTGTTTGACTGTCACATAACAAAATTATTACAAATGACTTAAATAATAGCCTTTAAAATTTAAAATTAATTATTAGATTTTATCAATGCATCATTTTTTGAAAAATATGAGAAATTAAAACCATCAATATTTAAGTTGTACATTAAATAGTATGTAAATAATTTTTTTGAATAAAATAAAATGTATGTGTTGTGTTGTTATGCTTTATGTGATGTGTTTTGTTGTTTTATGTAATGTTATGTTGTGGTTGTCTAGGGTCATTTAGGGGAGCTCATGCGATCTTCCACAAAATGTGAGCAAGTTCTATGGAACATGAAACATGTTATTTGTCTACTCTCTCCCTCTCTTTCTCTCCCTCTCCTTCTCTCCCTCTTCTTACTTATCTCTATCCCTCTCCCTATCTATCTATTTTCCTCTCCTTCTCTATCTCTTTATATTTTTCTCCCTCTCCCTCTATCTTTTTTATCTCTCACCAAAAATTTATGTTTATCTACCTTTCTGTCTCCCTACACGCACCCTTTGCTTCCCTTCCCCTTTTTTTTTTTTTTGTTTATCTCTTTATCCTCCCTCTCTCTTTAACTCTCTTCCCATGTCTTTATCTCTCTCCCTCTCCCTATCTCTATTGAATTCCCCCTCCATCTCTCATTAGATTGTATTGTAAAACCTTATTATGAGCTTCGTGACCCAATCTTCACATTCTAACATCATTATTTGCATAAAATATTAAAATCTAAAATATTTCTTACTCATGCTTTAAAAACCACAAATAGGTTTTCTCCTAATTTTATTAGTTTTCATTTCAATTAAATGACAATACAAACTCTAACTTTGACCATGAGATCACACTACATGTCTCTCACTCCCAAATGTTTGATCTTGATTAGCAAGTCATGGTAATTATTAGAAAATTTGGCAAGGTGAGAACATTTATTGTTGAATTGTGCCACCAAAATTTTAATAATCATTTGAAAGGTCTTGAGATTATTTATGGGCTTTATATATCATTCACAACGATACCCATGCCTTAATTGCTTGCCTCAAAAGAAATAATGACTCCCATTCTAATGTGACTAGTAAGCAAATGTCCATGTCCATGTCATTTATACTCTCCATATAGTCAATACACATATGGTCACTATGTTGGAGTATAGGACCATTGAGAGTGGGCAGGGTGTGATTCAGTAGTCAAATAAAACCAATCACAAAAACTTATTTTCCTTGACTACACAAAATTTTCAGATATGTACTTCATGAAAGAATTCAAAGATAAGAAAATTGTAACATCACATGTGTATCATGAAAACTAAACCAAGTATACATCAACACACCATCTGAAAGACATAAGACACCAAGTTTATGAGTGGAAAAACCCTAAAAAAGGGTGAAAAAACCACTCTCCAATAATAGCTTTACTAGGCTTCACTAGCCAAAACTTTTTGTTTATAGCTTGTGTATCTCACTGAAAACACAACAAACCTCATTGGCTGGAATCTCACTGATCACAATATATCTAGGAGCACCAACTACAAAATCAAGAGGAGCACCAACTCCAAAATAAATAAGAGCGCCAACTCCAATGTCAATAGGAGCATCAACTCCAATCTAAATACAAGAAGACAAATACAGAGTACCACTTTGTTTACATTAAAAACCAAAGGTTATGGATGTATTCTATAACTCTTATACACACATGTTATCTCTCCCAATTTGACACAAAAGAACAAACCAAAGTTTCATAAATATTTTCTTTTCCTTACCACATCCTTTTCACATCATTCTGATAAAACATTCAGCTGTACAATCAGCATCATATCATCAAATGTTGGAATAATCTTACAAACCTTGAAATGGAAATATCACATACAACCATCATGTCAACATGTTCTAAAAAATATTAGCATGATCTTGAAGAAAGAAAAATAACTACATCTTCCTTGAACAATAGGTCACCACAATATTCAAAATATTGCACATATTTTACTCCATATGCATTCCATCTTCAAATATCAAAACCCTCACTATCTATATTCAATCAAAACTCCTATTCTTTTCACACATTCTCTTCTCAGTTCTTCAATCTCATACTTTCTATGCATATCCTCTTCTTAGAAAATTGATATACTCTTCATAATAACCAATTGATAGTCACTCATTATGAAAGGCTACAATTCTATTTATTCAATTATGAATTCTCTATCCTTGAACAAGGTAAACTAAATTTATAATCTTTGAACTCCCAAATTCAAAATGCCCAATTACTATTATGTTACCATTCTGCAACCATCACCTTTCTTTTCAAAAAGAATCAATTACCATTTTGTTTAAACAAAAAACCTTTATCACTGGTTGACAAAGAATTTCACTCCTATTTCATATGAAATCATTTCTTCTACAATCACCTATCACCTCAAATATTGTTGTGCTCAAATATCATACTCCTTCATTAGCCATTTTCTTTACTCAATTGTCATAGACAATTGTAGTCAATCTTCATTCTCTTTTAATCACAAATCTCGTGCAAAACCTTTGCACAATATCAATCTTCTAATTAGCATAATACAATAATTCAATCTACATTCATTACTCTATGTTCTTGGAAGATACGCATTCATCTGTTCATTCTACCATTTCTCTGTATACAAAAATAAAAAGACACTTCATTCATATCCTTCAAAACGAATGTATTTTCCAAAAAGGAAACATCAATCCATCGTCATCGATAGAAGGTAAAAAGCATGAATATGAATAGAAACAATGCTATTTCATTTTGTGCCAAAAACAAAACATTCACTTTTCAACTACTCATTTCCAAAAGAAATGCAAAATAATTAGTAGTCTCTTACTCTTACACGCCTGTGAAAGTAAAGATACGAAAGAAACCATTTACCAAATTTAAATTTGAACCCTTGGATACTTGAATAACTTTTAAACTTAACCGTCGATCTTTGTTGGAATGCATATAACAAGTGTTTCAACCTGCTCAATAGGTTATGTCAAAAAGAAGCGTCAGTTAAGAATGTTACTTAATCCCTTAAGAAAGTCACTTAAGTGACTTTAACCCGCAATAGTCAGTCACCTCTAAATTATAACAAAAGTGCATTTTAACTCTCGTTCTTTAAGATACTTAGGTTAGGGTTTCAACCAACTAAGTAACCCTAAACAAATTCAATACTTCTCCAAAGTTTCCACCATGTGATTGTACTATGACTTATGAGTCAATTCAAAGCCATTAATGCAAGATGTTGTGATACTTATACTCATCAGCTTTAATAAACTTTGATGTAGGGTTTTTCACTTTGAATACACCTCATTATCAACACCTTTTTACCTTGGAACAACACTCTTCTTGAAAGATATGACAAAGTATGAACAAGTACCCTTGAATGATAAATGACTTGAAGCCCTTGAATGATGAATGACTTTGACATCAATGACAAATCAATGCCAACATAACAAACTTTGTCTTTGGCATTGATTTCAACTTCACAAAATTTGCACCTTATTTTCTCTTTTTCTCTCCCCCTTTGACAACAATGACAAAGAGACCACTATCATCAAGCAAACACTCCCCCTATGAAGGTAAAGCAATGATATACAAATCAATGACTGTCCCAAGCATGAAAAAGACTGTCCAAGCATGAGAATGACTCTCCCAAGCATGAAATGACTATCCCAATAATGAAAAATGATTGAAAAGCATCTTTGTAGCCACATTATCATAGCTTACTATCCATTGTAACAACACTATTCCATTGAAGAACCACTTACACTGTACCTTACACTGTCACTTTGTAGCAGCACAAGCATAGTAGTACTAAGAGATGGACTACATTGAAGAAAAATTGTCATCACAACTATCACATGCAAATACATCATCACTGTCACCAAGAAAATTATGTAGTCCACTACATTATGACAGGTAACTTACCATGTCACCTTGTAAGTATTCCATACATGCACAACTGAAAGAGTTGTCTTTTACAAACTGTCATTTTATAAACTAAGTTTTCTTTTACAAACTGAGATAGCTATCTTTTACAAACTGTCATTTTGCAAGTATGAGTAAGAACCATGTTCCATTCAACTATTCCAAGTAGTAAGAATAAGAGCAATCACACAGTTACCAAAAGCACTTCCCAACAAGAGTAGTCACATTGTAATCAAAGCACTTTCCAATAGTTAAAGCACTGATATCAAAGGACTGCTATCAATTACCACCAAATATTGAATCAAGGTAGCCAAAATTTGAATTTTATAGAATGTAGCCCAAGTATATCAACCTTTTGGAGTATTGTCAAACCAAAAGACACAAACCACCACTGAATATATAAGCAGCATAAATGTAGTAGTCCCTTGAAGTAGTTTTGACACCAACTCATCAAAGGAATCAATATAACCATGAGATGAAGCAATACATGAAACAACACATGAACTTTATATTGGCATCAATTGCATTAATGACAACTACAAACTCACCAAACAATCTTGACAATATACAAGGTCAGACCTTACCAATATACTGTCCTCAATGTTTCAAAATACTATCCAAGTAACCATTAGCTACTCACTAGATTGAGCTACATGCAAGGTAAACAACATTGTCACTATCTTAAGGACCTACAATTTTCCCTATAAATTGTAATGCCCCGCCACGCAACCCTAAGGGGAGTTGCAATTAACAACACAAACACAATAATTTTTTTTTTATTAAGTACAAATAACATGCAAGTTCACTACCCATTGCCAACAACCCCTAAGGTTATGAGACTAAGTTTACTTAAACCCACACCAGATACATGAAATAAAACATAACATTTATTACTTAACAAATTAAGAACGCATACATTCCATACATGATAAATTACATCAAAGCAAAAGAACCACATGTTTTCAAATAACAATAAATTTACAATATGATTACAACACTCATTCCCCGAATGAGGTAAATCCAATAAACAAGGTTACAAATTACAGCTTCCACCTCGATACAAAGAGGGGTAATAAATTACATTAATAACTGAAAGAATAAAGCATGAAGGTACTGGATCCCACAAGCTCTCTAACTGGAAACCTCATCCACACGAACAAGAAGATGACCCAACAGATTAAGGTGCACGTTCCACCCAACCATGTGATACCCGAAGGCTCACCCCTCGTGCTAGGAGATAGTAACAAGGAATTCTAGATAAGACCATCCACCCCTAGACACAGGCTAACTCACACTGACACAACCAAACACATGAACCATACATCCATAAGGATAACACAAGTACAACTCCAACATCACTGACATAGGTCACATTGCTTCCATAAATAAAACAAATCGAGTATGATAAGAAGACCATACACATAAAACCAAATACCAACTATTGTCGTAGAAAGAGTGTCATCACACAGCTCATCATGGGATATCCTCTGGAAATCTTCCTAGGCTTCGGCCCCCACTATGAGTTGTCCTGGTGGCCTCTACCGAATCTCGGCACCCATACTCACTCATGCGGAATCAAATACCTCTTGTAAGGACAAGATAGATGACCTTGCCATTCCAGGCCTTCCCATCTCATCCCAAGTCTATACAAGCCCTTGCATCCATGAGCGAGGCTCAATTATCTTAATTAATGTGAAAAACTACCTAACTTCTAAGTATATTGTTTTAGTTATCACTTGATTAAACCACCTTCGAAGGTTTCCCAGTTTACCTCTTTGGGCTCTAGCCCCTAACAGAAGCCACTCTTCTACTTGACAACATACCAAACAAAACCAATCACCAAGGGAATCCCAAGTGCAAACCAACAAGATAAAACCACTCCAACTCTAGGAGGAACATAAAATGAAAATCCACTCCAACACAGGAGGCAACAAAAGTCAAAACCCTCTCCAAACACTGGAGGCAACAAACACATAAACCACTCCTTCCAAAGGAGGCACGAACCATCCTCGTTCGTGAAAACTAGGTAAAACAACCGGATACAACTATACGCCCTACCCAAGGTAATACAACGGTTGGCTAACATATTATGACAACCCACACAATTAAATGAAAACTCCATCTAGAAGACTTACATAAACAAATCACTCCAAATAGAACAAACAACTCAATCAAAGAGTTCCCTAGCCTCAAAGCAAAACTTAGTACTACCAAAGTACACTCATAAATTTACAATCATAACAATATTGCCCATACAATACCAACAAGAATTCACTTAAATCAACAATCATGAAAATACACGTTGTTTAAATAACTAAAGATGGCTTTTAACATAACGGTCTTTTCTCATAAAATAGGAACCAAAGTCCATATATACCTCATATACTTAATCTTTTAACTATTCATATAAGTTCTAAATAATATAATTTTTATGAACCTTATCTATTCCTTGCAATCTGGACAACAAACATCATTCCCCATTCACCATTTAAAGCAATGGAATACAAGAACTTTTAAATAACATTCTACCCATTATAACCACATCGTAATAAAATAACCCTTTTCTTTACGTGCATATTTAATATTATCAATTTTTCTCTAATTATAATCCATATAACTTAACCACATACATAATCCTAACATTTAACAAATCCTTTACAAGAACTTTAAGATTCCATCAAATCAAACAGGTCGTAAACACATTAACCATATTCATTTGAATTACAACCCTAACCCTTAACAAATATTTAATCATTGCACTAACCTTAATTTCCAAAATACAATAGCACTAATTTTAAAATCAAAAACTTACATACACCTTCCAACTCAAACACAATTATAACTAAACTATTGTTAGGATTTTCTAAATCCAATTCACCCAATAACACCTCATTTGCAAATACTCAAAAGTAAATAAAATCGTATTGGCAACATCAAGAAATTAACACTAATCATTTAATTTTGTTTTCTCATTCATACAAAATAATCGAATCAACTTGCTAGATAAAATCATTTGATTAAAATATATCAATCTTTGTTTCAACTACACTAAAAATAATCAACTTAAATTTTATCCTTATTTGAATACACCTATATATTAAATATATACATCTAGTGTATATCCATATATATATATATATATATATATATATATATATATATATATATATATATATATATAATTATATAACTATTATTTAAATAATCCATTTAAACTCAATTAATTAAATTAGTTAAAAATACATAATGCATATATACATTATATATATATATGCAATATATGCACACATATAATATATATATATTATATATATATATAAATAATTAATTATAAATTTTTTATTTAAATATTAAACTAATATATATATAATATATATATATATATATATATATATATTATAATATATATATATATAATATAATATTATTATATATAATATATATATTTATAATATTAAAATAATATATATAAAAAACAATTTTAATTTTTTTAAAAAATAAAATAAATAAAGCAACCTTAGTGGGGGCCTCCCAAAAGGGAGGAGGCAAGCCGCCACATAGCCCCCGTAGTGCGTGTGAGGGCGCTGAGGAAGGCTGCACTACTCTCTAAATCCCATGGCGTTGTGGGAGCAGGGCTACCCCCTCCCCCCTTCTCTATAAAAATAAATTTTATTTTTGAAAATAATTTTTTATAACAAAAACAAACTTCCACTAAAATACAATTAAAAAAAAAAATAGGGCATGTCTAAAATTTTTGAAATCAAAATTTTCTTTTTCCAGAATAATAAAAACTAGTATATTTATAAAATATACTTGTATGTATATATATAAATATATAACTAAAATCTCCATTTTCAGCCAAACTGTGCAATTGCACAACAAAATTTTGCAACAAAAATAAATTTGTCAACACAACTTCTGGGTTAAGTTTTCAGTTTGGAAAGAAATTTTCTTTTGGTTTTCTTTCATTTTTCCATTGTGTGATTCTTGTTTTGATCTCTTTCCCCTAATTTCAACAGAAGTTTGCAAGTTTTGAAACAAATTTACATGGGTTTTCATTGAATTAACAACTTAAAAATTTTCCAACAGCATAACAAAATTTGAAACTCTTTCAAAAGGAAAAACAAAATCAAAGAAAGAACCTGGTTTTTTCTCCAAAGCTTGAAGGACTCAAATGGTGCTTCCAAATCTTTTTCCAGCCCACCCAAGAAATTTCAATCTTCTTCTTCAAATCCAAGCAAAGCCACAACAAAAACTCTCCACCAAATTGAAAATTGAAAAATATATGAAATTGAAATTGCTCAAATAGAGTTTTCCCCAAATTTAGTCAAACCCCTAAAATATCTCATCCACCAAATTTATTGCAATTTTGGGGATATTTCCATTTCTTTTAAAATTTAAAACAAATTTACTTTCCAATTGAAATTTCATGCATTTCAAAATTTCTTTTTAACAAAAGAATTCAAATTTTTGTAAAGAATTTATTTTATCTATAATTTCCAAAAAGGGCAATTTAAAACATATTTTCATTTTTATTTTAATTTAACTCTAAATATCCAAACATGATTTCCATTTTTATTTTAATTTAAATATGAATATGCAATCATGCCAAAACAACTAACTTTATTTAATTTATCACCATTAACCTAATTAATCAATAAACTAAATCTAATTTTATTAATTAAATCAAATTAATCAATAAAATAAATAACATTTTAACATTGCAACTAGATATATTTAATCATCATTTTAACTACACCCGCCATTTAATGACCTTTATAATTTGAAATTTAATAAAAGACAAGGTGAAAAGGATAACATTAAAAAAATTAAACCTGACTACAACCCGATGACACACTATGACTAGGGTGATGACTTGGCACAGAAAACCTAGCTACCATCTCCCAATCGAATACCGTTGGCCAATGGACATGCTTAAACCTGTAAAATCAGGTGGAGTCGATGTCTTGTACCTGTCAACTTGCAAACAAAGAGCATATCAAACCTGCATATATATAACATAATAAACACACTGTGAAGAGGAAATCACAGAATCATAGGGCACTTGCAAGCGAGTGATGTGATCTCATCCCCTTCACCAATACACTCATCATAGACTGACAGTTCCATCATAAACAAATATCTCATGCAATAACGTGTTTCAATAACTAATCATCATTACACCAAATTAAAACTTGTCAAATAAGGCATCAGATAAGATACATTTCATCACACAAATAGACTATCGCTCTATAAACAGTGATCAAATAACACACACATGATAAAGTATCTCGAGAACCAAAAAGCACATCCAAGCAAACAAGGACATACTGTCCAGCCAGAAAGCAAAACAAAGGGGTATTACATAAACTAACAACATTATACAAGACAAGCATCATTTAATTTGAAACCAACCACTGAATACCATTGTATTAAAACAATAAACCATGTCATTGCTTAGCATCCACCATCGATTGAGAGTAGCAAAATAGACAGAGCATTGCACTCTAGCATCCACAACACTGTCAAGTAAACCATGTCATGACCAACAATTTAGCTTAATTCCTTTGTAAGAGGATGAAACCTTTGATAAGAGTAAAAAAAATTGTGAAGCCATTGTAGGAAGGTCTATGAAACCTTTTTCAAGAAGATCAAAAGTATGATGTGATCCAACCTTTTCCTTTTGACAACAATAACAACCACTTTGCAATGTAACAAACCTTCACAACAACCTAGTATTTGCAACATGATCACTATCAAGAGATTCAAGAAAATAATGCAAGAGAAAGCTCAGTGAAAGTGAAGATTTCATTATGTAGCACCTACATACTATCAATGGTCATGAACAATTGCCACTGTGTAGGAATACTCAAGATCATCCCTTTGAAAAATATATAGGACATTATGCATACTACTAGCAATATGAAGTTATGACAAGCATTGCAAACATTGACTGACAACACATAGATGCAAATCACTATATACTTGCACTAGGTTAGTAGTATCAGCCATGCTTGTACTATCACTGACTATAGAAAAAGGGCAATAAACATAACACATCTAAACATCATAGCACTGCTCCCCCCTTAGACAAATAGAGACTGCATTTTCCACTCCTATGACCTTTGGTCCTATGATTGTATCATTGTTTAATGCAAATGTATGAGACTTTCATTGACATAAAACTATCACATATAATATGCTCATTGAATATCCTGTATCCTTCTTATGCTTCTCTTGAAGTTTGAGATCTTTCAGCTTTGTGACTATCTTTTTGGCTTTAAAGGTGGTTGCGCATCAAACATTGCTCTTTTATAAATAATTTTCTTCCTAACTTTAAAAGTCTTTATGACTGACTTTTCATCTGTCTGCCCCTTGCCATTTTTATTGTCTCTTTTAGTGTATTTTCCATAGTCATTGTATACATGATGTACTCACTACATACATAAAACTCTTGAATAAACTTTCACTTCAAACACACTATTCACTATCAAAAAGAAAGAATGAACTTCCACTAACAGTCTTTTTTATGAAGTAAATCATTGTCTTAATAACCATGTGAAACTGCCACAAACACTTGAATCACCAATACCAAATCACATTATGAACCTTTAATAGCACTATGACTTGTACCTATAGAAAAACCTTAATAGAGGCATCACAACCACTATCAAGAAGCTTAAGGTATTTCCATACTCTAACTATTACAAAACAACAAACTTCTGCCATGAATTGATTTCACTAGGGTCATTTAGGGGAGCTCATGCAATCTTCCACAAAATGTGAGCAAGTTCTATGGAACGTGAAACATATTATTTGTCTACTCTCTCCCTCTCTTTCTCTCCATCTCCTTCTCTCCCTCTTCTTACTTATCTCTATCCCTCTCCCTATCTATCTATAGTCCTTTCCCTCTCTATCTCTTTATCTTTTTCTCCCTCTCCCTCTATCTTTTTTATCTCTCACCAAAAATTTATGTTTATCTACCTTTCTCTCCCTATCCCTCTCTATCTCTCTTTTCCTCGCCCTCTATCTCTTTATCCTCCCTCTCTCTCTAACTCTCTTCCCATGTCTTTATCTCTCTCGCTCTCCCTATCTATATTGGATTCCCCCTCCATCTCTCGTTAGATTGTATTGTGAAACCTTATTATGAGCTTCGTGACCCAATCTTCACATTCTAACATCATTATTTGCATAAAATATTAAAATATAAAATATTTCTTACTCATTCTTTAACAACCACAAATACGTTATCTCCTAATTTTATTAATTTTCATTTCAATTAAATGACAATAAAAACTCTAACTTTGACCATGAGATCACACTACATGTCTCTCACTCCCAAAGGTTTGATCTTGATTAGCAAGTCCTGGTAATTATTAGAAAATTTGGCAAGGTGAGAATATTTATTGTCATTGTGCCACCAAAATTTTAATAATCATTTGAAAGGTCTTGAGATTATTTAAGGGCTTTACATATCATTCACAATGATATCCATGCCTTAATTGCTTGCCTCAAAAGAAATAATGACTCCCATTCTAATGTGACTAGTAAGCAAATGTCCATGTCCATGTCATTTATACTCTCCATATATTCAATACATATATGGTCACTATGTTGGAGTATAGGACCATTGAGAGTTGGGGGGGGTGTGAATCAGTAGTCAAATAAAACCAATCTCAAAAACTTATTTTCCTTGACTACACAAAAGTTTCAGATATGTGCTTCATAAAAGAATTCAAAGATAAGAAAATTGTAATATCACATGTGTATCATGAAAACTAAACCAAGTATACATCAACACACCATCTGAAAGACATAAGACACCAAGTTTATGAGTGGAAAAACACTAAAAAAGGGTGAAAAAACCACTCTCCAATAATAGCTTTATTAGGCTTCACTAGCCAAATTTTTTTTGCTTATAGATTGTGTATATCACTAACAACACAACAAGGCTCACTGGCTGGAATCTCACTGATCACAATATATCTAGGAGCACCAAATCCAAAATCAATAGGAGCACCAACTCCAATCTGAATACAAGAAGAAAAATATAGAGTACCACTTTGTTTACATTGAAAACCAAAGGTTATAGATTTATTCTATAACTTTTATACACACACCTTATCCCTCCCAATTTGACACAAAAGAACAAACCAAAGTTTCATAAAGATTTTATTTTCCTTACCACATCCTTTCAATATCATTCTGATAAAACATTCAGCTCTGCAATCAACATCATATCATCAAACTTTGGAATAATCTCACGCTTACCTTTCACTAATTTGAAATCTTACAAACCTCAATGGAAATATCACATACAACCATCATGTCAACATTAACTAACAAATCTTGACATGATCTTGAAGAAAGAAAAATAACTACATCTGCCTTGAACAATAAGTCACCACCACATTCAAAATATTGCACATATTTTACTCCATATGCATTCCATCTTCAAATATCAAAACCTTCATTGTCTATATTCAATCAAAACTCCTATTCTTTTCATACATTCTCTTCTTAGTTCTTCAATCTCATACTCTCTATGCATATCCTCTTTCAGAAAATTGATATACTCTTCATAACAATTGATTGACAGTCACTCATTATGAAAGGTTACAATTATATTTATTCAATTCTGAATTCTCTATCCTTGAACAAGGTAAACTAAATTTATAATCTTTGAGCTCCCAAATTCAAAAGGCCCAATTACTATTCCATTACCATTCTGTAACCATCGCCTTTCTTTTCAAAAAGAATCAATTACCATTCAATTTAAACAAAAAAACCTTTATCATTTGTTGACAAAAAAAAACCTTTATCACTTGTTGACAAAGAATTTCACTCCTATTTCATATGAAATTATTTCTTGTACAATCACCTATCACCTCTAATATTGATGTGCTCAAGTATCATACTCCTTCATTATCCATCTGCTTTTCTCAATCTTCACAAACAATTGTAGTCAATCTTCATTCTCTTTTAATCAAAAATCCTATACAAAAACTCTACACAATCTCAATCTTCTGATCAACATAATACAATAATTCAATCTGCATTCATTACTATCTGTTACTGGAAAATACACATTCATCTATTCATTCTGCCATTTCTCTATATACAAAAAAAAAAAGACACTTCATTCATATCCTCCAAAACGTATGTATTTTCCAAAAAGGAAACATCAATCTATCGTCATCGATAGAAGGAAGAAAGTATGAATATAAATAGAAACAATGCTCTTTCATTTTGCGCAAAAAAAAATTCACTTTTCATCTACTAATTTCCAAAAGAAATGCAAAAAAATTAGTAGTCTCTTGCCCTTCCACGCCTGTCAAAGTAAAGATAAGAAAGAAACCATTTACCAAATTTAAATTTGAACCCTTGGATACTTGAATAACTTTTAAACTTAACCATCGATCTTTGTTGGAATGCATATAACAAGTGTTTCAACCTGCTCAATAGGTTATGTTAAAAACATGGGCCGGTTAAGAATGTTACTTAATCCCTTAAGAAAGTCATTTAAGTGATTTTAACCTGCAATAGTCAATCACCTCTAAATTAGAACAAAAGTGCATTTTAACTCTTGTTCTTTAAGATACTTAGGTTAGGGTTTCACCCAACTAAGTAACCCTAAACACATTCAATACTTCTCCAAAATTTCCACCATGTGACTATACTATGACTTCTGAGTCAATTCAAATCCATTTATGCAAGATGTTGTGATACTTATACTCATCAACTTTGATAGACTTTGATGTAGGGTTTTTACTTTGAATACACCTCATTATCAACACCTTTGTACCTTGAAACAACACTCTTCTTGAAATATATGACAAAGTATGAACAAGTACCCTTGAATGATAAATGACTTGAAGCCCTTGAATGATGAATGACTTTGACATCAATGAAAAAATCAATGCCAACACAACAAACTCCCCCTTTGGCATTGATGTCAACTTCACAAAATTTGCATCTTATTTTCTCTTTTTCTCTTGGGCCCCTTTGACAACAATGACAAAGAGACCAATATCCTTAAGAAAACACTCCCCCTATGAAGGTAAAGCAATGAAATACAAATCAATGGCTGTCCCAAGCATGAAAAAGATTGTCCCAAGCCTAAAAATGACTATCCCAAGCATGGAAATGATTGTCCCAAGCATGAAAAATGACTGAAAAGCATCTTTGTAGCCACATTATCATAGCTTACTATCCACTGTAATAGCATTGTTCCATTGAAGAACCACTTACACAGTACCTTACACTCTCACTTTGTAGTAGAACAAGCATAGTATCACTAAGAGAAGGACTACATTGAAGAAACACTGCCATCACGGCTATCACATGCAAATACATCATCATTGTCACCTAGAAAAGTACGCAGTCCACTACATTATGACAGAGAACTTACCTTGTCACCTTGTAAGTACTCCATACATGCACAATTGAGATAATTGTATTTTACAAGCTATCATTTTATAAACTAAGTTGTCTTAAAATAAAAATAAATTGGGTATATGCAGGATCATCATGGAAAAAATAGGCCCTTAATTGGCAAAAAATTTAGAAAAATCAGAGTTAGGCAACTTGACGTAAAAATTTGAATAAGTTATCTATATTATTTCAAAAATATGTAAGAATAGAATTTGTAGAAAATTGAATGTAGTTTTTGATCTACTAGGTTTATCTTAAAAAAAATCTATTTGGTAAAAATTTGAAATTTCATTGCAGTAGTACTTTAATTTCAAGGAAAAAATAAGAAGTAGGTGTTTGTTTGACCACCCTAACCACAATAAAATGATAATAATTTTTTATAATATTTTGGATATATGTAGAGGACTCATGTCGTGATGTGATGCATATTTTTTTGTAATTTTTTTCCAAGTAAATAATTAATTATAATTTTTTTATTACAACTTTTAAAAAATATAAAAACTCGTATGTCTGACCACCTTAACTTGGTCAAAATTTCATGAAATTCATTTTTTTAAAATCTTATAGTATGCAAAGCATAGAATGTGATGCATGTTTTGGATTAAAAAAATGTGATACCATTTGAAAGCTATAGATGTTTTTTAATCAGCCTATCAATCAAGACTTGAATAATAATAATTTATTAAATTCAAAGTAAAGCATAATTTATACTGGTGTTAAGATGAGAATCTCCTTTAAAAACCCTTTTCATTTCATCAATTTTGGGTAAAAAAAGTCATCAACCACATACTCTACACATACCCATCATATCGCCACTTTTTGGCCCATCATGATCCTACACATGTACCCATTTACAAATTGAGATAGCTATATTTTGCAAACTATGATTTTTCAAGTACGAGTAAGAACCATGTTCCCTTCTACTATTCCAAGCAGTAAGAATAAAAGCAATCACACAGTTATCAAAGGCACTTCCAAACAAGAGTAGTCACACTATAATCAAAGAACTTTCCAATAGTTAAAGCACTCCTATCAATTACCACCAAATATTGAATCAAGGAAGCCAAACTTTGACTTTTATACACTGTAGCCTAGGTATATCAACCTTTTGGATCATTGTCAAACCAAAAGATGCAAACCACCACTGAATATGCAAGCAACATAAATGTAACAATCCCTTGAAGTAGTTTCAACACCAACTCATCAAAGTCATCGATATAACCATGAGATGAGTCAATGAACAATTCCAACCATCAGATGAAGCAATACATGAAACAACACATGAAATTTATATCGGCATCAATTGCATTAATGGCAATTGCAAACTCACCAAACAATCTTGACAATATACAAGGTCAAACCTTACCAATATACTGTCCTCAGTGTTTCAAAATACTGTCCAAGTAACCATTAGCTACTCACTAGATTGAGCTACATGCAAGGTAAACAACAGTGTCACTATCTTAAGAACCTACAACTATCCCTGTAACTAACAACATTATAAAAGACAAGCATCATTTAATTTGAAATCAACCACTGAATACCACTGTCTTAAAACAATAAACCATGTCATTGCTTAGCATCTACCATAGATTGAGAGTAGCAAAACAGACTGAGAGCATTGCACTCTAGCATCTACAACACTATCAAGTAAACCATGACATGACCAACAATGTAGCTTAATGCCTTTGTAATAGGATGAAACCTTTGATATGAGGAAAAAAAATGTGAATCCATTGTAGGAAGGTCTATGAAACCTTTTTCAAGAAGATCAAAAGTATGTTGTGAATCAAACTTTTCCTTTTGACAACAATTACAACCACTTTGCAATGCAACAAACGTTCACAACAACCTAGTCTTTGCAACATGATCACTTTCAAGAGATTCAAGACAATTATGCAACAGAAAGCTCAGTGAAAGTGAAGATTTCATTATGTAGCACCTACATACTGTCAATGGGAATGAATGAATGTCACTGTGTAGGAATGCTAAAGATCATCCCTTTGCAAAATATATATAGGAAATTATGCATACTACTAGTAATATGAAGTTATGACAAGCACTGCAAACATTGACTGAAAACACATAGATGCAAATCACTATATACTTGCACTGGGTTAGTAGTATTAGCCATGCTTGTACTATCACTGACTACAAAAAAAGGACAATAGACATAACACATCTAAATATCATAGCTACTCCCCCCTTAGACAAATAGAGACTGCATTTTTCACTCCTATGACCTTTGGTCCTATGATTGTATAATTGTTTAATGCAAAGGTTTGAGACTTTGATTGACATAAAACTATCACATAGAATATGCTCATTGAATATCCTATATCCTTCTTATGCTTCTCTTGAAGTTTGAGATCTTTCAGCTTTGTGACTATCATTTTAGCTTTAAAGGTGGTTGTGCATCAAATGTTCTTTTATAAATGATTGTATTCCTAACTTTAAAGGTCTTTATGACTGACTTTTCATCTTGCTACCCCTTGCCATTTTCATTGTCTCTTTTAGTGTATTTTCCATAGTCATTGTATACATACTATACTCACTGCATACATAACACTCTTGAATAAACTTTCACTTCAAACACATTGTTCACTATCAAGAAGAAAGAATGAACTTCCACTGATTGTATTTTACATGAGGTAAATCACTATCTTACTAACCATGTGAAACTACCACAAACACTTGAATTACCAATACCAAATCACATTATGAACCTTTAATATCACTATGACTTGTACCTACAGAAAAACCTTAATAGAGGCATCACAACTATCAAGAAGCTTAAGGTATTGCCATACTCTCACTATTACAAAACAACAAACTTCTACCATGTACTTATTTCACTTGACCAAGCAATTTTTTGATATCCATTAATGTACATCATATTACCATGAACAACATCTCCAAAACACCATTATTGAATCAACACTTCAGAAACAATGAAACAAATCTTTGCAACAACTCTTTGAGATCAAAGGCAATCGCCAAGAATTATAAACATGTACTTTTCAAGATCAATGACAAACCAAGTACCTTGCAAAATACAATCAACATGAAATTGATTATATAGCACTATCAAAGCATTATAAGCCAGTAAAAGTGTAGAGTACAAGACTATTGTGATACCAAGCCCTAGTAGCCATTGAAGATACTATAAATGTTATTGCATATCATACTTTTAGACATATCAAAACATGGAAAGTCATTGTACCTCTTGTAACCACACAAACAAATTTCACCTTGATCACAAATACTTTTCACCTTGAAACAACCTTAGTGACAAGCATGACTTCTCATGTCATGGTAAAGAAAGACATATGAAACAAAACCCAATTGAACCAAGAAACCAAATGTACCACTGCAAACACACAACTTCTTAGTTGTTGTATAGTGGCTTGAATAAAAAAAATTTAAACAACTCCCCTTAACCTCATGCTATTCCTTAAGTAATTATGAGTGCCTCTTGTGTGGTATGCATAAGACTAGGTTCTTTCTTTTTCTCTTGTTTTCTCCTCCAAACCTTTATAGTGCCTGATTTCTTTAACTTGTACTCCTATAATATTGTGCAATATGTCCAAACTTGTGACATCCATAGCATTTGACTTTGCTTCTACTATTTAACCATTCATAAGAGCTTTTAGTACACCCAACTTTCTTTCCATGCACCCAACATTCTTTTTCTCTATGACCAAACTGATAGCATGTATAACAATAACCATGATTTAAGAATTTTCAAACCTGGAATTTTGATGTTGTACTGAATGGAAATGTCTTCTCAACTTATTGGTGTTGGCTTGTGTAGGAGTGTTTTTTTGTTGTCTTCTACTTATCTTCATCCTTAGGAGTAGTAGAATAATAGTCTAGATATATTTTCTTCCTTGGTGTTTCTCTGACCTTAGAACTTTTCCCCTCTTGAAAACCTAATCCAATAGTATCCTTATGATGTTTTTTCTTACTTAACATCTGAAATAAACATTTAGTGCTCTTTCCGAATTGAAGTTTCTTGTGAAGCTTGGAAGAAGCTTTTTCTAATTCACTTTTCAAAGAAACTATCTTTGATTCATACTTTTCATAATCAGTCACTTTTTTCTTAAGTTGTTTATTGAATTCTTCTTTTGTTTTCTTGCATTCTACAACTTGAACCTTCAAATCTATAATTATTTTCTCTGCTTCTTGAAGAGATAAAAGTGTCTTAACTTTAGAACCTTTTTCGTCTTGAAGCTGCAACCTTATTCTTTGATTCTCCACTCTGAGTTTCTCAATCTCATCAAGAGCACAAGTAAGTTCACCTTCAAGATCAAATTCACATTCATTTTAATCTGACTCTTGTTCATAATCTCTTATAAAGTATCCTACTTCTTTATCAACAAAAACATTTTCACTTTTAGATGTATTACATCTTGTATAAATTTACAAGGATTTCTTTTTCAACAACTCATCACTTTCATACATATAAATCAATTTATCCCAAACCTCCTTTGCATCTTTACAATACATAACTTTAGCAATGATTTCATTTGGAAAACCCACTAAAGATTGCATCCATGGCCCTAGCATTGAATTCAAGAGCCTTCTTCTCATCTATAGTAGAAGGAGATATTGAAGTTTCTAAATAACCTTTCTCTACTGCTATCCACATGACAACAAATCTTGAGGAAGATAGATAAGTCTCCATCTTGAGTTTCCGAAGAATAAAATTTATGCCTTCAAACTGAAGTGCTCTAGGTATAGGATACATGTCCATTTGTGAGACATTATTCATAATTTCTTCTCCACCATCCTTTATATTTGGTTCATACATTGCTTGTTTAGCACTTTGCTAGATTTTTTTATTTTTATTTTTGTGTTTTTCCATTGTACTCCACCACAAAGATCAACCCAAGTTGATTATAATTTTGTAGGGAACCCTGATTCTCTAATACCACTTGTTGGAGTACAGGACCATTGAGAGGGGGGCTGAATTGATGGTCAAATAAAACCAATCTCAAAAACTTATTTTCCTTGACTACACAAAAGTTTTAGATATGCACTTCATGAAAGAATTCAAAGATAAGAAAATTGTAACATCACATGTGTATCATGAAACTAAACCAAGTATACATCAACACACCATTTGAAATACATAAGATACCAAGTTTATGAGTGGAAAAACCCTAAAAAGGGTGAAAAAACCACTCTCCAATAATAGCTTTATTAGGCTTCACTAGCCAAAACTTTTTGCTTATAGATTGTGTATCTCACTGACAACACAACAAGCCTCACTGGTTGAAATCTCACTAATCACAATATATCTAGTAGTACCAACTCCAAAAATCAATAGGAGCACAAAATCCAAAATAAACAGGATCACCAACTCTAATATCAATAGGAGCACCAACTCTAATTTGAATACAAGAAGACAAATACAGAGTACCACTTTGTTTACATTGAAAACCAAAGGTTATAGATGTATCCTATAACTCTTATACACACACCGTATCTCTCCCAATTTGACACAAAAGAACAACCAAAGTTTTATTAATATTTTATTTTCCTTACCACATCCTTTCAACATTATTTTGATAAAACATGCAACTCTACAATTAGCATCATATCATTAAACTTTGGAATAATGTCACACTTACCTTTCACAAATCTAAAATATTACAAACCTCAAAGGAAATCTCACATACAACCATCATGTCAAAATATTATGACAAATCTTAGCATGATATTGAAGAAAGAAAAATAACTACACCTGTCTTGAACAATAGGTCACTGCCACATTCATAATATTGCACATATTTTACTCCATATGCATTCCATCTTCAAATATCAAAACCTTCACTATCTATATTCAATCAAAGCTCCTATTATTTTAACACATTATCTTCTTAGTTCTTCAATCTCACACTCTCTATACATATCATCTTCTTAGAACATTGAGATACTCTTCATAACAACTAGTTGACAGTCACTCTATATGAAAGGTTACAATTATATTTATTCAATTCTAAATTCTCTATCCTTGAACAAGGTAAACTAAATTTATAATCTCTAAACTCCCAAATTCAAAAGGCCCAATTACTATTTTGTTACCATTCTGCAACCATCACCTTTCTTTTCAAAAAGAATCAATTACCATTTTGTTTAAACAAAAAACCTTTATCACTGGTTGACAAAGAATTTCACTCATATTTCATATGAAATCATTTCTTATAGAATCACCTATCACCTCTAATATTACTATGCTCAAATATCATACTCCTTCATTAGCCATATGCCTTTCTCAATATTTATAGGAAATTGTAGTCAATCTTCATTCTCTTTTAATCACAAATCCTATACAAAAACTCTGCACAATCTCAATCTTCTGGTCAACATAATACAATAATTTAATCTGCATTCATTACTCTCTATTCTTGGAAGATACACATTCATCTGCTCATTCTACCATTTCTCTGTATACAAAAACCAAAAGACACTTCATTCATATCCTCCAAAACGTATGTATTTTCAAAAAAGGAAATATCAACCCATCATCATCGATAGTAGGAAAAAAGCACGAATATGAATAGAAACAATGCTCTTTCATTTGGCCCAAAAACAAAGCATACTTTTCATCTGCTAATTTCTAAAAGAAATGCAAAAAAATTAGTAGTCTCTTTCCCTTCCACGCTTGTCAAAGTAAAGATAAGAAATAAACCGTTTACCAAATTTAAATTTCAACCCTTGGATACTTGAATAACTTTTAAACTTAACCATCGATCTTTGTTGGAATGCATACAACAAATGTTTCAACTTGCTCGATAGGTTATGTCAAAAAGAAGGGCCAGTTAAGAATGTTACTTAATCCCTTAAGAAAGTCACTTAAGTGACTTTAACCCACAATAGTTAGTCACCTCTAAATTAGAAAAAAAGTGCATTTTCACTCTTCTTCTTTAAGATACTTAGGTTAGGGTTTCAACCAACTAAGTAACCCTTAACAAATTCAATGCTTCTCCAAAATTGCCACCATGTGACTGTAATATGACTTCTAAGTCAAGTTGAAACCTTTGATGCAAGATGATGTGATACTAATACTCATCAACTTTGATAAACTGTGATGTAGGGTTTTGCACTTTGAATACACCTCATTATCAACACCTTTGTACCTTGAAACAATACTCTTCTTGAATGATATCGAAAAGTATGAACAAGTACCCTTAAATGATAAATGAATTGAATCCCTTGAATGATGAATGAATTTTACATCAATTAAAAATCAATTCCAACACAACAGACTACTCTACACAATCTAGACTATGCATGCTTCATCTTCTAGATTTGCCCCGCCTTCACATGCCATGCAATATGGATTCCTTGGTAGGAACCTTGGAACCTTTACCAAGCCTTTGGTTCACATATATTTTGTTGCAAGCTTCAAATTATTCTAATGTAGGTATATTTTCTAGTAGCCTACCCCCTTTGCATAAAACAAAGCCTATAATCAACCAACTTATGCAAAATGTAGGACACTTTCAACATTAGCTCACCTTGCTATCCACCTCTTCTACTTAACTTCTCATCCCACCATTCTATCATTGTATCCCTTTATCCTTGTACATCATTTCTATCCTAATTCCTACTAGATTTAAGGTATCTCACTATGAAAAGTACAATGGAAAGGGTGATTTGCAAACACATGTTCATCTTTACAACCTTGTGCAATGACTACTTTTCTAGACTAGTTGCTAGCAAAACCTTCTCATAATTGTTGAAATCCATAGCACTAGATTGATATTTCTCACTTCTCAATCATTCAATAAATTATTTAGATTAATTATTAAATAATTTCTTAAAACACTTTCAAACTAATATTTTCCCTCAAGTCACCTTTACTACTTGGTGCATTGCAAGCATGGTTTTTTATGAAAAATTAATTGGTTTTATATGTAGATACCAATAATTGTTCTCTCACATTACATGCACTCCCTAGTGTTTATATATATATATATATATATATATATATATATTTATAACCTTTAGCCTTTAGTCAAGGATAACATTTTACTAATGAGATATTCTTCTTTTGCATGACTCTACACAATCCTTTGCAACTATCAACAAAGTGTCAACTAATTCAAGGCGCCCACCTTGTAGGCTCCTACTACATCATCCATGGATTTTTCTTCACATAATAACTATAAGAAGAATTAAAAATAATTAAAATAACTACCCTGGTATTGTAAATAACACTCCTACCATAACACATACTGTTGCATTAGCTATTTTTTATTTAAACCTCAAAGAAATTGACAATTCAGAAATTTGTTTGAATCTCTCTATTCAATATTGTAGCAAATCCTAAACAAAAATTTAGTGTATTTTTTTCCCATTCAATCACTAGAAAATGATTAACCCCTTCCACCTTCATATAATCTAAAGGCCTTTTCCTAGTACTATAGAGTCTCCAGCCATGATACTTAATGATGCTAGCATCTTAAGAATACAACGTAAGAACTTATCAATTCAAATACCATCCAAGTATTTAAAATAAACAATAAAGGAGATAAATATGCCACTAAGCCTAAATATATTCTATAGATATACACAAGTTCTATTTCTTGCAACATTCCTCTAAATTTGTTGTTCTTATTTTTCCTGCACAAGATACTATTATGCATATTTCCTCCTCTTTTTTAATAGATATGGTAAGGATGGTGGACACCCACCCTTTAGCCCCTTGGGATTTGGCTTTTCTTAAAACCCATCATCTCTTTCTCTTTTATCCATATGCTCATGGATACGTATAATGGACCTCTTTACATTCTTGCTAAAGTCAATGGAAAACCCATTTGAGTATTATTGATCCCATTAACATGGTAAATTTAGTCACAAGGGAATTCTTATTGGCCATAAGTTTTATAAAGGCAAGTAGGAAAAATTATGAGTCTTTATAAGAATTCATGTGATGGCCTTTCCATTCGTACCTTGGGTTTTCTTATCATTTAAATCTAGGTTAGACCAAAAACCCTAGACATCCCTTTCTCTATCATTATTAACTTTCATTTCTTTCATCTAAAGTTGGGCCAACCATGTCTCACCTTAATACAAGTGATCCCATCCATTATTCATAAGTGTCTTAAGTTCTCACACAATAGATCTCAAGGCATATGATTCACCACAATTGATTTCAACCTCTCTCATTACATGGTAACTTCTGATTGGATTATTTTTGGTTGACCCCCATGAACCTCTTTGACCGTTTACTAATTTCTTATTTAATTTTTAAAAAGAAATCAAAGTGGCTCAAAGAGAATTTTTGTCTAGTGATCCTTCTTCCCATTTTTCAAATGTTCCCCATGTAAGGCCTCACTAGTGCTCAATCAACTTGGTGTTAGACACAGAATTCAAAGGAGAGGTTCCTAACTGAATAGTCCACTAAACCCTTGTAAAGGCTCCATTTAATTATCAACCAAGTATTCATAATATTTTGATGGTGTTTGCACTGTATGTGGATTCATAGACTCTACATGGCCTATATAATCAAGTATAGGTGATTTACACATGCATAAGAAAACAATAAAGGCTGGAAAAAGGAAATAGAGAATAAACTACAAAATAGGGGAAATTACTTAATCTAATATTGATGTTGTGGGTACCTTTGGCTTAACACTATAGCAGTTAACTACTAAACTTGAACTCTACAATTTCACTAGCACTTCTAATTCTTACTTCTAACTACTTGACTCACTCTGGAGGATGAATCAATAATGCATTATAGAACATAAATCATGAAACAAGATATCATTCATGTGCATGTAATGAAGAATCTATTGAAATGAATGCAGTAATGTAAACATCTAATTTAACAACAAAAATTAAGGTGGGTGAATAGTACCTTGAGTGGTCCTCTCTCAAGTTATTGTACCCATAGGATAAACCAAATATGTGCTACTTGAATCAACTAATCATAATAGTAAAATGGAAAATCTTTATTGCATATAACAAAAATCTACAATCTAACAAGAATCTTCATAGATTTCTTATTCATGAGTGCATAATAAAAAACTAACAAAGAAGTATTGTTTGTGTAACAAAAATATATCTAGATCAAAAAATATCCTCTAAGTAGATCTACTCCTCAACCATTGATCAAACTATATAGGTTTAGGAGGAGGTTTATTCAAACAAGGATTGAAAGTAAAAAATAAATATAGATGACCACTCCCCTTCAAAATAGAGAGATACAAAGTATTTGCAACTAAAACTATAACTAAAAAATGATAGAAGTAGATAAATAGGATTAAATTTTTTCTTTAAGTATATGAAAGAGACATGCTCTGTGCAAACAATCACATTAGTTTCTTGATTAATAAAAACTTCTTCTTCCTTCCATCATTTTATTGAATTCTATGATGACTCATAATCGATCTCTTCAATGATCACTTCCATCATTTTTGCAACTATCATGTTTCCAACATTCTTGAATCTCCCTTGCAATCTTCCTAGAATACTTTGGTTGCAGGATAAACTTTCTAGTTGTTGCAAGTTGCAATAATTCTGGTTGCAAGGAGTTAGTTTCATCTAAAGCATACATAACATTAGCAACCATGAATTAAATACAGATTCATACTAAATTTCATACACATTCACACATTCATCCATGCAAATATCAACATATCATAATAATATTTCTGCATATAAAAATATGGTTTAGATTGTATAAAATATATAAAACAGTATATAAGTTCATAAATGTATATGAAATAAGAAGCTTAACGTGCTTAAAAGATATGGACTGAATAAAAGAAAACTAGCTATTAATTAGGCCCATCATTCCTCCCAACTAGAGTAATTGCTTGTCCTCAAGCAATATTTCAAGGATGAAGGTTGTACTATAAAGTAATTTCCCTAAAATCAACTACAACATCAACTCCTTTCTCCTGCTTCAGATAGTAGCCTCTGTAACATGAAAGCCTTGCCAATGTGATATTCTCTGCCTCTTCCTCTTTTTCATGCTTCCTTCCTATCCATTATTGCATTGGATAAAGGAGGATGGTTGGATGGAAGGTAAGTGAGAGCCATTTAAGTCCATGATCTCTGGAAATATCTATGTATTTGTGAGACCTTCCCATGATGGATACAATATTATACAGGGAGTGCAATTCCTTCTTTTTCAATTCAAGAGTCAACTCTTTCCATCTCTATTGTACAAACTTAAAGGCTTGATGTATGGGTCCTAGAGCAAGTTGCTTCATCTTGATATAGTCATTTTCTCTTATGCTCATTATTTTTCTACCTACACCTTTATAATCCAAGAGATCTGACCACAGTTCTATAATCGTATTGGGATCCTTTGACTCTTTATGGAGCTACAAAGCAATAGATTTTTCTCTTTCAGTATATTCTTGCAACATCTCACCCGTTTGTTGTTCATTCCTAACATAAGAGGCCAATGATTTAATTTATAGATCCCCTAAAACATTAGTAGACTCTATTTTGTTTCATTTGGAAGAATAAAATTATGCAAGTAAAACTCACATAATTGATCTTGCATATCTAGTGTAGAAGTAAAGAAATTTTCTAAAAACAAAAATTTCTTATTCATAACAATTGGTAAATCACTGATTAATTGATTGAATTGGAAACATAAGTAATTTTATTGTAAAAATAATGCATAAACCCTAGCAGGGGGTTTGCATTTCACTAATTGAGTGGCCTTATCTGCTATTTCAACAATTCTTTCTATCAATCTCTTCACTTATGTTTCCTATTTTTCAAGGGCCCTAGTATGGTTAGATATCATTTTTTTCTTTTTCCTTCTCCCAATCTTTCCTCTTCTAAGAGAATTCCTTGTTTCTTTTCCATAAATCTACACTTCAGGACACTATAGTAGGACCAATGGGGGTTCTTGTATGAGGAATTGGTCCTTTAGACATAGGTTCTTTATTTCTTGCCTCAACCATGGCAAGTTGTGCAAGGATTTCCAAATTGGATCCATGCTTAAACTTATGTAGTCTTTCCTCTAATTATTTGATATTTACATCCCTTTCACTATCCCTTTACTGATATAACTTTACCAATTCTTCTAATTGCTTTATCCTCTCCATAGCCTCCTGTAATTATTTACCAATGTTTCTTTCTTCTATAAACAATTCTTCATCATTTTCCAGGAACTAATCATCATCCCCCATGGTATATTTACAACCCTCAGTATTAGGGCTCTTTGGGGATCTTTTTCCTTATTTTTCTTGCAACAAATGCATCCTCTAAATCAAATTTAGAGGTACTTGTGAAATACCATGATTGTTTAACTGGTGTATTTATATTTTTAGGGGAATTCCCCTTCAATTATGAGTTTGTCTCAACCATCACAACATCTTCCTCTTCCTTCTTTTTGACTGAATTTCTCATGGAACCTTTCCTCTTTAGGCAGTGTGATCTCCTCTTAGGTTGTGTGGATTTCTTCTACCCTCTTGTACGTGCAAAAGAAGATTCACCTTTTGTTTTCTTAGTTCTAGGTGTTTTTCTAGAGGTAGGAGTTTCTTGTGGATCCCCTACTACATGTTGCTCAGAGGTTGCATCTTGTGTGTCCTGCAGAATCTGCTCCTCTAGCTCTCCTATGTTGCAGGTAGATGAAATAGCAAGGGAGTCAAAGGGAACTCCCCTTTTTGATATAGCAAGTTCCTCTACTCTTTCTGAGACAACAGGTTCTTCAAGGATGGTGTTGATATGGTTGCAATTTAGGAAACTTTCCCATGAAACATGTGGAAATTGGATTCTCAAACTTATTTTTAACAACAATGTGGCTAAGTAGAAATGTGATAATTTTGTGTTATTTCTCTTCCTTTTATACTTAGAACTCATTCTTTTCAACAAATTGTAAATAAAATTTGGAACATTCACATGTCTATCATGGAAAAGATGGATTAAAAGTTTAAAATGAACTATATACAAAAAGGATTTCCTAGCATCATGGGTTAAATATTTGACCATGTAAGAAGCTATTGAGGCCCCTATCCAAGGTAAGGATAATATTTTTGTACCTTGAGAAGATGAGTCTAGGTTTTCTTCTAGTTGTCTTAATTTGTTCCTAGCAGCAATAACATCTACCGCCACTAGAAACTCTTCTCCTTCCTATAGTTGTCATGATACCTCAGCAATGGTGGCCTTTGAAGCATCCACCCTCAAACCTCTTACAATTTCTTCATCAGTTTTTAGTGTGACAAAAAATGTTGTGTAATGGATTCATTGAACTTTGTGAGTTTCAAGAAGTACTCCAACTAGCCAGCTTATCAAAAAATAGATAATACTAGCCTATCTTCCAACAGTTGGGTATGTACTATTGGTTCCCTATGAATAATGTCACCACCCATGATACTATTATTATTCTATAAAATTCTCTTAATTTTTCTTTGTTCTTGTTTGATTCCTTGCTTGTTACTCCAACTACACCACTTCCACTACACTGTATCCTCTCAATTCAGCTGCTTCTAACCCTTTTTGTAATGTACCAACCCTTCAATGCAGTAATTTTTTTTTTCTAAATTTACACCATGAGAGTAAATAAATTAAGCAACAAGTCATTGCAATAATTTTTGTTGTTCTTTTATTGAGAATATACAAACAAGATGTCATATCATATTACAATAAAAATTCAACTTCATTACAATAAATTCACAAGTTACAACAATACAAGAATACATACACTTACATACATAGCTCCAATGAGCTTTAGACCAAATAGTTGTAAGATGGTCCAAGATCTTCCCTTTCAAATTTTGGTTCTTTTGTTGCTTGCTATGGAGGAGAAGCATCACTCAAGCGCTTTTCCACCAACCATAGACTCATAATGTGGTCCCTTGCACATCTATCATTTGATAGATGGCTCTTCCCTTCGATGAAGAGATTGGTAGAGTAACCATTAATGACAACCAACTGAGCATAGTTTTGTGTCCTACATAACTAGAGATTGTAATCCCATAATCTTGAACTAGCATGTAATACAAGATCACGGTGACCTAATAGTGTAATCTCAGTAGTCACACATCTAAGTGGAGTCTCGTACATTCACACTACTTTGATCAAAGAGTTCTCATTTAGTACTTCAATTGAAGTCATCTATCACATACACTACTCGGGTTCGATTTGACTTAAGGCTATCTTAAGCTACACATATGTATTTTCCTTCAATGGATAATTTGTCACCCAAGACTAACCTATAACATACTAAGCTACTTGTAATGATTCTATTTAAAAAGTAAGTACACAAGCTCCCTCCCATACTGGATTAACTACCCTAGGAGTAACACAAGATTTTCTAGTTAATTTAATAACTTAGCTAGGTGTACCTCAAGTGACTCTTGCATTCAATCAAGCCTAGCATATATTTAATTAAGAAATATGCCATTCTCGTATTATGGAGTAAATACAAACACATTGAATCCCATGTTCAAACATATCTAGTATAATTAAATACCTATGTTGTACCACATGTAACATAATTAAATACCTATGTCAAGCAATCTCTTCGACATTTCTAGTATAATTAAATACTTGTGTCAAAAAATCTCTCCTATCATAGAGTACTTAAAAACACAATATAAAAACAGCCTAAAAGCTTCAATTCCCTTTTTCAAAGACACTCTCAATTACTTCTATTGCACATAGTGAAAATACATTCAAGGGAAACATAGAAATTCATAATAATTCTAAGTAAATAACAAGAAGAGATCATCATGCCTGTTATCACTTATCCCAATTAATGGTAGCAGTGTAGCCTTCTCCAACTATAACTTATCTTTGAATACAACTTCCCAAAACAACTCCCCCCCTCTCTCTTGTTGATAGCACACTTCTCTCAAAAAATCAGATACCTCTCTCACAAAAGCTTACTCCTTTCTCACTCATAAAACATATGAAAGTGGTTGGTAATAACTTAGAAATGATAAAAAACAAAGGGCATATAACTCTCAGTATACTGCATCTCTCACAAGTGAATGGAAGATTGAATATAATGGTCATAGTAGAGGATGAGAATAAATATGAATGAATGTGAATAATGATCACCCCAAAATTAATGCATTCCAAATGAAATGGTGTGACTATTTATAGAGTAGGAAGGATTTTAATATCCTATAGTTAAGGAATGAAGAATGACACTAATTTCATGCAACATGATTCAACATAAAGGTGGTGATGATAAAAGTTCAGACTCAACACAAACCATTGAACAAATCAACTTTTTGATTGATAACATTCAAAATACTATTTCAACCAACACATAGATAATTTGAATATTTATCCCAAAATGACATCTACAGGAAATGAAATAAGAGGTGGTGCCAAAACCTCTTCAACTAACTAAGTTGGCACTATATTGTGAAGTATTGAAATATGTAAATACAAAAGCAATAGATAAAACACAATCAATGAGACATTGCAATTCAAATCGCAAAGCTAATCTAATTGAAACAAAGAAAATTCCCTAAAATTGTCCCATTGTTTCCTATCTTCAAGGATTTGTTAAATTATAATGGCTCTCAGATTTTCGTATGCACTATGACCTTTAAAATGACAACCTGAGGAACAAAATGATAGAAAATGCAAGAAATCTATTCCTACATGTTGATTGAATTATATGATTTGATGAGTGATATGATAATGATGTTGTGATAAAGATATGATGCTAAATTCTATGATACAAATGCTATATAAAAACTATTGTGATAACTAAGATGCAACTAATATTAAAGCCATGATTATGCTAAACTAAATGCTTCTAATTGCCAATTGACAAATGCTCAAATGAAATTTCTGCAGAGTAAGATTGCTCAAAGTTGGCATATGAAATGCTAGAGAATGATGTTGTATTTATAGGATTTCCAAGGGATAAAATGATGTGGCAGTAATCAACGGTTAGGATTTTAGTTGGAGAGATGAATAGTGGAGAATGAAGAAGTTAGAGGGAATAATGGAGAGTGTTCCCTTTAATAGAACACTTTTCCAAGTGTGAGAGAATAAATGGAGGAAGAGAGCCAAGTGTCTAAAGTTTGTTTCAAAATTTGTTGAGGAAAAAGCCCATTCAAATATTAAGGATATTTAAATTCATGAGACACTTGATGAGGTGGAAAGAGGAAAAGTTGTAGACATGTGACTAAATTTAAATTTGGAATTATTCACATTTAGTAAGAAGATATTAATTAAATAAAACAAACTATTTGAATTTGTTTATTTAATTAAGATTAGAGGAATGTGATTTAAGATAGAAGAATTAGAAAATGTGAACTATATAAATAAATTTAGAATTTATTTATAAGTAGACGAAATAAGAGGTTTATTAATTAAATACCTTGTATTTAATTACTTAATTATCTTGACCAATTTTAGGTGTATACATTTTGCCCCTTTTTGAAGTGATGTGTTTACACATTGCTTCAAAGAAAAATTTGCTGGTGATGCTAACAATTTTTTTTTATATGCTCTAAATGTTGATTTTCTAGTGATAATGGATATATGCCCCCTCGGGAGATAAATCGATGAATTTTTGAATTTTTGATGATTTGATGATGATTTTCAAATTTTATGATATCTCAATGATTTATCTCCTAAAAAATAATATTGAACTTGCTAGGTGATTAGCTGATTAATTAAGACCCCTTTGAAAAATAAAATAAATCCCACTTTAATCCCATTTAATCACTCCTTTAAAAGATGAAAAAGGTGAAAAGCAACTCATTTGTGTCATTTGCAATTTGAAAAATTGGAGTGATTGAGCAACTTTTGAGCAAAATTGGCAAGATGGGGGGTTTGCCCCATAGCCCGAATAGTCGGTATGGTTGAGGTAAGGCTTTGGGTTCGTCCCATATAGGTCCAAGGTTCAATTCACGCTAGCCGGGTTAAAATGGAGGAGTCCTGTTACAGGCTCGGGGCTTCTCCCCAGGGGGACTAGTTTCGCCTTGGCTCGCCCCACCACCACCCCAACTCAGAAAAAAATTAAGCCCAAGGCAAGGTATGGTGGGAATCGCTGGGCCTTGGTTGGAGATACCTCCTGAGTATAAAAAAAATAAAAAAATTGGCAAGATGGGTCAATGAGTTTGACTCAAAAACTACACAGTTGAATCATGATAGAAATATCATAAGATGGTGATTCCAATCCAAACCCACCCATTTGAGCACATTTGACATCACAACTTCCTAATCGCATATGGACCTCTAGTATGTACCCTGAAAAAACTCCCTCGTAAAATTTGAATCTTGTTTTTCTCACTTTTTTCATGTTTGAAATTCTATTTTTTTACGTTTTAGCGTAGTGGAACCCCAATGTAGCGCATTGAATTCCTGTTCTAGTGCATATGGTAGATTAGCACATAGGGTCATATTTTTAGCACATCCATGCAAAGTTATAGCGCATATAGTAAAGTAGTGCATCCCTACTTAGATTTAGCACATCCGATAAACATAGTAGTGCAACTAGTTTTGTAGCACATATGTGATGTTTTGTGATGCACTAGCTCAAAGTTTTAGTGCATAGATCATTTTAACGTATTTATGCAGTAGAATAGCAAATTAATGAAATTTGATGGCACATAGAGAGAGTTAGTGCTTTGAGACCCTGTTTTGGCACATCCATGAAATTTTCTATCGCATACATGCTTTTAGTGCATAGAAAGACTATTTTAGTGCATTTAGGCCAGATTGATGAAATGTGAATTAAAATCCTTGATTTTGATGATTGTTGATCGCATCAACCTTTGATTTGATGATGTTTGATGATGTTGATAGATTAAATGATGATTGATCTCATGATAGGTGAGATTCAATGATAGGATGATGATAATTGACCTCATGATAGGTGAGGATCAATGATAGATGCTCATGAGATTGTTATGCCTTGCATAACCACACCATTTTATTCAGAACAAAATGGTTCCCCCTCTTTCTTTTGCTTTTGTCACCTTTGGTTGTCTAGTTTGGTCTTAGGAGTTCTTTTGTTTTCCTCCTAAGTCTATCTTTTGTTCTGTATGATTTGGTTCTACTTCAGCCAGAGTTGGGTTCCTTTTGTTGAAATTGATAAAATGATGAAAAATGATATATTTTATATGCTTCTGAGGACTAATGGAGACATTGTTTGGCAAGATTAAATCATGCCCTTGATGCTTTTATCAAAGGAAGTTTGTTAGAAAGCTTGCCTCAATCGGATTTGGCATAAAAATCCTCAAAGTATAAAGTCGGTGAGACCCTCCTATTGTCTTGCCGACTAGCAGTGCATTCTATTCATTTGAAATACACCGGTTGCCGAGACATTCTGGTCGCCATAGGTTTTTATATATTTCTCCATTGGGGAGAAGTCTGGCCGACAGGGTGGAGTCTCCCTGAAATGGTCTGAGCTCGCCAAAAGGTGAAGGGTTCGATGTAGTGTCTTGCTGACTCGATAGGGTCTCACCGAAATGGAATTGTGGCCCCAGAATGAGCTCTTGCCGAAATGAGGTGGCTTTGATGAAAGGTCCTTCCAATAGATGGAACTCTCACCGAAAGGATTTGTCATCGTGGTGAAGTTTGGCCAATAGGGTGGAGTCTCCCTGAAATGGTCTGAGCTCACCAAAAGGTGAAGGGTTAGGTGTAATGTCTCACCGATTGAGGGTGATCTCACTGAAAGGATGTGGCTTCGGGGTAATGTCCAGCCAACTGTTGGTGGTCTCACCAAAGCAGAATGAGTTCAGGGTGAGGTCTTCCCAATTGGTATTTATCTCGCCAAAGGTTTGTACTTTCGATGTGATGTCTTCCCGATTGAGGGGAAGTCTTTCCAAAATGAAAAGGTTTGAGGTCGGGGAGAAAGGAAGGAGTTTGTTGTGATGTCTCACCGACGGGGTGAGGTCTCACCAAAAGATGAAGGGTTCGCTATAGTGTCTTTTTGACCTGATAAAGTCTCCCCAAAATGGTCTGAGCTAGCAAAAAAGGAAGGAGTTTAGGGAGATGTCTCGCCGACGATGCAATTGTCTCAGCGATGAAAAGGGGATATCGATATGACTCCTGTCACCCACCGTGATGTCTGGCTGACTCGCTGGAGTCTCACCGAAGGATTTTGCCTTTAGTATAAGGTCCTGCCGACCGACAGGGGTCTCACCGACATGGAATGGCGCCTTTGGTGTAATGTTTTATGCTCGGCGTAAAGTCTCACCAACCGAAGGTGGTCTCGTTGACAGTGGTTCACAAGATTATAGGCATCAAGGAGACTCTTGGCCGAATGGTTGGTCTTCGATATGAGGTCTTGCCAACTAAAGAGTCTCGTCGATGGTTTCACTCTTCAGTGTAACTAATGGAAACCTGCGATTACCTCTTGCTGACTAGACAATGTCTTGTTGAATGTGGATGTCTTGCCAATGGAGGAGCACAATGGTATGACTCTTAAGGACTCGCTATGATGTCTGGCCAATAGTGATAGTCTTGGCAACAATTTTGGACATCGATATAACCCTGGCCACTCGCTATGAAGTCTTGCCGATAGTTGTAAGCTATGTTGATTGCTGCTGTGAAGTATAATCACATTAGGGAGACACAGCTAGTGTCTCACCGACATGCGATTGTGTCTGAGGAAATTTTGACTTGAGAATCTTATGTGGCATGTGTTCCACCAATCAGAGGAAGCTAAAGGGGTGAGCCAGTGGTAGTTTGACTGATTCACTATTCTTGTGAGGAAGATCAACAGAGCATAAACAACATGGACTTACTCTGAGATCAAAAGTGATGGATCAGCTCAATGAACCATGGCATGGGGATCTAACATGAAAGTCTAATGCTACTTTCAGAGGAGGTCAACATGTAGAAAGATCTCGAATGAGAGGAAAGTCGAAAGGAAGAAGAGGCCATGAGTCTCAAGGACAACTGTGGTGTCTACTGGAAAAGGTAGATCGACATTAATGATAATTCTCTAGGACATTCAAGGCAGCTCTAATGGAAGTTCAAAGGTGGACATGGAGGCCAGAAGTTATTGTGATGGTTGCAAAAGATCTAAGGGCTACTCTTGAGGGTGATCTTTCACCGACATGGACATCGGGGATGCACATTGAATGCAACATTAACTTCATTCCAAAATATTTGAGGGATGATCCTTCTGTAACCGACTGATTTTGTAAACCCTAAAATATGGGGCCAACACATTATTTTTGGGCACGTTCTGTATATATGGCATTTTTGCCTCTTTTTAGAAGGATTTTTTTTTTGAGAGACCAATAGTAGTAGAGAAAAAAGGGAATACATAGAGAGAGATAGATTTTGAATAGTAGGAATTTTCTGTAGTAGAGAAAATTAAGAGTAGAATAGAGTAGGAGCTAGATTCAGCAGAGGTAGTAATGTATCTTTCAAGTTTTCCTAGTATAGGTGGAGACAATTTGAGGACATGGATTTTCTGTACACTGGTGATTGTGCCATATTTGTAAATGTTGCTTACCTATTTCACCAACAGTAGAAGCAACAAGATTTAAATCTACTTCATATTATGCTTCATAATGGTAGTTATCTTGAGTTAATCATTTGATTTGCAAAGCTTTCAAGGAATGAAATTTTATTTTAAGTTTTGTCTAAATGGTGATTTCCAATCTATTATTGAAGTTAGCACTATGAATGAATGAAACTGTGTGTTAATCACAAGTTAAGTTTGTTCTCCAGTTTTAGTTAGCAATTCCTTGAAAGGTAACAAGTCTAGTTAAGTTGGATGAATTATTATTCTCTTCAGTTCCAAAGCTTTGATCTATCTTTTTCTGTTTCTTTAAAAACCCCAGTTAAAGTAGGTTTGAATTTATGTTTGATCTTAGAACAACCCAGAAGCTCAACACCAGTAGGCCCCTTGAACATTATCGTTCACATCAACCATTAAGTGAAATTAGCACAATCGAGAATTGATTACCAAGACCTTGGGAGTTAGACATCCATGTGTTATTCTTTATCTTTCAGGAGAGCAGAATAGTAATATTATGTTTATTGTTGTTGTGTTTGTCTGAACCATCAATAGAAGCTGGCTCTAGAAGGAGGGCCTAGAAGAGAAAGCTGGATAATATTACATTTTTCTCACCAGAAAGATCTCGTAGAGTTCTTCGATCAGCTGAAAATCCACCACCTTTGATAGAACTCAAGACCCCAGTAAGACATAAGATTCACAAGACTAGGGCAACCATCATACCACCTTTGTCAGCTTCTCTCACTCCACCAGGATTTTCACCCATACCCCAGTGGATATCTATCAATCCACCACTGAATCCATCTCAATTGCCATCATAGCTAGCTCAACCACCACCACAACCAATGGCATTTTTTTAGAATAATCCCTCTCCATTGGGGACTATTCCTGGAGGCTTTCATGATATTCCTAAGAATCTTGAGAAATTCTATCCCAAATACATCCATGGTGAATCAAGGAGTGTTGAAGAGCACATACAAGCTTTTAAGGATGCTTGTACCAGAGCTAAGATAGCTCACCATGATTTAGTTTGTAGGTTGTTCCCTTATTCCTTAGGGGATATGGCGTACAAATGGTATCTAAATCTTCCACAAGGTTCCATTTTGAGTTGGACAGACCTGGAGAATGCTTTCATCAATTAGTTTAGGGTTTATGTGGATCCAACACTTTTGTTCCACCAATTTGCTACCATTAGGAAGGAGCCATGTGAATCCTTTCCCTTGTTTAATACCAAGTTTCAATGAATGTATAGGAGACCGCAGGACCCCTATCTAGTTGCTGAGAATAGTGTCATTCAAGCATACTTTAGAGTAATAGAATCTTTGATTGGCTTATTCCTACAAAGGACATATCAATCGGTAGATATTGATTCCCTGTCTAAAGTCTATCATCTAGCCATTAAGCTGCAACAACAAATTAGCTCTCAACAAGGAAGTTTGGGAGGAGGTTTTCCTTCAATGGGGTATCATATGTCTAGCTCAAACCCTTTATTCAATACTATCCCAGGGATGTCTCCTTCCCATTATGGACCTATCTCTGAGTTACAAACTCAATCTCCTATACCATTCTTTACCAATGGAGCTCCTGACTTCTTTCAACAATCACAGGCTCATCATAGTCTGCATGGTCATCATAACCAAGCTGGAACACCAAATCATGTCAGTCAACCACTTGTTGCTAGGAGTGTTGAAAGTGAAAAGATAGTTCAACTCACAAATGAGGTAGAGACCTTAAAGAAAACTCTTTTCCAAGTCACAAATGACATGGCTCAGCTTAGATTGAACCCCTCTCAAAACTAAGGTAATTATCCTAATCAAAGCAATAACAACCAGGGTAATTATCAGAATAACAACAATCACATCCAAAGGGGTTATCAAGGCCAAAACTCCCCTAACCAAGGCTATTGAAATAAAAATAGAGGATATAACCAGAGGTTAAATAACAACTGACAATGGAATACAGGGCCAAATAACAGTGGAGTTTCTCATAATTATCAAGCTAATGAGGACATGTCACATACTACAAATGTGGCTGACCTTAATTTTATGACTAACTGGTGCAGGTTGCATGATACTGCAACCCATTCTGAGGTAAACTACCCTAAAATGGAGAAGGTTGTGAAGAAGGCACAGGTAGATGCCCAAACATTCCAAGGGAATTCAAATAAAGAAGGTGGCTCAGTAGATACAACAAAGACTTATGACCTCTTTTAGGAAGAACCTTCATTCCCAATGTAAAATGAGAATGAACCAGAGGAAGATATGTATAATTCCCAAGCCTTTTAGACAAAGGGAGGATGCTTCCTAAGAAATTAGAAGTCCGTTCACTACATCAGCACCACCTAATCACATGGTGCCTCTGAATCAAAGTGCTGATAATAACCCTCCACCAAAAGGTCCACCTGACTTCCATAACAAAGGTAATTCACCTGGTGTAGTCAGATGTAATGCAAGCTATAACACAAAATTTGATATTGTTTTTGAGATGCAAAGACAAAAAACCTCTTTATCATACTTTGACATCCTAAAGTGGTGCCCTGCTCAACAAGAGATAGTGTTGAAAGCTTTGGAACAAGTTGATAAATCAAAAGGGAAAAACAAGGTGGCACTTGCTGTAGACATGAACACAACTTTGTATAGAAGCAAGGTAGGTACCCCACCATTTCTTTTAAGTTTAAGAATCTGTGGGAAGAAACTACATAATTGTCTGTTTGATTCAGGGGCTTTCGGAAATGTTATGCCATTTTCTATATGCAAGAAATTGGGACTGAACCCTATCCAAACAAACAAGAAGGTCATCCAACTTGATAAAACAAAGGTTAATGTAGTTGGAGAATTGAGAAATATACATGTACAAGTAGGGTCCGACCCTAAGATTTTAACCAACATAGATATTCAAGTAGCAGACATTCCTGAGACTTATGGTATGCTATTGAACAAGGATTTGATGAAATGTATAGGGGGATATCTCTCACTCGACTTTTCACATATGTGGCTACCATGGAGGGGAGTGCCTACACAGATTAGGATTGAAAGTGAACCTCACCTCAAACATATCATCATTGAATATGATTGTCCCAACGAGGTAGCTTATTTTGAGACCGAGATAGGGGTTTATAAAAGAGAAGAAATTTTAACCTTTTCGGTTCTTCATTCTAAATAATATTTGTCAACACAAAAAATTCCCTGATCCCATGATTAATGAAAACCAACAGGGATTGATCAGGAAGCTGCAACAAAATCAGCTGGTCTTAGGGGAAGATATCGATTTGAAGAGTCTTCTACTCCCTAATTGGTGCAAGGTACACTACCAAAATCATTTAGAATTAACCTGCCAACCCTACATTAGCATTTTAAATCATGTTTCTTGAACTAAGGAAACTAGCCTAAGTCACCTCAAGACCGTTGCAGATCATTTCTCATTTGAAGCCCAAAATGCAATAATGTTAACCAGGGATAATATACCTTCAAAGGGAGTCCCTCCTCAACTTGAACTTACCCAGGTCACAATACCAGATCAACATAACTACGAAGAACAACCCCAAGGTCTGTTTGATATCCTTGCACTCTCAAGTATACCAAAACCCAAGGGATTAATCAAAGATACAAGTGACTGTCAGAAGGATAGCCTCAGATTACATAATATGTCTGAGCACAAACTTGAAATTGCACCTGAGGAACCTATTGAACACCTCTTACCAATATTTGATGCAAAGGATCAAGTTCCCCCACACTCATCTTATCCAAACGCCCATAACAACCTCAAAGGGATCAACCCCAGCTCATGATTAGCTATGGACCCTCACATTCGATGGATCCAAGTCCAAAATAGGTTGTGGCATTGGGATTGAATTAACCAGCATGTAAGGGAAAACTTTCTTTGCTTCTTACAGGTTATAGTTTGGATGCACTAACAACGTAGCAGAATATGAAGCCTTAGCTTGGGGGCTGATGTTTACACATAAGAAGAAATTTACTACTCTGATGGTTAAAGGAGATTCAGAAGTAATCATCAAGCAAGTGTGCAACCAATACACATGTCACAATAAAAGGCTGGAAACCTATAGAAATCAGGTATGGAATCTGATTGAAGACTTTGATGCTTTTGGGATTAGTTTAATCCCTAGAGAGGAGAATAAAATAGCTGATTCATTAGCTACTACCGCAAGTACCCTGGAACCCATCCAAGGCTCCAAGCTTAAGAGATTCTTAGTAGAATTGATATCCACCTCGGTTGTTCCTAATAACATCAAGAAATTTCAAGTTTTTGATGATGATCAACATATCCTTGTTTTTCTAGCAAGCTTAGATGTTTTTGAAGGACAGATCATCAATGAGTCCAACAGGGATCAAGGAGACTAGAGCCCCGAAGACTACGATACAGAGGGTGTCCTCAATTTAAAAAGTAATAGCATTCCCAAGGGAATGGTGGCCTTAGAAATAATTTTTGATTTAGACCCAAGAGCTCAGGAAAAGGTATCAACCGAGGATAAAGGAGGCGAATATGAAACTGTTAACCTAGCTTATTCTGGCCCTGAAAGAAATGTCTACATAGGGAAAGCTTGCTCTGAAACAATCAGAAAATATATACTGAGGGCACTGAAGGACATTGCTACAATAGCTTGGGGATATGAAGATCTAAAGACATTTGATGCTTTTGTGATAACTCATACTATTCCTTTGAAGCTTGAAGCTAAACCATTTCGGAAAAAATAGCATCTTGTCAACGCCCTGATTGAACCATTGATCTTTAAGGAAGTTCAGAAATTGCTTTCTGCAAGGATAATATTCCCTGTACGACATTCAACATGGTTGGCTAACTTGGTTTCAGTTCGTAAGAAAAATGGAGAGATCAGGCTATGTGTAGATTTTAGGAATCTCAACAGAGCTTCAGAAAAGGACAACTACCCACTCCCTTTACTAGATGAAGTCTTGCAGACTGTCAATGGGTCTCAGATGATATCATTCCTAGATGGTTATTTTGGATACAATCAAGGGATTGTTAACTATGAAGACAAAATGAAGACAACCTTCACTACTAAGTGGGGAACATTTGCTTACAGAAGGATGTTGTTTGGATTGATAAACATTGGAGCAACCTTCCAACATGCCATGGACGTAGCGTTCAAAGATTTGATTGGTAAATGCATCATCGTCTACATGGATGACTTGATAATATTCTTTAAAGATAGACTGAATCATGCTGCAGAATTGGCTAAAGTTCTTGAAAGATGTATCTAGTATGGTATCTCCCTAAATCCTAAAAAGTGTGTGTTCAGGGTTTCTGAAGGGAAAATTTTGGGACACATAATCTCAAAAAGAGGAATATCGATCGATCCAGACAGAGTTGAGTCCATTCTGAAGATAACTAGGCTGGGAAGCAAGAAGGAGATGAGATCCTTCTTTGGAAAGATCAACTTTGTGAGAAATTTTATCACAGGTTTTGCAGAAATTGTAAAACCATTAAATGAAATGATGAAGAAAGATGTTGTAATAGAATGGAGTAACAAGGTGAAGGTCATGTTTTCTCAAGTCAAACAATCTATTTTGGAAGCGCCAGTCCTCACCAGCCCTAACTCAATGAAGAGAAGAGGGAGAGGAGAGGCCAATTGCTTTCATGAGTTCTCCATTTAAGAATGTCGAAATTAAGTACCCACCTCTTGAAAAGAAAGATTTTGCGTTGGTTAGGGCTGTCAAGAAGTTTAGGCATTACATCCTCTTAAGTCAAATTATTGTTGTAGTTCCTGATGTTGTTGTAAAGTCTCTACTCATGTAGAGTGAGTTGGGAGAACGAAGGGGGAAATGGATGGCCATTTTGCAAGAGTTCGATCTGGAGATTCACCTATGAAACTTGTCTGAGGTTTGGGCCTGTCTAAATCCATAGTCGATGCTAGCGAGAACATTATATGTCAGCAATACATGACGCAATCTTTTTCCAACGACCCTTGGTATGCCGATATCATCTGTTTCATGCTTAATAATCGGTGCCTAGAGGGAATGAATACGACTCAGAGGAGAGCACTGAGAATGAAGAGCTCCCATTATATTCTCAAAGGAGGATTGCTCTATAGGAAATTTTTTGGTGGAGTGTTCCTACAATGCCTTGATCAGCAAGAGGCTAAACACATGATTGCTGAATTCCATGGGAAACATGGCACATGTCATGGTTCTGCAGATTCGTTAGCACATCAGATCCTTAGATGTAGTTATTATTGGTCATGTGTGTTCAAAGGTGCCCACCAACATGTAAGAAAATGTCACATATGTCAAATTTCTACATCAAAAGAGCATCATTCAGCCATGCCATTGCAGCCTGTTTACGAGGTAAGGCCATTTTCCTAATGGGTGATGGATTTTATTGGGGTAATTAACCCAAATTCTTCTACAGGACAAAAATTTATTTTGACTGCCACAGATTACTATACGAGATGGACAGAGGCTATACCTTGCAAGAAGAGCACAACGAAGGTGGTAATCAAGTTCCTCACCAAATGCATCAAAACTAGGTTTGGAGTACCCTTCACATTGATATGTGACAATGGCTCTTCCTTTTCTTCTGCTAAGTTTATTTCATGGCCTTATGATCACAAAATTGTTTTGAAGTATTCTTCGAACTATTACCCACAAGGAAATGCAGTTACAAAATCAACTAATAAGAATCTCTTAGGGGTAATTAAAAAACTGTTAGAGAACAATCCTAGGGGATGGCATACCCAACTAAGATTTGTGTTATGGGTAGATAGGACTAGGATCAAGGCCACTTTAAAGACTTCACCATTTAAGCTAGTGTATTTCCAAGAGCATGTGTTCCCTATTCACTTGCAAATACCTATCCTTGAGTTCATGCAGAAATTCTACTCTAGTGATGATAGGATTGAAGTAAGATTAGCTGCCTTGTTGAAATTAGAAGAGCAGAGGGATGCTACCTTGCAACAATTCTTTAGACACTAGGTTGTTGTCAAACATTGGTTTGACAAAAAATCCAAAATCAAGGCTTTAAGAATATCAAACCTTGTGTTGCTATAGGATAAAGCTAATGAAAAGAAGGGCAGCCACCAGAAATTTGATAAGCTCTGGTTGGGTCCCTATCAAATTGCTGAAATCCTGGGAGAAAATGCTTTCCGGTTGAGTAGTTTAACTAGAGAACCTGTTCCATTTCCTGTCAATGGACAACTTCTTAAACATTATTTTGAGTCATGAAGTTTGGTATTTTTGCTAGGTTGTACATTTATGTAAATAACTGGTTTTTCTCTTGTTTTGCTTGTAGATAGTTTTGTTGTTTGTTTGTTTGTTCTTTCTTTCTATCCTCTCGTTTCCTTTGTTGTTTGGTGTCTATCTTGTTTTTTTCTTTGGGGTTTCTCTATTCTTTCCATCTTTAAATGGTGGGTTGTTATCTAAAGTATACTTTGGTTATTAGGAAACAAGTGGTTTAGATTTTTTAGGTTTTCTGATTGGATGATTTTGTCCTAAATTCATTGTTTTATGCCCATTGCCAATCAGAGTTGTGGAAAGTCTTGAAAACAAGGTGCAAAGTAAACAATCTTCATTCACTACCTCTGAATCTATCACAAATCACCAAGATCATCTCCCTTTGTAATGGTATATTTGTCCTAGGATGATAGTGTTGTAAGATTTGAATGAAAAATCTGATCCCCTAGATGCTGTTATGAGGTCCATGGTAGTTTTCAACCCAGAACATATGTCAAATATCTGACATATTGAAAGAAAATTTGAATCAAATATTTGAAACTCCAAGAATAAAAAAAAAAGAGAAGAGAATTATCTAAAAGAAAAGAAGATTCAATATGAATGGGTGATTCCAGTATCTCTACCGGGGCTATGGACGCTTGGTTGGTAGTAGAACAATGTTGTAAGAAAACTAGAGGTATCTCCGTCGGGGCTATGGATGCTTGACTGGAAGCAGCGCAATGCCCAAGATATCATTGCACAATAGCTAAAGGGAATCAACCCATGTAGTTCAAATCTTGCACATTGTTGTTCAAAAGATGAGGAAAACTTTATAAAAGGATGATGTAGCATATAGCACACACATAGATTCAAGGGTAGCCAGTGTTGACTTACATTTGAGATTCTAGCTCAACCTTCGTTGTTAAAACTGACCCAACTGGAGTTGTGATGTTCATAAACCAAGAGTTCTGGGTAGCTAAATCTTTCAGTTTCTTGAAAATGGTTAAACCATTTTCCCAACCGAGTCGCCATTTGTTATGCCTTGCATAACCACCCCCTTTTCTTTTGGAACAAAATAGGTCCCCCTCTTTCTTTTAATTTTGTCACCTTTGGTTGCCTGGTTTGGTCTTAGGAGTTATTTTGTTTTCCTCCTAAGTCTATCTTTTTTTCTGTATGATTTGGTTCTACTTCAGCTAGAGTTGGGTTCCTTTTGTTGAAATTGATGAAATGATGAAAAATGATATATTTTATATGCTTCTAAGGACTAATGGAGACATTTTTTTGCAGGATTAAATCATGCCCCTGATGCTTTTATCAATCGGATTTGGCATAAAACTCCTCAAAGTATAAAGTCGGTGAGACCCTCCTGTTGTCTTGCTGATTAGCAGTATGTTCTATTCGTTTGAAATACATCGGTCGTTGAGACATTCTGGTTGCCATAGGTTTTTATATATCTCTCTGTCAGGGAGAAGTCTGGCCGACAGGGTGGAGTCTCCCCAAAATGGTCTGAGTTCGCACAAAGGTGAAGGGTTCAGTGTAGTGTCTTGCCGACCTGATAGGGTCTCGCCGAAATGGAATGGTGGTCTCGGAATGAGCTCTCTCCAAAATGAGGTGGCTTCGATGAAAGGTCCTATCGATAGATTGAACTCTCGCCGAAAGGATTTTTCATCAGAGAGAAGTCTGGCCGATAGGGTGGAGTCTCCCTGAAATGGTCTGAGCTCACCAAAAGGTGAAGGGTTTGGTGTAATGTCTCACCGACCGAGGGTGATCTCACCAAAAGGATGTGGCTTCGAGGTAATTCTGGCTGACTGCTGGTGGTCTCACCGAAGCGGAATGAGTTCGGGGCGAGGTCTTCCCCACTGGTGTTGATCTCGCTAAAGGTTTGTGGCTTTGGTGTAATGTCTTCCCGACTGAGGGGAAGTCTTGGAAAAATGAAAAGGTTTGAGCTTGGGGAGAAAGGAAGGAGTTTGGTGTGATGTCTCACCAATTGGGTGAGGTCTCACCAAAAGATGAAGGGTTCGTTGTAGTGTCTTTCCGACCCGATAGAGTCTCCCCAAAATGGTGTGAGCTCACAGAAAAGGAATGAGTTCGGGGAGATGTCTCGCCAACTATGCAATTTTCTTGGTGATGAAAAGGGGATATTGATATGACTCCTATTGCCCACTGTGATGTTTGGCTGATTCGTTGGAGTCTCATCGAAGGATTTTTCCTTCGGTATAAGGTCCTACCGACCGACGGGGGTCTCGCTGACATGGAATGGTGCCTTCAGTGTAATGTTTTGCACTTGGTGTAATGTCTCACTAACTGAAGGTGGTCTCACCAATAGTGGTTCACAAGATTATAGGCATCGGGGAGACTCCTAACTGAATGGTTGGTCTTTGATATGAGGTCTTGCCGATGGTTTCACTCTTTGGTGTAACTAATGGAAACCTGCTATGACCTCCTACCGACTGGACAATGTCTTGCCAAATGCGGATGTCTTGCCAATGGAGGAGCAGAGTGGTATGACTCTTAAGGACTCGCTATGATGTATGGCCAATAGCGATAGTTTAGGCGATAATTTTGGACATCGATATAACCCTGGCCACTCACTATGAAGTTTTTCTGACAGTTGTAAGCTATGTTGATTGCTGCTGTGAAGTATAATCGCATCAGGGAGACATGACTAGTGTCTCACCGACATGCGATTATGTTTGAGGAACTTTTGACTACCTGAGAGTATTGTGTGGCATGTGTTCCACCAATCAGAGGAAGCTAAAGGGGTGAGCCAATGGCAGTTTGACTGATTGACTATTCTTGTGAGGAAGATCAATAGAGCATAAACAACATGGACTTACTCTAAGATCAAAAGCGATGGATCAGCTCGGTGAACCATGGCATGGGGATCTAACATGAAAGTATGATGCTACTTCCAGAGGAGGTCAACATGCAAAAAGATCTTGAACGAGAGGAAATCCAAATGGAAGAAGAGGCCACGAGTCTCAGGGACAACTGTGGTGTCTACTGGAAAAGGTAGATTGACATTAATGATAATGCTCTGGACATTCAAGGCAGCTCTGATGGAAGTTCAAAGGTGGAAACAAAGGCCAGAATTTATTGCAATGGTTGAAAAAGATCTAAGGGCTACTCCTGAGGGTGATATTTCACCGACATGGACACCGGGGATGCACATTGAATACAACATTAACTTCATTCCAAAAGATCTAAGGGCCGATCCTTCTGTAACAGACTGATTTTGTAAACCCTAAAACAAGGGGCCAACACATTATTTTTGGGCATGTTCTGTATATATGGCATTTTTGCCTCTTTTTAGAATGATTTTTTTTTGAGAGAACAGTAGTAGTAGAGAAAAAAGGGAATACATAGAGAGATAGATTTTGAATAGTAGGAATTTTCTGTAGTAGAGAAACTTAAGAGTAGAATAGAGTAGGAGCTAGATTCAACAGAGGCAGTACTGTATCTTTCAAGTTTTCCTAGTATAGGTGGAGACAATTTGAAGACATGGATTTTTTGTACACTGGTGATTGTGCCAGATTTGTAAATGTTGCTTACCTATTTCACCAATAGTAGAAGCAACCAGATTTAAATCTACTTCATATTATGCTTCAGAATGGTAGTTATCTTGGGTTAATCATTTGATTTGCAAAGCTTTCAAGGAATGAAATTTTATTTTATGTTTTGTCTAAATGGTGATTTCCAATCTATTGTTGAAGTTAGCACTGTGAATGAATGAAATTGTGTGTTAATCACAAGTTAATTTTTTTCTCCAGTTTTAGTTAGCAATTCCTTGAAAGGTAACAAGTCTGGTTAAGTTGGATGAATTATTATTCTCTTCAGTTCCAAAGCTTTGATCTATCTTTTTCTATTTCTTTAAAAACCCCAGTTAAAGTAGGTTTGAATTTATGTTTGATCTTAGAACAACCTAGAAGCTCAACACCAGCAGGCCCCTTGAACATTATAGTTCACATAAACCATTGAATGAAATCAGTACAGTCAAGAACCGATTACCAAGACCTTGGGAGTTAGATATCCATATGTTATTCTTTCTCTTTTAGGAGAGCATAATAGTAATATTTTTTTTACTATTGTTGTGCTCATCTAAACCATCAACAAAGATATAACCAACATCTCATCAGAGCTAAATAGATTGATAGGCTAATTGATTAATTGATTGTTTGATAAGATTGTTGATTTATGATATGTTATGATGATAGGAGCCTTCAACAGTCCTCATGTCGGGGGAGAATTTCCTAAAGACTTTGGATTTAATTCCACATCTAGATCAAGCTGATCTAAATGTGATTGGATGATGTGGATTGACTTCTTTTCTTGACATGCCCCAACATAGGATTAACAAGGGACTTTTGACTACTTTGGTAGAGATGTGGCACAGTGACCATAACACCTTTCACTTACCCATTGGTGGGATGATAGTGACACCAAAGGATGTTTACCAAAATTTGAGGATTCCTATTGTCAAAGAGTTGGTTGTGTATGATTCCACTAAGCAGGGAGGTACAAATGCATTGTAGAGTCTCTTTGAGGATGACCAGATTTGTGGTTATGAGATTCCATGACAAGAGATTGTTGATGCATATGTGACATTTTCATGTACTCTTGTTGGATTTATTGGAGGATTCTTACTTGACCACAGGTCGAAGGGACTCTCAGTCGGTTGGGGTCAGATTTTGGAGAGCATGATCACACAAGGGACTAGATATGCATGGGGATCTTGAATGCTTGCACATTTGTACCATGATCTACATCAGGTTGTGTACCTTAGAGCATCAAGCTTATCAGCTGGAGTTACATTGCTACAGATGTGGGTGTGTAAGCATATAGTTGTGACTTGTCCCATTGCAGATATATAGTGGCCAACCAATCGTCCATATGTTCACAAATACACAGGTTTGGTTATCTAGCATAAGCTGGGAAAACTAGAGTATTGGAGGAGGGTATTGGATGATCTTGATATAGTTACATGGAGGCCATATCTTTACTATGAGCAGTGGATGGAGGATGACACTGAGATACCCTATGTGTGCATGGCTAGATACCTAATTGGGAGGACTAAGTTTGTGATATAGAGATTCATTCTTGGGATAGTGCTACAACAGTATGGTAGAGTACTAGGGACTCTAGCCAGTGATATGTGAGTATCACCTAGAGATTATAAAGGTTGCAATATCAAAAGAGTATTCCCACTACTTCTCTGTGCATCCCTTCCCATGGATATCTAGTCCAGAGGAGCTAGTACCTACACTGGATGATGATGAGAGGGCACCACCACATGCACCTAGGCAGAGGAGAGATGGAGGAGATGAGGAGGAGGGAGAGAGCACTGATGATGGAGACAAGGATGGAGATGGTGGAGGTGGCAAAGATGGTGATGGAGGTGATGGTGGTGGAGGTGGTAGGCCAACATTATTTCTTAGAATGCCTTGGAGGAGGAGATTACTAGTGGCTACAACATAGTAGCATGTTCATATTTGTTTGCCTTCACAGTAGAAATAGACACAAATAGATACATTATAGTCATAGGTACAGGCCTTATAGAGTTAGCTGGCTCATATACAAGGTCAGATGCAGACACAGGCTCAGGCTCAGACGCAAGAACAGGCACAAATTATCATGCTAATAGAAGAGAGAAATAGCTTGAGACAATGGTGTGAGCAGGTAGAGGGACTAGTAGAGAGACTACAGAGAGTGACAGAGGTTACTACCACAAAAATATGCTTAGATAGGTTACACATGTCACAAGAGAGGCAGAGTACTACAGAGGATGATATCATGAGGTAGTGCCTCCAGAGCGACGGGCTAGTTATGCTTAGTCTTCCAGTGCCCCCAGTCATTCTAGGACTACGAACAGCGGTGTTACAGGGCCACCACCTCATGAATATCTAGGGGTAGGGCCATTGGGTGGTGCAGTAGGAGGTACAGGGCCGACGTTGTCTACGGCCAGCAACACATAGTCATTGTGATGATCCTTGATGTATTTGAGACATTTGATGATGTATACACTGATTATGTTGAGATATTGATTCACTGCCATTTTGATGTTATATCTCTCCACTTTTCTAGACATCATTATATACTTGAAATTATTATTTTGAGATTTATATGATATGGAGCAATGATTAGTGATTCATATGTTATCTATGATGGATTCCTATGATGGATGCATTTTATTTCTATGTTATGTGTTATGTGATGTTTTAATATGATGATCTTATGGCTGATGTATGGATGCAAAGATGATGTGATAATGCATAGATTATGATTCTAAATGCTTTATGGATGATATTTTTATGTTATTTGAGATGAATGTGATTATGCAAATGATATGTGATGCAATTTATTTTTGTATTTTCCTAATGCAAATATATGTGATGTAATGCATGAATGAATGTATGATGTAATAATGCTTTCTAATGTATGTATGATATGAAAATGATTATGCAACTACATGAGAATGATATATTTTTGTTAATTTCAAGTATACCCAATCTTTTAATGATAGAGATAACATCACTTTAAAATCTTTCCAGCCTTGGAAAATCCATAAATACAAATGGAAAACTAATATGGATGCAATTTAACTTAACCATGCAAATCTAAATATGCAAAGCTGTCATTTTATCTGTCTATTTGTCATGCTTTTATCATCATTGAGCCTTTTGAATTGTTGAAAGTGAGTACAAACATTGATGGTATAATTAAACCATGATGACCTGAGTACTACTTTCATGATTTTTGATATTGCAAGTTAACACAAGCATCTAGGTATAATTAAACCGAGATTACTTGAGCATTTCTCGCATAAATAGACAAGAGTTAATCGCTTTCCTATGCAAATTTGGAATGTCATCAATGGTACTTCATAGAGCATGTTCCACAACAATTTGCACAGTAATAATGATCAACTCATAGACAATAAACAAAGAAAAAACATTCTCTTTCCTTAATCCTCTAGTTCATGACATCATCGAGTTGCTCCAAAGATATGATAACAAAAATCAAAGTACAACAGTTGAACATTCATGCTAAAGTGATAAAACCATGATTCAAAAGAACATCATCCATTTAGATTTGTTTTGATTGCTTGATTTTAGTTGTTTGATATGGATGGTTGATGTGTAAAGTTTGATCATTGATGCTTAATGTTAAGTTGCACTATGATCATTATGTTTGTTGTGTTTTCTAAATGTTGTTTGTCTGTTAGTTTAAGCTTAAAGTTTATTACCCCCAGTGAGTTCAAGATTTTTCACCCAGTCTAGGGTGAGACACGACCACAATACTAGGATATGTACATGAGGTTTTGAGATGATATGAAGAATGATGGAAAAAGAGAATGACCAACACATGCTCAAATAGATGGAAAAGCTAATCTATCACAAATAGCACCTGTTGCTAGGTTTTCACTACTTTTTTTTATTGCACTTTTTCAAATTTTATGATTTTTTTTTTGTATTTTTCCTTTTTTCATTTTTTTTCTATTTTGACTTTGTTTTTTTTGGATTTTATTTTTTTTTATTTTTTTGTTGTCACCAAGACGCCTGTTTGCCAAGTTTTCAACTGGGTAATGATTTTTTTTTAAGACATTTTCTAATTTTTTTTGTATTTTTTTAAGACTTTTACTGTGCATTGGATGAATTAGGTATAGAACTTCTTGAGATGTAGACTGTTGATAGGTTACTCAAAAAAATCCCCTTTAGGTTTAGATAGATGATAGGCTCTAGATCTGTAGACTGATATGATGACAAAGGGACCTAGCCAATTTGGTTCAAATTTCCCCTTCTCTTGATTCAACTTATTTCCTGGATTCTATTTCAAGACCAAGTCACCAACCTAAAATGCTCTTGGTTTTACTTGGTGATTATAACTCCTGAACATCCTTTGTTGATAGGCTTTCAAATTATCCATAGCTTGCTGACAACGATCATCCAACAGTTCTAACTGTTGTAGCCTAGACACCCGATAATCATCATCTGAAATGATCCCCTTTAGTGACACATAGAGTGATGGTAGCTCAACCTCAATAGGTAAAATGGCCTTTGATCCATATACAAGAACATATAGTGTGGCTCTTGTTGGGGTGCGAATGGTGTTTCGGTAGGCCCACAAAGTAGGGTTCAGTTGAACATGCCAATCACGTCCAACATCGTTGACAATTTTCTTTAAGATTTTCAAAATGGTTTTGTTTGAGGCCTCTGCCTATCCATTTCCTTGAGGATAGCAAGGTATAGAAAATCGATGTTGGATATGAAACCTTTCACAAAGTTCTTAGACATCTTGATTCCTGAAAGGTCTACCATTTTTAGTGACAATGGATTGAGGAATGTTGTACCGACAGATGTTGTAATTTAGGATAAAAGAGGCAATTTTTTTTCTTGTGATTGTGGTTGCCATGAATTTTACCTACAAGATCTAGTCCCCACTGATGGAAAGGCCATGTTGATGCAAATGGTTGTAGCTCTTAAGCTGGTGCATGAATGAGGTTGCCATGAATTTGACATTTCTAACATTTCTTGACAAATTGAAAAGACTCCTCCATATTCGGCCAGTAATACCCCAAACATAGGAGTTTTTTAGCGAGAGTTAGTCCACTTGAATGAGTTCCACAGATGCCTTCATGAACCTCATGTAAATAAATTTCTACTTTGTTACATTCAAGACACTGAAGGAGGTACAATCCAGACCTTGTTGATAATGTACATAAGCTATTAAGGTATGTCAAGTTGCTTGTAATAAAGTTACGTTTTTTGTTTTTAGATAAATCTGGTGGTAGGGTATTATCTCTTAGATAGGTGTAGATCTTCCCATAGATAGAAGAGTCAACTTTGACTAGATGGTATATTACTTGGGATTCGGGGTTATCATAGGCAAGATTAAACAATTGTTCCACCATGAACTCATAACGACTTCATTTTTTAGGTATCTGTAGGAGAGAAGCAATGGTGGCCATAACATCAACAAATTTGTTATCCCCTCTTGGAATCTACTCAAATTTTATCTCCACAAATTACTTCTTGAAATCATCCACCATTCTTTTGTACAACATCAGTTTATCATCTTTTGTCTGGTAGTTGTCATTAACCTAATTTATGACCAATTGAGAATCTCTATAGACTTGCAACACTATGATTTTCCACTCTACATCTGTCATGATACCAATGCTCAATGCTTCATACTTAGTTGTGTTTTTAGTGCAAGGGAACATTAACCTATAGGACTTTGGAATGGTGTGTCCTTGTGGCATGACAAATAGAATTCTGACACTTGATCCATGTTGCGTGTAAGATCCATCAAAATATAACATCCACTATTGTGTTGACACTATAAGGATATTTGCATCTAGAAACTCAATGTTCATGGGATGATCATCTTGTAGTGGTGCTTCAACTAGCTAGTCCGCTATCACTTGGCCCTTGATTGCTTTCCTGTCCACATACTGGATGTCAAACTAGCTCAATATTATTACCCACTTGGCTAGTCTTCCTGTCAGGGAATCTTTGCTGAGTAGATACTTCAATAGATTAATTTTTGCTATGAGTTTGGTGGTATGTGTTAACATGTAGTGTATTAGTTGTTGAGTAGAAAATACTACCACCAGACAAGCTTTTTCAATAAATGTGTAGTTGATTTCATAGCCATTCAAGGTTCTGATGATGTAATAAATAGCCCTTTCTTTTCCCACACAATCTTCTTGTTCCAGTAGAGAGCCCAAAGATACCTTTGTTGTTGCTATGTAGAGTAATAATGGTTTTCCTTCAGTTGGTGGTACCAGTATGGGTGGTGACATCAGATACTATTTCAGTTGATTAAAAGTTGCTTCACATTATTCATCCCGTTTGAAAGAAACATTCTTGTGTAGTAAGTGATTGAAAGGATGAGTTTTATCTGCTAGTTATGTGATGAACCTTCTAATAGATTTAAATCCCTATAAAGATATAAGTTGGATGATATTTTTGGGAGGAGGCATCTCCATGATGGATTTGACTTTCATAGGATCCACCTTAATGCCTTTAGCTGATACTATATATCCTAAAATTTTAGCTGATGTCATGCCAAATACAGATTTCTTGGGGTTTAACCGCACATTGAATTTCTCCAACTGAGTGAAAATTTTATCTAGGATTTTCAGATGTCCTTCCCTAGTGAATGATTTGGCCAACAAGTCATCTACATAATCCTCCATAAAGGTGTGCATAACATTCTTCTACCCAAAAGGAATGGAATTCCAATAGAATGTACCCCATGGGCATGTGAAATTAGTTCTCTATTGATCTTCTAGGGCTATTTTGATTTGATTATAACCCAAAATTCTGCCCATAAGTGATAGCATTGCTTGACTTGATGTTAAATCCATGATGATGTCAATGTTAGGAAAAGGAAAATCATCTTTCGGATAAGCCCTGTTAAGATATCTAAAATATGTACATATCCTGATGTTGTTATCTAGTTTTGAAACTGGTTCAATGTTTGAGATCAATTCAACATAATCAATGGGTCAGATATATCCTACGTCCAATAGTTTCTTCAATTCAGTTTTCACCAATAGGGTGATGTGCAGATGCATTTTTGTCAATTTTTGCTTCATTGGATTCACTCTAGGTGGTAGGGATAAAAGGTGCATAATAAGATCTGGATCTATGCCTGACATGCCAACATAAGACCAAGAAAATTTGACTTGTCTCTCTTCAAAGAATTTAGTGAAGCTTGGTTTTTCTTCCTCTATCATGGATGCTTCTAGATGTAGGGTCTTCACTATTTTAGCTATGCCAATGTTGATGGATTGTGTGCGCTCAACTAGTACTGAAGATCTCTCATGATAGTGTTCGATAAGAGTGTCAAATATCCCATCCTTCGGTACCTTAGAGAGGTTTTCACCATTAGATGCACTCTTTATTTTTACTTTTTCTTAATCTAATACTGCCATTAAATGGTTTTTTCCATTAGATCAATTTTTGATATTCATTTTGTAGCTGAGAGATTTGGCACTCCCCTTATCTGAAGCTTCGTTATGAGATTTTCTAGTGGAACATGTTTTAGGATCATCAGAGCAAAGGGAATTTACAATGGCATCATCATTTGGAAAAATAGGGATGTCAAGCAGCTTGGTTTGGTCCCAATCAATTAGTTTAGGGTGTACCAATGGCAAGGAATCATCAAATTGGTTAAAGTCATGATGGCAATGTCATCAAAGTGTTTGATAGCAATATTGAGGTCTATGATGTTATTCTCTTTGTTGGCCTCCTACAATGATCTAACAACTAAGCCCTTACAACTGTGATTCAAAGATTGAACATCTAAACCAAATATCCATTTCAATCATCATGAAGGTGCTTTTAACTTGTTAACCCAGGGATGTGAACTTGAAATGGGTCAGCATAGTATGTGCACTAAGGATCCAAAGTAGCCATATTCATTCTACAACTAAGAAAAACATAGTGCTAAAGGTAAATTGCTTAGAAAAAATAGCATAAGCGTTGAACATCAACCAACAACTATACTAAGTTGAAATGCATGACATAAACAAAAATTTGAACAAACAAATAGGAAACTATTCTATCTGGTTTAGCTATAGGATTTGTCACAAAATGGAATTCTAGTGGCTAGATGAATAATCAGTGTCAGATTCTTAACTAATTACTAAACATAAAGTAATAGCTAAAATAAACTAAACTGAAGGACAAAATGCTCACCAAGTGGGCCCCCTTGGATGAGTATCCTCTAAGACTAATGTAAAATTAGATGCACAAACTTACAAATTTATTTTATTCATTGGAAAATATGAGAACAATAGAGTAGTGTAACTGTATTATTGAAAACTAAGAATGCAAATACATCATCAGATTGTGCAACCTCCTGAGAAGGAGCATCTGAGTCTTAATTATAGGAAAAGAAGCTACTAACTAATCACCTAGAAAGGTGGTGAAATCCAATAGATTAGGAGGACACCACTTTAGGGAAAGCACAAAAAGTGCAGAGGTGGCTACACATGCACGAAATCTGGTCAGACATGCTTGCCTCAATGTAGATTTAGCACAACAGTAATGCCTATGTTAACTCAACAACAATAAAGATCATTTACAAGGCGGTTACAACTCAATTTGCATGAGGAATCTCTTGCCATCGACCTCCATTGACCTTTGAATGATTCCTTTGTTGAATGTTATGGTGAACGACCAGCTTGTGGAATCTTCTCAATTTAGTGGCCTCTAATCATATCTTCATGGAAATATTAGTACGCAAAATAATTGCATATTTGTAACTATATTAAAGAACATTCATTAATCCACATGTAGAATTAACACAGATAATCCACATAACATGTCAATGTTATTAAATATTTGTAGAAATAAAATTGGGCCCAATGTCTATGGTTTTAGGGAAATATCAACATTCAAACATCAGGGTCCATGACAACTCCAACAAATAGATCATAAATTCTACCAAAATTAAACCATAAACTAGACTCATCACTCCTCTGAAGGATCTATCTTGCTCAAAGTCTAATCATCTTCACTAGAGTCATCAATATGTTGTGATCCAAATTCAAGAGGTCTAGACTGTAAGCTTTGTATCTCCATATGTGTTGGTGAATACCTTTTTATCACATCAATTTCTTTGTCATGACAAGATTCTTCAGAGAGAAAGTCCCATTCATACTCATTGGAATCTGTTTTGGAACTATCTCGCAATGGAGGATTCACTCAACAATCTGCTGCCTGGTTTCTTCTTTTGAATCTTCTCTTCCTAGTCCTATTTTTTCATTTGCATTAGTTATGGTAGGCTGTATTGGTTCTATGATACCTTATTTTCTTTCGCCGAAAAGACCTTTTCCCTTATATCCCATCTTTTCTAAAATAGAAAATCCTTTTCCATATGGTTCTATTAGTACAATTGAAGTTGATGCTTGTGATGCTTCTTTATCTTTGTACAACTAGTTTAAAACATTCTTGTCTTTAGATTCATCCACTAAAGTGCCTGCTTTTACAAACTTACCATCAAAGAGTGTGGTTAATTGTGAAGATTGTTGTCTTGATGTGGATGGTTGCCCATAGGATCTTAGCAAAGTAGAAATTGTGAAAGACACAAGGACTGCTCAATTGAATATTCCCCCATTCCTTTGTCTTTCTATTGGATCTTTTGAAACCATTTTGATAAGGAATATAGTGGTCTTTCATTGTTTGAGGACATGGAATCACTGATACCTTTGTCTTTTGACTGAACCTTTTCCTCAAGCTGATTTGACCTTCCTTGTTTAATGAACCAGGAGTGATGACTTCCTTGTTATGTGGTACAAAATTATCTTGGACTGATTTAAGAGTGTTGCAGTATTGAGGATTGTTGGAATTAGTTGAAATAGTAATCTCTTGTCCATTGAAAGGAAATTTCAAACCTTGATGATACATTGACGTCACTGCTTGCATTTTGTGGATCCAAGGACATCCCAAGAGTATATTGTATGTCAACTCCTTTTCTAACACTTGGAAAATTATATCTTTTACAACTGGTCCCACTTGAATTGGTAACATTGTCAATCCTTGGGAGGATCTCTCTTCATCATCGTAGGATTTTATGGTGATTTTTCTTCTAGCGTCAATTGAATTTTATGAATATCCAAGTGCACAGATAAGTTTTAGAGTGCATATATTTAGGCTAGCTCCACCATCTATTAGAACATGTTTGACCTAGTGTTTGTGAATTAAAACCTCAATGTGGAGGGCAACATTGTGTGGATGGATGAGTGATACATCATCATTTTCAAAAAATGATAGGCAATGAGGTGCGGTCAAGTGTCCCACCATAGCTTGGAATTGACAAACTTCCAGATTATTTGGTACTATGGTGATTACTAGAGCTTGTTCTAGAATTTCTTTGTGAGTTCATGAAATTTTGAGGAGTTCCAATATGGATATTTGAGCTAGGATTTTCTGCAATTGATCAACTATGTTGTATTGAGTTGTAGGGGTAGTAGGTGTCTTAGATGCAACCTCTTTCAATATTACTTTGGCTTGTCCTCTTGTGGTTACATTGACTGTTGATAATCTTATTTTTCTCTGATTTTAATGACATTAATCTGATTATCAGTTGTAGCAACATTTGTGATCAGATGTTTTGGTATGATGTCATTAACTGGATTTTATTTGGTGTTGATGTGAGTGCCATTGAGTTGATTTACTTTTGTAGCAATGTCATCATTTTGATTATCAGTCATAACAATGTCTTGTTCATGCTCAATTGTGATGTCATTAATTGGATTATCAGCTGCAATAAGATCTTGGTTATCATGGGTTTGATCATCAACTACTTCGATATGATGAATGGTATAATTATAGACATAATTCACATTTTTCCCTTTGGTGTTTGATGAAGAGGATTCCCCCTTTTCATAGTTTGGTAAAGGATTCTTGAATGTTCCATGATCAACATTTGTTTTGGGACCTTCTACAAATATTTCCTTTCTATCAATCAAATCTTGTACCAAATGTTTCAATTGCATGCAATCATTTGTTTTATGACCCTTGTTTCTATGAAAATCACAATAATGTGCATCATTCCACCACGAAGGTTTAACTCTTGGTTCCCAATCTCATGCCTCTGGTAGTTTTATAACCTTGGCTACAAGAATCTCCTTCAATGTTGATTTGAGTGACTGTCCCAAAGGTGTAAATCTTCTTCAATTTGACGATCTTCGATATGGTGGTGGTTTAGATTCAGTATTGTCCAGATTGTTGTTTTGATTGGTGTTTTTATTGGCATTATAATTGTTGTTTGTGTTTCTTTTAGAGGTAGCAGCTGTCAAGTTAAAGATTGGTTTTGCATTTTGTGTTTTAGTTGCACCATCATTTTTACCAGTATTTTTATTTTTTTGCCAAAATTTTGGTTTATCACTACTATTATAATGATTGGAGGAGTTTGCTAAGTTGTTTCCTTCATTGTAAATTTTCAAGACTCCTCTCTTGACCAAGGCTTCTTCAATTTTGATTCCATTTTCAATCATTTTTTCAAAGGTAAGTGGACATTGCAATTCAAGTCTATAGCTCATCTCATCATTTAGATTGTCAATGAAGATTTCCATCTTTTCCTTTTCAAGTATGGGACGAGCATATCTTGCAAACAATCTTCTCCATATTTGTAAAAATATGAGGAATGATTCACCCTTTTTGTGTTTTGTATTGCAAAGTTCTTTCATGGTTATCTTGTGTTGGATGTTGTAGGAGTATTGGGTGATGAATTTATTAACCAACTCTTCAAAGGTCTTAATACCTTGTGAAAGTTTGGAGAACCATTCCATGCATTGGCCACTTAAGCTTCATGGAAACAATCTCATCAAGTAAGTCTCTTCATGTGCAAATTCAAGGCTCATGGTTCAAAATTACCTTACGTGATCTATAGGATTAGTTTTACCATTATACTTATCATACTTTGGAAATTCACAATTCTTGGGAAAAGGAATCATATTGATAGTTTGATCAAAAGGATATGGGCAGATTTATTGTAGTAGATATCTTTTTGTGGTTCCTCTTAGCATGTCTTGAATCTATTGTTGGATATTTTTCATTTGATGAGTTAATGTAGCCATTGGATTTGTGTTTGGTGGATCAATTTCAATTCTTTTAGGATATCCTTTTAGTTGATTAACATCAAAGTCATGTGGAAGTTTGATACCTTGATTAGCCAACATTAAGAAATATTTTTCCCCATCTTTTTCAAAAATATTTTGCATGAACTTATGGAACTTGTGATCTTGTTGAGTTGTTTGCATGTCTTCCTTAGTAATTTCATCATTTTTTCAGGCTGGTGGAATCTATGGAATGATTTTTCTTCACCTTCAACCATGGTGTTTTGAGTCTCTGTTCTTTTTCTTTGAGTTTCTACTTTTGTGATCTTGTTTGAATGGGAATACAATTGTTATAATTTTCACTAAACTTTGATCTTTGTTTGGAGTACCAAGGATAATAACTAAGTCAAATAGAATGACAAAATCTATTGATGAGACTAAGTTAAATCTGATTATACAACATTGTTTCGTGATGAAGGATGACAGATCATGATGATGAAACTCAACTTAATAATAAGAGGTGTGTTTGATGATTAGGCACTTTAAGATGTTAGATCTTGGTTTAGTTTGAAGAATTTTACTTACAAAGACTAGTTTCAACAAGTTTAAGATGCTGTTGTGACTGAGAAATGATTCTATTTTGAAAGGATCCTTAATTCTGGTTCAAACTGACGGATAGATGGTGAATTTAGATCTCTAGCTTTGAATTTATTGGATGTGCTAAAACATGGTATGGATGCACTAAAAGATGGAACATATGCACTAGTAAATAGCTTTGATGCGCTAGAATGTCCCCTAGATGTGCTAATAAATGAATTGGATGCGCTAAAAGATGGATCAAATGTGCCATAAAATGCACTAAATGAGATAAATGGACTCGATGCACTAGAAAATGACTTAGATGCACTAGAAAATAAGTCAAATGTGCTAAAACAAGCTAGGGATGCGCTAGACTGCCCCTAGATATGATTTAGCTTGGTATTCTATTGGATTGTTAAGTAAATGTGCTAAACAGGTTTGCAAATGCACTAGAAAATGGAACAAATGTGCTAGAAAAAAACCTAGATGCCCTATGAAAGGTTGTGAATGCACCAAAAAATGACTTAGATGCACTAGACTGACCCTAGAGGTGATTTCAACTGGGTATTCTGTTGGATTATCAGGTGAATGCACTAAACAAATTTGCAAATGTGTTGGAAGATGGAACAAATGCACCAAAAAGTAACCCAAATGCACCATAAGATAAACTAAATGCATTAGAAAATGACTCAGATCTGCTAGAAAATGTTAGTGATGCACTAGAAAATGTCGTGGATGCACTAGAAAATGCCCTATATGCGCTAGGAAATTTTGTGAATGCGCTAAAACAAGGAATGTATGTGCTAAGCTAGAAGTGTTCAATGTTTTTGACAATCTGTTTGGTTATTTTTCTTTTAATCAGTGAAATGGATGTTTTCAGGGGATAATCTTCTTAAATAGATGATTTCTTGAAAAATGACTTCAAACATAAGATCAAGTCATAAAATAGTTTTTTCAAGCCTACAATCTAAACATTAAGTGTATGTTCAAGAATCTGTTTTGATTCTTTCAATTTCCATAAGAATAGCACAAGAGAAAACAAATCAAACACTTTTCTAATGTCAAGGGTCACTTAAAATATCATCGCCCACATCTTAGAACTATTTCAACTCACACAACTGTGTCACCCCTAGAGGGCACCTGCGTTTTTTCCTTTATCGGGTCTTAACCAAAGTTGAATCCTCCACTTTTGGGCAGTAATCCCTAGTAGTTATATGGTGAGTATCTTGGGGGTAGATTCTTCCCTCCCCTTGCATTGTGAATATTAAAAGTGTTTGAAAACTGACTCGACTGGCTTCTACACTTAAGGTTCATAGTAAGGGTTTTCGTTTGGTGTGGAAATGGATATACTCCCTTAGGAGACCTCCCAACCTTTACAACAAAGGCTTTGGGGATGGTTATCTTGCACACTACCGTTGAATTGCGGGTTTACCGAATTCACTTTTGATTATAGTGGATCAAAAAACTTGGCTTTACCTGTTCCCACTTAGGTCATTCTCATAGGGTGAGTAATTTTTCCCACTATGGTAGGCTTTCTAAAGGTGTTAATATAAACCAAGAAATAGTAGTGAGTCTGGCATTCTGGTCACCCAGTGAAGGGGAGAGCATAGGCTTATCACTTTACAAGCACAATAGGCAAGGGGTTCATTAACCTTCTAATTAAACTAGGTGCCTAATTTAATCAAATGAAATCAATAAAAAACTCCAGCCCCTACAAACACTGTCAGTAGTTTGATATAATTGTCTTCGACAAGCGTATTAAGTGCCTGCAACACAAAAAATATTGACCACCTCTCAAAAATTTGAATTTTTGTAAAGTAAAACAGATGCACTAAAACATTAACCACATGCGCTAAAAGATTGCACCAATGCACTAAAAGAACCCCTAGATGTGCTAAAATATGATCTAGATGTGTTGGAAGATGCTCTGAATGCATCGTAATAGGAAATGGATGTGCTAAAAGATGTTTCGTATGCACCAAAAGAAATAATGGATGCACTACACAGAAGTTCACGTCCAGATCTAGGCCCCACAGTGGGTGCCAAAATGTATCGTGAAGTATTGAAATATGTGAATGTAAAAACAATAGATACAACACAATCAATGATACATTGCATTAGAGAATTCAAATCACAAAAAGAATTGAATTGAAACAAAGCAAATTCCCTAAAATTGTCCCATTGTTTCCTATCTTTAGGGATTCATTAAATCATAATGGCTCTCAGATTTGTGTATGCACTATGACCTTTAGAATGACAACTTTAGGAACAAAATGCTAGAAAATCCAAGAAATCTATTCCTACATGATGATTGAATTATATGATTTGATGAGTGGTATGATAATGATGTTGTGATAAAGATATGATGCTAAATTCCTTGATACAAATGTTGTATAAAAACTACTATGACAACTAAGATGCAACTAATATTAAAGCCATGATTATGCTAAACTAAATGCTTTTAACTGCTAATTGCCAAATACTCAAATGCTCGCAAATACTTAAATAAAATTTTTGTAGAGTAAGATTGTTCAAAGTTGGGATATGAAATGTTGGAGAATAATGTTGTATTTATAGGATTTCCAAGGCATAAAATGATGTGGCAGCAACCAACGGTTAGGCTTTTAGCTGGAGAGATGAACAATGCAGAATGAAGAAGTTAGAGGGAATAATGGAGAGTATTCCCTTTAATAGAACACTTTGCCAAGTGTGAGAGAGAATAAATGGAGAAAGAGAGCTAGGTGTCTCAAGTTTGTTTTAGAATTTGTTGAGGAAAAATCAAATTTAAATATTAAGGATATTTAAACTCATGAGACACTTGATGAGGTGGCAAGAGGAAAAGTTGTAGACATGTAACTAAATTTAAATTTGGAATTATTCAAATTTAGTAAGAAGATATTAATTAAATAAAACAAACTATTTGAATTTGTTTATTTAATTAAGATTAGAGGAATATGATTTAAGATAGAAGAATTAGAAAATGTGAACTATATAAATAAATTTAGAATTTATTTATAAGTAGACAAAATAAGAGGTTTATTAATTAAATACCTTGTGTTTAATTAATTAATTATTGTGACCGATTTCAGGTGTATATAGGTGCGATTCTTAGGTGAAGAGAATTAGTCAATAATAATTCTGCAACATAAATGAATCAACTGGTTTATAAGTTGAGCCAAATGAACCATATAAATGCATTGGACTTAGTCCATGTCTTTTCCATTGACTCCATCGACCAAGTCAAGGCTTGTAGACTTTAAATGTATTGCTACGTTTCTCTCATACGTATCTTGGTTGGTGATACATAGCTCTTGCATAGTGTCGTGTATGTTTCCAAGTCAAATTCCAAAATGATGTCCAACATTGACACATATTAGCCATGGTCTTTTAATGTCAAAAGTAGTCTTGAATAAATCAACTTTCATTCAAAGTCTCTACAGCCTTTTAAATTAGCTTCTAATAAATAGTTAACATATATCACATGGTGCGCTATGATCAGATACATTGGTCAAAGAAAATTCTCAATGTACCTTAATATCATGCGTAAATGTTTATTGATCTATAAATAGATATATATGTATTATTTAGAGTTGTAGAAAGGTTTGAAGAACTAATTCTTTTAAACATTGATGGCATTGTTATTATACAAATCCAAAGGTGTAGCCTCAACTATGCTCATATATATATGGCACTTTAACCAAACATAACCAACACCTTTATTCTCATCATTCTTGTGCACTCTCTAAGGTTTCACTATATATTTAACTCTCGACTATTTTCCATGGCTGTGCTCTATTATATATTCATGTTTCCTCTCTTAATTTCATTTTTTAGTTCATATTACCATGTACCTATTTCCAAAAGCATTCTCACAATAATTATACATATAGTGTCTCCATTATATTATATACGCATTATTGTATATACTCATGAAATCATTCTTTATATAATATATTCCATATATATATATATCCATGTAATATATACCATTCCATCAGATGTTTAGCTCTCATTATCCTATTCTAAAAATGATAGTACGTGTATCTATATTCATCAACATATACTTATATATGTACACTTCTCTGATAAGCATAAACGCTTGTAAGTGTATTTGTGTATATAGACAAGCATATTCATTTTATGGTAATATGATAGTCAAGTAATCCATTTGATATTGAATGCTTATGACCTTGTAACCATATTCACACATATATATACATATAGTTTTTTCCTCATGTATGTACCTCTGTGATTATTCCTACTCACATACATGTGCATTTGCTAATGCTCTCATACATGAGTCTATATGTATTTATATATACGCCCATATACATGATATCTTTTACGTTCATATGAAATGATGTAAAGGTAACCATTCAAAAAGACCAAAAAATCAACCCAAGCACAGTCAACACAATGTCATAAGGAAGGAATCAAAGCTCAAATAGATAAACATCACCCAATGCATACAAAAGTATCAAGACTCTCAAATGCAGACATATCAGTTAAGGATGACTTACCTATTACCCTCAAACCGACTCAACTCAATCATTCTAATGTGATGTGTGCATATGCTCAGATAGTTTACTTTTACCGGTTACCTAACCAAGATCTTCTCTCGAGTGATACTTCCCCTCCCCCTAGAGAAATGAACATTTACATGACCACTAACACATGCCTGTGACAGTTAATTGTTCATAACATGTGTAGTATATTAAAACATCTCTAAAGTTAGAATAACAATAATTCAATAACCTTTCATTCTGATATATGCAGTATGTCACTACATCAACTGAGAAAACATCAAATGTGATAAAATTCATATTGATAACAAGGTACAAGCATAATCTATTCATCTCCAGAATTCACATTACATTCATATTTACCCTATGTAGTAATAGTAAATAGTAACTTCATAATTGGGATGTAACATACTTCCCCCCTTGTGAATCATCATCCTCGATGATCTATAGCCTTTTAACATATAGTTTAAGTCAAATAAATTTTTACTCACCATTTTCAAAATTACGTAATATTTATAAAATATTCATCCTAGATGTAACAACCTTTTCCTCCCTGGACCTTTCTTTGAGTGTCACCACTATCGCATAGGGAAATCTTGTATGCTTCACACATACTTATTCTCCCAAAGAGTTTTATTACACTATCATATAAACACATCCTAGATACAATAGTAACTATACATGACACCTAAATCATAGTGAATGGAAATCATTGTCCCATGAATTTATCCTTAGTATAATCCAAATAGTTAAGGAATGTTGGTGCATTGTACACTACACCATGGGTCCTATCCTTCCCCTTTTGCATTTACACTTTTAGACAACTCATAAAATGATTCCATCTGTCACTTACATATCCATTTCCCTTACCATAAAGTACTTCTTGATTACTTGTCCATCCCAAGCATAACATTGCTCTTGGACACCTGTCAAATTTTGACACTACTTCATACTTTAAGCTTTATATCACCAAAATTTCATCAATCTCTTTGATCTATTACTCCTTTTTGACATTCTATCAAGTCTATGGTTTTACCCTATTTCTAAACTTATTTCAGCTTAATAGAGTTCCCAACCTTCCTTTCCGTATAATGGTTCAAACTTCAATGTTAGAAGTTTATAAATCATTCAAGATTTAGTCTCCTATTTTTTCTTATTTGACTATAATATATTGCACATTCACTCAACTAAATGTTTCATAGTATGATCATGGTTTACACAACCCTATCATTATTTTCTTGTTCAAAATATAAATAACCTTCTCAGGAATACTAAGCAACTATTTTCCACAATATATTATTTAGTACCAAAATCCTATAAGTCAAGTTTCCAAATAACGTTGGTTACTTTGATGAGTTTTTCCACTATAACATTACATCAGTTTTACCGACATAGATAGATTGATTTGTCTTGTGTTCTACCACTTTCCTTCTAGAATCTCAAGAGAGTATACATGTCCTACCGATGATGACATATGGTCTTCATTTCCTAGCATACTAGACATTATCTTGCCACAATCCGTGCAACCTCTTACTCTATCTTTTCCTAGGTTATAGTGGATCCTCATCCAACAATTCCCTTTGTCATTCTTATGTCTTAAATTTGACATTAATTCCCTCGTTTCATTCCTAAATCTTCCAAAATTTTGGTACATAGGTTATTTTATATCCAATAATAGTCTATTCTTTGACTAAGTGATAACCTATTTTATGATCTCATGCCATCTTTAATTCCCATGTAATAATGGTTATAAGTTTTGCAGAGACAAATCCCATTTATCTTAGGACACCATACCACGGATTTGTTCTATCCTTAGATTATTTTCAAAGATGTAATCCATCTTTTTACTCAATCTAATTTTCATGATATAAATTGGTACTAATTTCAAGCATTTAATCCTTGTTCAATCATGCCAATCCCTAGAAGATATCAAATTTAATTGCATACCTAATTATCCAGCATGAATGTTTCTTGTTAGCTTCATGAATTCTCTTAATCATATAGGAGAGTCCCCAACTTTGGTATATCCTAGTTGAGAAAAAGTAACATCCCGATGTTCTACTCAGTAAAATTTTCCAACATTTCATGCTAAGTGAAAATTCTATGATGTCATGACATAACAATAGATGCTTCCTTTTGAGAGTATGTCTCTTTTAATATAAGAGCCACTCAAAATAGATTCTTGTCAATAATATGACTTTCTTTAACTCACTAGGTATCCTACCTATGTTTCCAATCTTATAGAATTTCATAAGCTCAAGTGATTTACACATTCCCATGGGTGAATCTCAATCTCAATATTCCCTTCCAATTCTTAGGATAGAGTCCTCAATCATTGACTAGTCTGATGTTATAGGTTTCTCTACCCCTATATATCCCAATCAAGACCAAATGTACAACTCAATCAAGTAAGTTATTCCCAACTAAAGAAGTGTTAATGAGTAGTTTAGTACATAACCCAACTCAATAGGTTAAATCTTATCCTAAGGTCTCTCTCTTTTTTTGAATGAACCTCTTGTTCGAATTAGGTTATTCTTAAACCAAAAATTTCTTTCAAGAGTAAGGTAGTGATCAAGTGATTAATCAAGTAAAGATAATTGATGCATTTTCATAGCGTCACATCTTGTTTTATATTTCATACCATCTCTATGTCCTAATAGCTAAACCTTATCATCCCTAGGTCTCTTAGCATAATAAGCTACAGTGTAAAGTTGCTTTACAACATGGATATATTCATAATATGTAGTATTACCACTTATATAAAGCAATAACATCATTATATAAATTCCCCATATAAGGTATATAGGAGTGTAGAGACACTTTCCTCAGATCATGAGTAACCTAGATCTTCCCTTTCTAATCCCATAGGAAATGATCTTCCCTATCATGATCAAATTATACACTTATCCTTTTCTAAGGCATCCATTATAATACTGTTTGATCTTCCAATTAGATATTTATAAGGTATGGGATGATAATAGGTCATAACCCTTGACCTTTCCATTTATCTTACTCAAAAAATCCTAATACCTTTTTCCTTGTGGTCATAAAATGCATGACTTAATTGTCATCATGACTTGTAAAGAAGTCATTAGTTCTTCCAAATTGAGAACATACCCACGTTTTTCATTGGGTGGGGTACTTAACTCGAGTCAATCCACTCTCTTCCTCCCCCCCTAGTGCCCCCTAGTGTTTCCATAACTTTTGATCTACTCAAATTTGAACTCCTAGTAAACACTTGCTTCCTTGAAATAATTAATCATTTCTTGTTGTTGGCTTCCTATTGCCCTTTTCTTGCCTTAATGGTATACTTTGAATATACTTTTCCAAAGTTAGATTCATGATTGTTTTCTATCTCATAGATTCAACATTTTGGATCATCCAATAGGAGATCTAATGAATAATCAACAACTTATAAGTTAAGAGACACATTGATACTCCAATTCTCTTCTGATATCCTTTTTTTGGAGAATTATCTATACTCTCATGCCTCTTTTATTGATGTACCTTTCAACTTGGAACATTTTTTTCCTTACAACTTCTATTGTTTTGATGCATAGTGCTTATTGTTTTCCATTTTCTTTTGGAACCTATATATGAATGTTGTTTTTCGCGGACTTGTTGGTGAGTTCATCTTATACTCCAACCAATCTTGATGAAGGGTACTCCCCTTACAATATAAACCTCACAAAAACAATAGATAATGGTACAAACAAAATGCAAGAAGGAAAGAAAATATTTTATATTATCACTGAAATGAAAATGAAATTACAACATTATATTTTCCATCACATGGGCTTTCTAATTACATAAATCTGCAAATCTACAAATCGAAGCCACCATCTACTCTTCTCTAGCCTCTTCCATGTAGCCTCCCCTTACATCCTTTATTTGGAAGGTGTAACTACCCTAGAATCTTCTAGAAAGTATAACTTCCTTAGGAAGATATTTTGAAATTTTATTAATTTTGGTATTACAACTTCGCGGGGTCATAACTTTTGATCCGACTATTATATTTTCTATTATAATCCTTTTAAAGAAAGGTATCGATAAATCTTGTTCCAAAAAGTAGGGCCTAAAGGCCAACTAATTTCATCTTCCACCAATTTTCAAGCTCATTCGGAGCCTCTAAGTGCCTCAAAATTGACCCCAAAGGTTTTACTAGGATTTTTGAAAATTAAAATGTTAATATCTCTCAAATGACAAATGGTATTGAAGTGATTTCTTCACCATTGGCTTCAATTTATCATTTTGGAGGTCTGTGTAAGATTTTGTGTCCAACTGTGCATAAATGCAAACTTACAAAAATAGTAACCCTACCAAATTTAGCCCTTATTGAAAGAAACAACATTTTTTTTGGGTGATATAAGATTGCTCTTACACCTTGGATGCTCCTGCATCAAATCTATATACTATCCAAACCTTTGGTCAAGCCAATCTTTTCAAGTGACTTTATTCCAATGCTTAGAATCTTATTCTCTTATAACCTTTAGAGATACCAAAGTTGTTTGGTCTCTTCTTCTCATCTTAATCAAAACTCCAATACTCATTGATTTTGGTTGGTTGGAACCATGCCCACATCATTGATTACTTCTTTCTAACCATTGCATTTTTTTAATCTTTTCCTTGGTACTAACTCTATTCTTGCAAGATCTTATCCTTTATACAAGAATTAGATTTATGTCAAGAGTTATCCAACCTTATGGATACCTCATTTGTTGACTCTCTTCTTCAATATGATTTATGCAAACATTGCATGCACATAGATTCATAGTGTTTTTACTAAATCCAAAAATTATTGTCTCTTTACAATTGTAGGTTGCTACAATTAAGGGGTTATCTCATTTCTTCTCATTTCCTTAGAGCCATATAACTATTTTGTAGAATAAAGGTATATACTGGTTATTCTTCCTAACCTTCCTACATAACCCAATTGCATAATCTTCCATAACCTCAGGTAATATCATAAGTTGTTGATTTAGGAGTTCCTACTCCAGTGACAAGTCTTAACTAATCCCAAATTTACACAAGTTACTAGGGATCTTATCTTCCTTTTCACTTCCCTACATTATTTTCCTTGCCATTGTGGTACAAGAATTTTTTAACCATTATCTTCTAATAAGGTTTACACATTGTTGTGTAATGAGCTCATAGGTTTTAGTGTAGAACCTGGCTCTGATACTAGATGTAATGTGCCAACCCTTCAGTGCAATATTTTTTTTCTAAATTTACACCATACGAGTAAATAAATTAAGTAACAAGTCATTGCAACAAAAAATTTCATTCTTTTATTGAGAATAGATGAACAAGATGTCATATCATATTACAATAAAGATTCTACTTCATTACAATAACTTCACAAGTTACAACAATACAAGAATACATAAACTTATATACATAGCTCCAATGAGATTTAGAATAAATAGTTGCAAGATAGTCAAAGATCTTCCCTTTCAAATCTTGGTTCTTCTATCACCTATTGTGGAGGAGAAGCATCACTCAGACACTTTTTCACCAACCTTAGACTCATAATGAGGTCCCCTTCACTTCTATCATTTGATAGATGGCCCTTCCTTTCAATGAAGAGATTGGTAGAGTAACCATGAATGGCAACCAACTGAGCATAGTGTTGTGTCCGACATAACTAGAACTTGTAATCCCACAATCTCAAACTAGCATGTAATATTGGATCATGGTGAACTGACAATGTAGTCTCCATAGCCACACATCTAAGTGGAGTCTTGTACATTCACACTACTTTGATCAAAGAGTTCTCATTGAGTACTTTGAATGAAATCATCTATCACATACACTACTCAAGGACAATTTGACTTAAGGCTATCTTAAGCTACACATAGGTATTGTCCTTCAATGGATAATCTGTCACCCCAGACTAACCTACAATATACTAATCTACTTGTAATGATTCTATTTAACAAGTACACAAGCTCCCTCCCATACTAGATTAACTACCCTAGGAGCAACACAAGATTTTATAGTGAATTTAATAACTTAGCTGGGTGTACCTCAAGTGCCTCTTTCATTCAATCAAGCCTAGTATATATTTAACTTAGAAATACACCATTCTCCTATTATGGAGTAAACACAAACACATTGCATCCCATGTTCAAACATATCTACTATAATTAAATACCTATGTTGTACAACATGTAACATAATTAAATACCCATGTCAAGTAATCTCGTCGACATATCTAGTATAATTAAATATTTGTGTCAAGCAATCTCTCCTATCATGGAGTACTTAAAAACACAATATAAAAACAACCTAAAAGCTTCAATTCCCTTTTTCAAAGACACTCTCAATTACTTCTATTGCACATAGTGAAAATAATTTCTAGGAAAATATAGAAATTCATAATAATTCTAAATAAATAACAAGAAGAAGAGATCCTTATGCCTATTATCACTTATCCCAATTAATGGAAGTAGTGCAACCTTTTCCAATCATAACTAAACTTTGAATAGAGCTTCCCAAAACAACTCCCCCTCTCTCGTTGATAGCACACTTCTCTCAAACAATTAGATACCTCTTTCTCACAAAATCTCACTCTTTTCTCACTCATAAAACATATGAAAGTAGATGGTAATAACTTAGAAATGATAAATAACAAACAATGTATAACTCTAGGTAAAATATGTCTCTCACAAGTGAATGAAAGATTGAATATAATGATCACAATAGAGGATGAGAATAATTATGAATGAATGGGAATAATGATAACCCAAGAATGAATGTGTTCCAAATGAAATGGTGTGACTATTTATAGAGTAGCTAGAATTCTGAAACCCTATAGTTAAGGCATAAAGAATGATACCAATTTCTTGCAACATGATTCAACATAAAGGTGGTGATGATAAAAGCTCAAAATCAACATAAATCATTAGTAGATCAACTTTATGATTGATAGAATTAAAAAGACTATTTAAACCAACACAGAAGAATTATAATATTTCTTAGAAAATGACATCTACAGGAAATGAAATCAAAGGTGGTGCCAAAACCTCTTCAACGGACTAAGTTGGTGTGATTCTCAAGTGAAGATAATTAATCAATGATAACTCTACAACACATAAAATGAATTGACTGGTTTATAGGTTGAGTTGAATGAACCATATATGATGCAGAGTCGGGGGAATTCACAATTCAACTCAATAGGAACCTATTTCACAACAATGGGCTTCAAATCATACACCCATCCTTCAAGGAAAATTAAATTCAAAAATTCTTGTTTCAAGACACCAAAGTTGAGAACATGGCTATAATCTTCTTTTGATTCCTATCTCAACCCCCAATCCCAACTTTGACAACTCAAACATGAGAACTCTCCAAAAGGTAGATTGTCCCAATTCAGTAACTAGGCCTTTAGACCCCAACTATAGACAACTTTACATTTATAAGTTCATCCCTCCTTTCCAATACTACAAAAAAGTGTAAAAGGGTCTACAAAACCATTAGGAAGCTTCACCCAACCTTTGTTCATGTTATTTTAACAAACTCTCATATTGAACCTGCACTTTTAACTCCAAACATGACTGAAAGACAACTTTTCCCAATAGGACAGTCATGAATAATGACCTCAAATCTAACAATTCCCCAAACATTCACACTAACAACCTTTTAGAACAATACAACTCATGAATGATTCATATTCCATGATCAAACTCATCAAATCACCACTATGCACTGTGATTTTCCAGATTTTCCCTAAATTGCAGACCTAGGGCTTCTGCCCAAGACCACCTTTCCATGCTCTATAACTTTGGAATCTTAAAGAATACATTCTCTCTACAAACCAAATTTCATGAGATTCCATTGGATAAATTAAGAGAAACACAATTTGTTTTGTATAAAAACCCTAAAAACCCTATGTTCAGGACAATTTTTAGAAATGGGATTGTTTGACCCTTTAAAATGCATTATAAAAATTACTAGTAAAAATATAGTTTTTCCCCAACATCAATATCCTTCCATCCATCCAATTTTTTAGGTCCGTAAAGTCCGTGTATGTCCATAATAACGTTTTTTCTGACTGTAATTTCAGAAAAACGTTTTCAGAATTGGCTGCCTTCACCAAAATCAACATAACTTTCTTAAAACACCATAAATTTGAATGAAACAAAAAGGAAATTAAAGTATAATCCAAGATATATCATTACACATGACTTCCCCATGTAAATATATCTGTACAATATGGTACAACAACCTACAAATGAACTTTACTAGTCAGAAATCAAAAAATACAGTTTATTCATGATTTTCTCTTTACAATGCTAACTCCACCCCTGCCTCGACCTATGTGAGGCTTATTAATACATTTTTCACTCCTAAATACCTTCCAAAATAATCTACCTACCTTCCATATTCAATTTGACTCTTGAGTTCCCCAAATCTTGCAATTACATTATTGACAAATTTGTCAATTTTGACAATTTTACATATTTTGCATTATTTACCCCCAAAACATTCTAAACACCACAAAAATTTCCTAATAAACTATATAATGATAAAATATGACATTATTTACCATATTCCATGGCTTGAATCACTAAACCCCTTAAAAACCCATTATTACATAGTTTTCCCTTTCAAGCATGATTGACAACATATCACCATTGCTTTACAAGAGGGATATCAAAATACATTCTAATGGTCTTTTTAAGACCTTATTGACTCATTTCATAACCTCAACTTCCTAATTCAACCTAAATCAATTATGTACAAGTAGGCCTCATGGAGGCTTGAAAAAAATTGGTGCTCCTACACCATTCTCGCCAAGAAGAAAAAACTCAAGTCTCTTGAGTTAGAAAAATGTAAAGCACTTGCAAAAAGAAATGAATCTTCACCACCTGCAATCACAAAAATTTGCATCTTCATTTTGACCCATGGATTTCTTTTCATTGAAATCATAAGCACAATAAGTGAACTGTGCCTTCCAATCATCTTATCATCTTGTGCATGCTCACACTCATCCATACACTCTATACCTTGATTTTCCTTCTGCTCTATAAACCAAAATGTCTCTACATCTGCTGTTTCAAGATAACAACAAACTTCTACATGGAGAAAACTGAAAATTCCATTAGTCTCATCATGAAACAATGAAGTAAATATCTCATTCTCATACCTTGGTGGCTCAATTTGTAACTGTAAATCTATTTCACCTTTGTCCTCTTTGTCATCAGGTGTAGGCACCAACTCTTCATGTTCTTCTTCCTTTGCCATTGAATCTTCTTCATTTGTTGTCTTCATGTCTTCAAGGTCTTCATTTTATACTTGTTTGAAATCTTCATTATCAACAATCTCTCCAACTTGTTTGCTTTTCTCTTTATCTACCTACAACAAAGTCTTCATATTCTTAGCTTGCTTTCTCTCTTGTCTTCTCTTCATCACAATCTTCTCAATAGGCTATGTGACCCCTTTCTTGATCTTCAAGTGCCAACTTGTAACTCTTTTGAGCAATTGATCTATCCTTTGCTTTAATTCTTCAATCTCCTTTTTCCTCATCTCTTCCTCTTTTCTCTTCCTTTCTTTTTCCTTTTGCTTCTTCTTCGTTTTCCTCTCTTCCTCTGCCAACAAATGTCTTCCCAATCTTCTCACCAAATCCATCTTAACAAGCAAGTATCTCCTTACTTCTATTCAACTTTTCTCTGCCTTTCCTTGGCAACAACCTACACAAAAACCACAAACCAACACTAGCCCAGTTCTTTTGCTAAGCTCTGATACCAAAACTGATGTAGAGTCAAGGGAATTCACAATTCAACTCAATAGGAACCTATTTCACAACAATGGGCTTCAACTCATACACCCATCCATCAAGGAAAATTACATTCACAAATTCTTGTTTCAAGACACCAAATTTGAGAACATGGCTATAATCTTCTTTTGATTCCTATCTCAAACCCCAATCCCAACTTTGACAACTCAAACATGAGAACTCTCCAAAAGGTAGATTGTCCTAATTCAATAACTAGGCCTCTAGACCCCAACTATAGACAACTTTACATTTATAAGTTCATCCCTCCTTTCCAATACTAAAAAAAAGTGTAAAAGGGTCTGAAAAACCATCAAGAAGCTTCACCCAACCTTTTTTCATGTTATTTTAACAAACTCTCATATTGAACCTATACTTTTAACTCCAAACATGATTGTGACAACTTTTCCCAACAGGATAGTCATGAATAATGGCCTCCAATCTAACAATTCCCCAAATTTTTTTTAGGAAAATGACTCACATTCACCCTAACAACCTTTTAGAACAATACAACTCATGAAGGATTCATATTCCATGATCAAACTCATCAAATCACCACTGTGCACTGTGATTTTCCAAATTTTCCCTAAATTGCAAACCTAGGGCTTCATGAAATCTGCCCAAGACCACCTTCCACACTCTATAACTTTGGAATATTAAAGAATACATCAAAACTCTCTAAATACCAAATTTCAGGAGATTCCATTAGATAAATCAAGAGAAACACAATTTGTTTTGTATACAAACCCCAAAAACCCTATGTTCAGGACAATTTTTAGAAATGGGATTGTTTGACCCTTTAAAAGGAATTATAAAAATTACTGGTAAAAATAAAGTTTGTCCCAAACATCAAGATCCTTCCATCAATCCAAGTTTCAGGTCCATACAGGTCCATGTATGGCCGTACTAACACTTTTTTTGACTGCAATTTTAGAAAAATGTTTTCAGAACTGGCTACCTTCACCAAAATCAACATAATTTTCTTAAAACACCATGGATTTGAATGAAAAAAAAAAGGAAATTAAAGTATAATCCAAGATATATCATGCCACATGACTTACCCATGGAAATATATCCATACAAGACCATACAACAGCCTGCAAATGCACTTTACCATTCATAAATCAATAGAGTTTATTCATGATTTTCTCTTTACAATGCTAACTTCACCCCTACCTCGACCTATGTGAGGCTTATTTATATATTTATAACTCCTAAATACCTTCCAAAACCATCTACCTACCTTCCATATTCAATTTGACTCTTGAGTTCCCCAAATCTTGCAATTACATTATTGACAAATTTGTCAATTTTGACAATTTTATACATTTTGCATTATTTACCCCCAAAACATTCTAAACACCAAAAAAATGTCCTAATACACTATATAATGATAAAATATGACCTTATTTACCATATTCTATGGCTTGACTCACTAAACCCCTTAAGAACCCATTATTACATAGTTTGCGCTTTCAAGCATGATTGACAACATATCACCATTGCTTTACAAGAGGGATCTCAAAATACATTCTAATGGTCTTTTCAAAACCTTATTGACTCATTTCATAACCTCAACCTCCTAATTCAACCTAAATCAATTATGTAGAAGTAGGCCTCAATGGAGGCTTGAAAACAAACTGGTGCTCCTGGACCAATATAAATGTGTTGGACTTAGTCCACATCTTTTCCATTTACTCCATCGACCAAGTCAAAGCTTGCAGACTTTAAATGTATTTCTATGTTTCTCTCATACATATCATGGCCGGTGATACATAGCTCTTGCACAGTGTCGTGTATGTTTCCAAGTCGACTTCCAAAATGATGTCCAACATTGACACATATTAGCCATGATATTTTAATGTCAAAAGTAGTCTTCAATAAATTGACTTCCATTCAAAGTCTCTACATCTTTTTAAATAGGCCTCTAATAAATAGTCAACATATATCACATGGTACGCTATGATCAGATACATTGGTCAAAGCAAATTCTCAATGTAAATCAACCTTAATATCATGCATAAATGTTTATTGGTATGTAAATAGATATATATATATATATATATATATATATATGTATTATTCAGAGTCATTGTAGAAAGGTTTGAAGAACTAATTCTTTTAAACGTTGATGGCATTGTTATTATACAAAGAGAAAGGTGTGGCCTCAATCATGCTCATATATATATGGCACTTTAACCAAACATAACCAATGCCTTTATTCTCATCATTCTTGTGCACTCTCTAAGGTTTCACTATATCTTTAACTCTCCACTATTTGCCATGGTTGCGCTCTACTATATATTCATGTTGCCTCTCTTAATTTCATTTGTTAGTTCATACTACCATGTACCTATTTCCAAAAGAATTCTCACAACAATTGTATATAAAATAATATACATATAATGTCTCCATTATATTATATATGCATTATTATATATACACATGAAATCATTCTTTATACAATATACTCCATATATATATATATTCATATCCATGTAATGTATACCCATTCCATCATATGTTTATCTCTTATTATCCTATTCCACAAATGATAATATGTGTATATATATTCATCCACATACTTATATATGTACACTTCTCTGATAAGCATAAATGCTTGTAAGTGTACTTATGTATATATACAAGCATATTCATTTTATGGTAATATGATAGTCAAGTAATCCATTTGATATCGAATCATTATGACCTTTTGACTATATTCACACATATATATACATATATTTGTTTCCTCATTTATGTACCTCTATGAGTATTCCTACTCACATACATGTGCATATGCTAATGCTCTCATACACAAGTCTATGTATATGTATTTATATATATGCCCATATACATGCTATGTTTTATGTTCATATGAAATGATGTAAAGGTAACCATTCAAAAAGCCCAAAGACTCAACCCAAGCATAATCAACACAATGTCATAAGGAAGGACTCAAAGCTCAAATAGATAAACATGACCCAATGCATACAAAAGTATCATGAATCTCAAATGTAGACATATTGACTAAGGATGATTTACCTATTACCCTCAAACTAACTCAACTCAATCATTCTAATGTGGTGTGTACATATGCTTAGCTTTTACCAGTTACCCAACCAAGATCTTCTCTCGAGTGATGCTTCCCCTCCCCATAGAGAAATGAATATTTACTTGCAACCACTAACACATGCCTATGGAAGTTAATTTTTCATAACATATGCAGTATATTGAAACATCTCCAAAGTTAGAATAAGAATAATTCAATAAAATTTCATTCTCATATATGCAGTATTTCACCATGAATAAGATCAACTGAGATAACATCAAATGAATCAACATCAAATGTGATAGCATTCATATTGATAACAAGGTACAAGCATAATCTATTCATCTCTAGAATTCACATTAGATTCATATTTACCCAGTTTAGTAATAGTAAATAGTAACTTCACAATTGGGATGTAACACTTTTCTTCTCCTCTAAGCTTGGATTGTATAAAAATGGAGGAAAGTAAAACAACAAAAATGTTGCAGAGAATTTTTGGTTTTTGAAAATCAAGAAAATGAAGACTAGCCCTCCCCCCAACTAAAGGTATTAAGTTTCCTATCTTAATGGTACAATTCTTTATGGAGGGTTAGATGGTATGTAGTGGAATATCAAATTAGATATGAAGCATGCATGAATTAATGTGAAAACAAGTAAAAAATCAATGATCATCTATGCTAATTAAGGTAAATTAATGTGTGTACCTATAGAATTCAGTTGAAGTGAAACTTAACTTATGTGAAGTGGTTGATTATTGCCTGCAATGAGATATGATGTGACCTTCCTTAATTGCAAATTGAAATGAATGACATGAATGCATAGTGCATGGTGAATTATGGTTCAAAACGATTGTGGGATGTATGGAATGAGTGAGGTGAAATGATATGTGGTAATCAAGAAAGGTGAAACAGTACATATGAATAGGTGTAATAGGCTACGCGTGATGAAATGTAATATGTTTGGTTGAATGTACGGTGGAATAGAATTTGAAAGAAATGATATGCAATTAATTTGGCTAGTAATTTTGAAATGATTGTTAGAAAAGTGCTACAGGTGCCTCTAGTAACATGTCCCTTTCTAAATTTTGTTGTCTTCAGGCATGATGCTACTGGTTCCTATTACTTCGTTGATAGTCCATAAAATGATTTTTGTTGGTGGTCACACTATGCAGTGTGTGCTTGTGAAATTTGTTAAAAAATTATACGTGTGTGACATCAGTAGGTGAGTTGTGTAGAACTTGTAGTTTTTGTTGCTTATTTTTCAAGTGAAGGCTCAAATTGTTGGATTAATTAAAGAAGGAAGTCATCCTTCTACATTGGTTACTTATACAACTTCATTCTATGTCTGTTGACTAGTAATGAGAACCTAACTTCATCAATTATTTATAATTATATTTCTGCATTAGGAAACACTTATTTGATTTCATATGGGCCAAGCTATCTTGTTGTAACTTCCCTTTGTAGTCCTTATATCTTGAGTCATAAAGAAAATCCCAATCACTTACATTGAATTCCTTGGTTTTGATGAATTGTTCATGCCATCTAATTCTTTGATTTTGAACAAATTCAGTGTGGTGTGTGGCCTCCATCCTAATTTCATCAACTGCATTGAGGTTGTTTATTCTCCCCTGCTAGGTTGTTGACAAGTCCATGCCCAATGTAACAGTTGTTCTCAGTGTTTTATACTCAAATTCAATAGGAAGTACTAATTTATTTCCATACACCAATTCATATGGTGTAAATCCTATTATGGTTTTCCAAGTTGTCCTATAGGCCCAAACTTCCTCAGGTAACGTAGCTACCCAATCCTTCCTATGAATTTATACTTTCTTTGTTAGAATGTTCTCAATTTCCCTGTTGTGACTTCTACCTTTTTGTTAGCTTGAGGGTGGTAAGGTGTCAACTTCCTGTGTCTAATCTCATACTCTTGAACCAATTTTGTGATTATTTTTTATGTAAATTAGGGTCCTTGGTTTGTGACAATCTCCCTTGGAATTTCATATCTTGTAAATATGTCCTCATAGATAAATTTTTCCACATTACCATCACTTGCAAATTGTAAAGCCTATGCTCCATCCACTTTGCAAGGTAATATGTGCATACCAGTATGTATTCTTTATTGTTTAATGTTGGTGATATTGGGAAAATAAATTCTAATCTCCATCTATCAAATGGTGCTATTGCTAACTGTGGTTGCAATGGAATTTCATATGTTTTTGTTTACCTTCCCATTTTCTAGCACCTATCACAACCCCTAGTGTACTTCATTGCATCCTTATGAAGAGTTGGCCAATAGTAGCCAGTGTTGAGAATATTAAGAGCTATCCTCTTTGCTACAAAGTGTCCCCCATAGGGTTCATCATGGAATGCTCTAAGGATGTCATATAATTCATTTTATTTGATACATCTCCTCACTACGTTATCTAGTCCTATGTAGAATAAGTATCTAGTTATCCAAGAGTAAGGAAAACTCATGTTAACCAATTCTCTTTTCTCTTTGTGAGAAGTGAGGTGGTATCTGTCTTGCTACTAGATAGTTGGTAATGTATACAAACCAAGGTGTATGCAGAGATAGAGTAAATAAATGATCATTTGGGAATAAATCATCATCATCTTCTTGTAATTTGGTTGGTAGTCTGGATAGGAAATCTACCACTACATTTATTTTCCTAGCTTATCCATAATGGTAATTTCAAATTCCTAAAGTAACAACAACCACCTAACAAGCCTACCACCAACCACTAGTTTATTCATCAAATACTTGATTGTTGTATGGTCAGTGTGTATAAACATTATCCAGAGGATCTTTGCCAAAAATTGAAGTTTCTTATGTTTCTCCATAATCAACATCATCAGAAAGAGCTTGGAATTTTGACTCCAACGCAACTCGAACAGAGTCAAATAGAGCTACGAAGCTCGAGTTATGCTTGGTCAAATGTCGGTTGAAACTCAGGGGCTCAAACCAGGAAAAGGTCAAAATTCAACATCATCAAAAGTGGTCAAAGTTAACATCAATGTGAAGAGCTCGTTGAGAGCTTTCCAATGGAATTTGTTTTGCACAAATTGGAGTTCGTATGAAGGAATTATGGGTAGTCAAAATGATGACATGGCATCACCAAAAATTGACACTTGGCGGGACACATGGCATGTGACGTGGTAGGAGTAGTGAGTTGGCATAAATGAGGATTAAACCATAATTATTAGAAGAAAAAACATATGGTTTAAAAATAAAAATAGAAAATAATAATGAGGATTTAGTGGGATTTTATCCCTTAATCCATGCCTTAAAATCCTCTTTCCTTCCCACTCTTCATGAAAAGGAAAATCCCTCCGTATACATAAATATTTAAATAAGATTTAATTCTCCTAAATATAATAATCCCTATAAATGAGGATTTTAATCCTTTTAAAATTTTAGAAGCCTATTAGATGATAGTTAAGGAGGCTTAAAATAAATTAATGGCTTTAAAATTATATTGGCATCAGTTAGTTTTGATAAAAGTCAAAAACCGAAATCTCTTATTTTTAAATTTTCACCCAAATATTTAAAATTTGTAATCCTCCAATTTGTTAGAGAGGTTGAAATAAAACCTCTAAGGCTTGAGAATAACATGTTAAAGGGCTTTAAGGAATTATTGAAGATTTGAGGATTATTTTAAGGGGGGATTATTGTTTTCATATGTAAAAAAAGGGAGATTATGGGAGATTTGTACTTGTATGGGTAATATTGTAAAATCAATTGGTTAGTGACCAATTGGGGTAATATTGTTGTATAAAAAGGGGTAGAAGGGTAGGATGGAAACAAAGTGGTGGGAGAAGAAAATTCCTTGGAGAAATTTTGCTCGATTTTTATGCTATGAAGGAGGTTGCCCTTGCACACTTTGAAGGAAGACTTGTCAAATTTCTTTGTAAACCAAGGGGAGATTACGCTAACATGTTGTACTGATTTTTTGGAGAAGTAATTGGATTGGTCCACTCATTGGAGAGGGACCTGAAGATGTAGTCATTTTACAATGAACTCCGTCATCAACTTTGTTTGCACCTCTCTCTCTTTCTCTCATTCTGAATTTCACCACTTTGTTATTTTTGTTTATTTATTCATGTTTGTGTGTTAATTCCGATTAAGTAATTTGGATTCCTTAAATTGTAATTGTTACACATTCAATGCAATTTTCATAGATCCATAAAACAGATCAAATTTGGTATTAGAGCTTTGTTTTGACTAGTATTGCAGAATTGGATGCTAACACGATCTAGGAAACAATGAGGTGAAGGTGAGCTAGAAGAATACAATCCTTAGATCGACAAATAAAGGACTTTTCCAACAATGGATGAAACTAAAGCTGGGAAAAGTATTGAGCAAGAGCTTGATGATAAGTATTTTTAGAGAGCCTTTCTTGACATGAAGGCTATGGTGGAAGAGCTATATGTGAAAAAGAAGAAGCGCGGAAAGGGAGATTCTTCGAAGCAAGAAAAGACGGAAGATCAAAATGACAAAGAAAGAAAAGATCCAGATGCTCCAGCTCCTCCATCTTCCCCTTCTTCTTCTTCCTCTTCCACTACTATTAATCCTTTCAAGAGAAAGTCTAAGCCTATTATTAAATTGGATATAAAATTTGAATTTCCTAAGTACTGTGGTGAGTTAAATGCTGAAAATTTAGATGATTGGATCTAGTAGGTAGAAGTGTATTGTAGGATTCAAGGCCTAACAAAAGATGCTTCTATGATTTAGTTAGCCACTCTCTGGTTGGGAGGTACAACTCTCACCTGGTGAGAGAGTAGGACTTGGGAGGAAATTGCTCGCCATGGTAAGGTCAATATGACTTGGATGGAATTTGTTACTTCCCTTAAAAAATAGTTTTATCCTTTAGGTTATATGCAACAATTAACAATGAATTGGAAAAACTTTAGGAAAGGTAAGGGTTAGTCTATCCAAGATTACACCCATGAGTTTAGAAAAAAGTCTATTGCTTTAAATGTTCCATTATATACTTAGGATACACTACTTAAGTACATAGGTGGTTTGGATTCTAACCTAAGACATACTATTCTAATGTTGAGTCCTAGTAATCTGGATGAAGTGTTAGTCCAAGCTACTCATTTAGAGTCAAGGGGTAAGAACACTTTCGGTGATAATTTCTCAAAGAAACCATCTAAGTATGAGGGGAAGTCAAAGGGTAAAGATAAATACAAAGATAAAGGAAAAGGGAAGAAGATAGCTACAGTTAAGAAGGAGGGTGATAAGCCCATATGCTCCCATTGCAAGAAAGAGGGGCATGATGATTCAAAGTGTTGGAAGCTACATCTGGAATTAAGGCCGAAAAGATATGGAGGCAATAAAGGAAAGAAAAAGACTGATGTAATGATTCAACTAGATCTTGGATCCAACTCTAGAGATGAAACTCAGATTGTTTCTACTGGGGTCCAAGGTAAAGGGAAAGGTATAATTCTCTCTTTCGATGAAATTTTTTCTAATGAAAATGCAATTACAAGTAAAGTATCTACTCCTCCTAAAGTTGATAAACAATGGAATTAAGTGTTTCATATTCAAGTTGTAACTAAGCACATTAATATTGACAAGCTGTTTGATATGGGTTCTCAAGTAAACTTAATATGTTAAGATGTGGTAAAGAAACTTAATCTAGCTACAAAATCTCATCCAAAGCCATATCCGCTTGGATGGGTTTGTAATGATGCTCAACTATAGGTAACAAAACAATGCAAATTGAAATTTTCTATCACTGCAAACTTTGTTAATGAGGTAGAGATAGATGTTGTTCCTTTCGATATTTGTGGGCTGGTGTTAGGGAGTCCTTATCTATATGAAAGAAAAGAAATATTTTATAGGGGGGAGAATAAGTATCATCTTTTCAAGGATGGGATAGAATACATTGTATGTGCACACAAAGTTAAGACTAATCTTGCACTAGTTAATGTTGGTCAATTCTAGTAAGAAATTTGTATTAATGCTTGTACAACCCAAGGTAGATGAAAAAGCTGAAGCATTTAAAGGGTGTGATCCAATCTATAAAACTGAGAAGGTCAAAATAGTTTATGCTTATGATGACTTATTTCAGGAGCCAAAGGGGTTTCCACCTAAGAGAGAGATACAACATGAAATCCAATTGCAACAGGATGTGCCTCTTCCAAATATTGGCATGTACCATTTATCAATTTTGCAGAATGAGGAAATCAAAAACCAAGTTTAGGAGTTGGTGGAAAAAGGAGTCATTCATCCTAGTACATCTCCTTGTGGCTCTCTAATTGTGTTGGTTCCAAAGAAGGATGGATCTTGGAGAATGTGCATCGACTATTGAGCCCTGAACAAGATAACGGTAAAGAACATGTATCCTCTTCCCTAAATTGATGATTTACTAGATCAATTAAAACATGTAGTTTATTTCACTAGGTTAGACTTGCATAGCAGATATCATCAAATAAGAATTGTAGAAGATGACATTTGGAAAACTACATTTAAGACAAAACAGGGACTGTTCGAGTGGTTAGTCATGCCCTTTAGGCTTTGAAATGCACTAGCTACATTTATGAGAGTCATGAATGATGTCTTTCATCCTTTTATTGATGATTTTTTCATATTTTGTCTAGATGATATTCTTGTATTCAGTCGAAATTGGGAAGATCATGTAATTCATGTAAAGAAAGTTTTGGATGTATTGAGAAAAGAAAAACTCTTTGTAAAGATGTTGAAATGTGAATTTGCTAAGACATCCTTAGTGTACCTAGGCTATGTCGTAGGTGGTGGTCAATTGAAAGTAGACCCTGTGAAGGTCAAAGTTATTGTAAAATGACCTAAGCCAAGTACAATCACAGAAGTCAGAAGTTTCTTAGGTGTAGTCCAGTATTGGAGAAAGTTCATTGCAAACTTCTCCTACATTACATCACCATTGCATGCATTGACCAATACGAAGAAAAATTTTCAGTGGGGAGGTCCACCATAGAAGGCCTTCAGCACTTTGGAGGAAAAGTTGAGCACAACACCAATTCAAGCTTTATCAGATTTACACCAACCGTTTGAGATTGAGACAAATGCAAGTGGATTTTCCATGGGAGCAATGCTAATGCAAGGAGGTAAACCAATTTTCTATCACTCTAAAACCTTTTTAGGTGCAGTTATTAACTATCCTACTTATGATAAGGAACTTTATGCATTAGTTCAGAGTGTTAAAAAATGGAAACACTACTTAATGGGGAAAGAAACTATAATCCACACTAATCACCAGCCACTTCAGTACTTGCACTCACAATCGAAACTACAACAAAGTAGGCACTTTAGGTGGATGGGTTTTCTTCAATAGTTTCATTTGGTAATTAAGTACAGGAAAGGTTCCCATAAAAAAGTAGCAGACATGTTGTCTAGGCCTCTTGTTATGAATGCTTTGATTATCCTTAAAGGTAGTTCCATGGTACATGAAAGTTTTTAGGAACAATATGCTAACAATGAAGACTTTAAGGAAATCTATTCAACTCTAATTGAAAACAAACATGTAGAAGAGAAAGATTACTATGTGCAGGATAAACTATTGTATCACTTAGGAAATTTATGCATTCCAAAAGATGAACAAGCGTAGGTAATCAAAGAAGCACACATGACATTGATTGCAAGACACTTTGGGGTAAGAAAAATAATGAATCAATTGCAGAAATATTGTTACTAGCCTCATATACAAGAAATTGTAACTAAGTATATTAGAGGTTGTGTTATGTGCGCAACAAGTAAACCTAGTAACAGGAAATTGTGGTTGTACACACCTCTACCTGTACCATCCCATCCATGGGAAAATGTTTTAATGGATTTTGTCAAGGGATTACCTATGTCTAGGAAGGGACATGATTACTTGTTTGTAGTAGTTGACCGGTTCAGAAAAATGTGTATTCTAATGCCTTGTAAGAAACAAATCATTGCTAAATTGACAGCTCATATGTACTTTCAATTTGTATGGGTTCATTTTGGGTTACCTAATTCTATTGTATCGGATCGAGATTCTCGATTCCTAGGGGAATTTTGGTCAGCTTTGTGGGGACTCATGGACACCAAACTAAAGAAGAGTACAACCTTCCATTTGTAGACCAACAGTTAGATAGAGGTAGTAAACATGACAGTTGTGCATCTGCTCAGAGGTTACTACAACAAACATCCCAAGTTGTGGGATGAGAGTCTTCATTATGTGTAGTGTGCTTACAACCATGCAGCACACTCTTCTACAAAGAGATCTCCATTTGTAATGTGTTTCAGATATCTTCCCAAGATGCTAATGGAATTTTCTTCTGGGAAGGATGATGTAGAAGATGGACACCATGATGCATTGAAGGATTTAAAGTTCATATAGAAAGTCCAAGCAATTAATTAGGTAGTGGAAGCATAGTTGGAGAGGAGTGAAGCCAAATACAAGGCCTGACATGATAAGCATTGTAGTGATCACCATTTTCAGGCTGGAGATAGAGTTTGGTTACATATTAGCAAGGAAATAATGTAAGGCGAAGGAAGGAAGCTCAAGCCAATTCAATATGGTCCCTTTGAGATATTGGAAAAAGATTGGAACCAATGCCTTCTGCCTTAATCTGCTTCCATACATGCACATTTATTCAGTTGTCAATGTTGAGAATCTAAAGTTGTATGAACCTCTGATGATATTGGATGAGGAGACTGATATTCAAGTTCCATCAGTTGATGATCTTTCACCAAAATACATGTCAAAATTTCCTGAAGATGTCATCCTCGACAAGAATGTCAAAACTTCACGAAGAGGAGTAGTTGAATACCTTAGAGTGGGATTGAAGGGGATGAATCCAAGCAAGGAAAGATGGATGGAGATTGGTAAAGTGAGGGAACTTTACCCTCACTTAATTTCTGAGTAACCAACTTTCAGAGGTCCAAAAGCTCTCCAGTGATTTTTCTCGAAGCAAAGTGACGGGAGAAGAAAATTCCTTGGAGAAATTTTGCTCGATTTCCATGATATTCAAGAGGTTGCTCTTATGCACTTTGAAGGATGGCTTGTCAAATTTCTTTGTAAACCAAGGGGAGATTATACTGACATGTACTAATTTTTTGGAGAAGTAATTGGATCGGTCTACTCATTGGAGAGGGGCCTGGGTACATAGTTGTTTTACGACAAACTCCATTATCAACTTTGTTTGTATCTCTCTCTCTTTCTCATTTTGAATTTCATCACTTTGTTGTTTCTATTTATTTAATCATGTTCATGTGTTAATTCCAATTAAGTAATTTGGATTCCTTAAATTGTAATCATTACACATTCAATGCAATTGTCATAGATCCGTAAAATAGATCAAAACATTAGGTATCCTATAATATAATGCCTAATTTTTTTATCACATACGCCACTGCCAACATCTCCTTCTCTATCACTATATAATTGAGTTATTCCCCTTGTAGATTTTTGTTGATGTAATATATGGCATACTCTTTATTGCTTTCCTTCTATCCAAGAACAACTCCTATAAAAAATCAAAAGCATCTGTATGGATATGGAAAGGTAAGGTCCAATCTGGTCCTTTGAAGATAGGTGTCTTGGTTAATGCTACCTTAAGTGCTTCAAAAGAGTTTTGAAAAGAATCTATCCACTCAAATTCTCTATCTTTAGATAGTAAGACAAATAGTGGAGCTGTAAGTTTGATAAAGTCTTGGATGAATCTCCTATAATACCCAGCATGTCCTAGAAAACTTCTAACTTCTTTTTGTCTTTGAGGCATAGGGAGTGTTGATATCACTTCAATTTTGTTGGGGTCCACTTGAATTCCTTCATTTGACACAAAATGTCCCAATATAATCCCTTCTTCCATCATCATGAAATATTTCTCACGAATTAGGGATAAGTTATGTTTTTAACACCTTTTTAGCACCTCTAGATTGCCAAGTGCTTCATCATATGCTCCCATATGCTGTGAAATAATCCATGTAAACCTTCATAGAATCATGTGCAAAGTCTCAAAATATACTCAGTACTTCCCTCTAGAAAGTGATTGGTACATTACATAGGCCAAATGGTAGGAAAAAATAAGAATATGTGCCCCAAGCGCATGCGAATATTGTCTTGTCTTGGTCTTCTAAGGCAATATTAATTTGGTTATAGCCACTAAATCCATCCAAAAAGGAGAAGTAATTTTTTCCTGCAATTGAATCAAATACTTGGTCAATGAAGGGGAGTGGAAAGTGGTCCTTCCTAGTTGCAACATTTGATTATCGATAATATACACATACTCTCCAGTTTCCTCCTTTCTTTGGGACAATTACTAGAGGTGACACCCATTGACTATTAGAGATAGGATATATAAAGCCTACATCAATAATTTTTTGCAATTTTGATTTAACTATGTCTCTGATTGTAGGGTTCATTCTCCTTTGAGGTTTCCTTATGGGTTTAAAACCATAATTGATGTAAATCCTAAGCATGCGCAATTATGGGTCTATCCCCTTCATGTCATGATAATCCCATGCAAAGGATAATGCATGTTCTTGCAACATGTTCATTAGTGAGGTATGTTGTATATAAGTCAATTGACTATTAACATTCAATGTTTTACCTAGAATTATCTCTAAATTCTTGGATGTTGTCTGCATTGATGAGATTTCAAGTCTTGCTATGTTTAAAATACATTGGTGAGGTAAAAAATTGTGAAATATTTAGGAAATTGACTAATATGAACTGGAAGGGGTAACATTTTGTAGAGGATCTTGCAAACATTTCAAGCAGTCCTGATGCTATGGGTCCCTACCATAGTTATTTTGCATGATTTTTACTATAAATTCATCTTCATCTTGGTGTTCTAACAAGGGATTTTGTTCAATAGTAGTTAAGGATTGCAAGGAGTATTGGTCGTCCTCATCTAGGGTAGGCCAAATGGTATGTTCTAGGTTTGCATGTGGTTGGGATGGTGGATAAAGGACCAATTTCTTAGTCACGTTTCCATTAGAGATAATCATATTACATCTATTGTTGCCAAATAGGGTCTTCCTAAAATGAGGGGGTATCCTTCTAGGTTAGCTTTTGGCTACAATACCATGAAATCTACAAGGTACTCTCATGAATCTAGTTTTATTACCAAGTCTTCAATTATACCCTCAGGTTTAACTGTGGACCCATGTACCAACTACAAAATAGTAGGTGTAGGTTTGAGTTCTATCAACTATAATAACTTCATTGTATCTTTAGTCATTACATTAATAACTTATCCCAAGTCAATTAAGGTATTATTAATGATAATTCCATTTATCAAAGACTCCTAGGATCTGCATACTTGGGGACATTTATATTTCCCAACATTGTCTACAAGTTTTCCTAGGATATGTATAGTCTGAGGGTCTTTTCTCTTCCTTCCTAGCATTTTAAGGAATGTTTCTCACTGTCTTGGTATAGATAAGAGCCTCCTTCATGTCTTGGATAAGAGGTATTTTGATACAAACATCCTTAATTTGTCCCAATGGGTCAGTCTCAATTTGATTATGATTTCTTTGAACTGCTAATATTTTAGGGAATGGGGGCTCTAGACTTGAATTGGTTTGGTTAACCTGATTTGACTCAGGATCCTTAGGTTAATTATCCAAGGCTTTTACTAGGGGTTCCTTATCAATCAATTCAATGATATGAGGAGATGAAGGCCCAACTAAAATTTTCCCTGATTTTATGTATACATCACTAACCTCTATCCCATAAGTAGGGTATTGAACAACTTCATTAGTATAAGCCTACTGAACATGCTTGTTATCGGGGTTAGGTGCAGGTTGGGCTGGTAGTTGAGGTGCTATAGGTGGATATGGTGTTGGATTTGTTGGATTTTGTATAATGGTTTCTTGTTGTGGCTATTGATAATTCATGTTTTGGTTTTCCCATTGTTGGCATCTTTGCCATTGAGGTTTCCATTGGTTTGATTGGGGTGTCCATTGAGAATTATATCCTTGGTAATTTTGTGATGGCCACATGTTTTTTTGTTGTTGATTCCAATTGGTTTGAGGAACTTTCCATTGTTGGTATTGCATATTGGCCCAAGACTAAGGATTCCAATTAGGAAGATTTGAATTGTTACAAGGAAATGACATGTTGTAATTCAAAGGATCTTGGGGCATACCTTGTCTTGGATTCCATGGTTTCCTTTAAGCTAGATAGAATACTTGTCCATCTTCTCCTTCCAATGCATGAAATTATGATGTTCCTTTCTTATCTTTAGATATAATTTCCACCTTCTTGCATTTACAGATAGTCTTTCTTTGTCTATAATGTGGGTAGTATTCTACAAGAGCTTCTTCTACCTCTTCTTGTTTCTTTTTTATATGAAGGAAATTTAGCTATGTAGCTAGATGGCTAATAATATCCTCCTTCATATTGGATAGAAGGTTACTCAATTAAACTCTAGAGACTCCATTGGATGGTTTGTTGATGGAAGTTGTCCTATATCCTTTAGCCTTCTTTGTGAAAGACCTTGAATATTTCTTGCATGCCTTGTAGATCTCCTCAAATGGTGCTTGAGAGATATCTCCTACCCCAATGAGGTTACTTGTGCATCCATACAATCCTCATTAATCCCTCTTAAGAATATCAACTTTAAAGACTCACCAAAGAGTCTATTTTGGTGGAATTTCTTAAGGAAAAACTGAATCCTTTCCATGTAGTCTTCCAAAGATTCATCCTCCTTTTGTGACATCATAAAGATGTCATCTCTCTTTCATTATATTCCTCTACTGTAATCTTGGTGCTTCTCCAAGAACTTTGTCTTCATGGAATTCCAATTTGGAACATCTCTTTCTAAGCCCATGAACCATTTTAGAGTAGCATCCTTTAGGGTTGCTAGAAATAGTTTGAGCCTATGTGCATATGTAGTATAATCATAACTTCTACACTGCACATAAAACTCAAATAGGAATGTATCTGGGTCCTCTATGACCAACCCATAAAAGATAGGTAATGTTGAAGGAGGTATGTTCTTTAGTGTAGTTGCTATCTCCTAGTTGGCAATGGGGAAATCAAAGGTTACATGCTTTGGTGGGTCTTCCACTGCAACATCACCCATGGTAATGATATGTGTATGGGAAGTCTCTTCTATATCTGATGTGGATATTGATGTTAGGGAAGATTCTTCTTCAGGAATACCCTCACTCTATTTACTATTTTCACTAGGGAAGATGAAGGAGGTGGGTGATCCCACAATATCGGTTTACACTTTTTGGCCAAACTTGACATTGAAATGAACATTTTAAACTTTTTCTTCACTTTTGGACACCTATAACTGCTAAACCGTGAGGAATATGAAGATGATGCAAACTAGTGATTTGTGAAATTTTTTCTATAGATTCTATATATATATATTAAAAAACTTGGAATCAAATTGTATTTCTTTTTCCATCTCCTTTGATAACTAGTTTTTAACAGTAAAAACCACTTTCAGAGAGTGACATGTACTTGCTAACACATAAATTTATTTTATTAAGGATAAAATTCTATTTTTTTCAAATTTAGATTTGTAACTATGATATTTAGTGCATGCAATTGGTTTCATAGTTTTTTATTGAATATTTTTTTTCTTAGCCAAGTTTTGAAGTAAAACCAATTACAATTTAGACATAGGTTTACTTGCTAACACAACTTTTTTTGTATGTATTGAAATTCTTTTTTTTTGTTGGATCAAGGACATCAATATCAAGTGCATAGATATTGTTGGTCATCCACCTCCCAGGAGCACCATCTGTAGAAAATCACCTTCATGAGATAGAGAGAAGCACTATACTATTTCACCAGAAGAGAGAATGAATTGAGATGTGATATATTACACAATGTACAATAGTGCCTTATAAAGTCAAGAAAAAAAATGATGGGTGGGAAAACTACCCACACGGGAAAAAACCACCCAAGAGATTAACCTAAGTTAAACTAAAATACAAAAACACCCCCCCTTATGTGCAAACTTAGGGAAAATGAAGATGCAAAAATACAATATGGGTCCCAACTGCACAACCATGTTAGGTACCCATTTACAATGCAATCTCTCACAACCGGAGAAAAGGAGAAAAACCCCGTGGGAAAAAACCCCTCTCCAAAAGAGAGAAAAGAAAAACAAGACAAGATGCATGATGGAGGACTCAATCATACCCCCAAGGACTACATACATCATGTATATATAATCAATGATCCCACCATAAGAAGGAAAAAAGGAGATATTATATCCCCCCCATAATGAAGAAGCTCCAATGCCAATGAAATATGCTTGAAAGCAAAAGATGATCCAATGCCTACAAGCAACTCCTCTCCTGTTAGAAAGAAACAAGTCCACCAGGTGATGAAGAAGCCACCCCATGTGCAACTAAAAAGAGGAAGGAAATATACAAATAGAGTAATCCACCACATAATCATGATAAAAAACAACCAAGAAATGCGACGAATCAAGTGAAAGTGAAGGCTCAACAATGTCAACCTCCAAAGACAATCTAGATGCATCAACTGCCATGTTGAAATTGTCATCAAAGAGGAGAGAGATCCTCTCAAGTATATCTCCCAAATCTGCAATATGAGACTCCACAAACAAATATGAGATTTCTTCCAAATACTCATCCAATAAAACAAGATCTAAGGGATCAAAAATATCCTAGACTATGCTGAAGGATCAACCTCTAAAGCAATAGGAGATGTGTCAACATTGTTCGAAGAACTCCAAAGTTCAGATGACCAATCTCTCTTGAGGAATTGTTGTCAACACTAGCAAGAGGGATGCGAGGAACATAGTCATCATCATCAGAAAAATGAGAGAAGGTATACAGATGGGACTCATGATCAACATTACCAATTGCAATGAATTTTCTAGTATTAGCCTCTTTGAAGAAAACAAAATATGGAATGAACTCTACAGTCTTTGGTACCTCACCATGAGTGATATGATAGATGGACAAAACATTTGTGTGCAACTCAGGTACATACATAGTACATCCTTGAAATAGCCATCACCTATCTCAAAATTGACTACCCTTGCAACATCCAAAAGCTTATTATCTCCCAACAAAATCTTGGAAGTGTCAATAGGATGAAGACTCAAAAAAGGATAGGGTGTAGAACCCATGTGGTGAGATGCTTATGAATCTAAGAACCATCTATCATGACCAAAATGATCTATAGAAGTCACCAGTTCATGTCCTTTACCCATATAGTGTTTATCTTCTTTTCCACTTGCAAATATTGCATTCCTTGATTGTGTAGGGTTGGATGATGATGGAGATGTAGAGGCTATAGAAGGAGGAGTCACAGATGAGGGAAATGGAATATTAATTTTCTGAAGAAGATGTGAGAACTCATTAATATTTTTCATTGTTCATCATGACCTTTCTTTTTGCAATGCACACAACTGAATTTATCCTTCTTAGGCTTGTCCTCTTTTGAAGAGGTGGAAGTCTCATTTGACTTTGTCTTAGGTTTATATTTCTTCTTCTCTTTGCTCTTAGATTCTTGTGCAACCAATGCATGATTCATGGAGAACCCCTCTAAATTGACAAGTTTGGCTTGCTCCCTTGTCAACTGGTCATAGAAAGTCTCAAAAGAAGGCATTTGGAATATGTTGCCCAAAGCATCCATTGTGGAGTAGAAGGTAGAAGAAAAGACTGCAAATGGGCATTTAGCTTAGACAAAATAAAAAAGATGGACTCCTTATTAGTTTTTCTCTTCCCACATCTTGCCAATTGTGACCTTAGAGATTTGAACTTGACTAGAAAGTCATTAATGGAGGGAAATGCATCAAAGGAAAGGGAGGTTAATTTAGCCTCTAGTTGCAAGAAACATAATTCACTGATTTGACCAAACATGTTATGTAACTTATCCCATATCTCCTTGGGTGTATCACACTCATCAATATGAAAAAGGAGACTATTAGAAACATTCAATTTTATCAAACCCATAGCTTCATCACACTTATTTCTAAAATATTTCATATTCCCTAGTAAGAGTGGGTTGGTTATCACTTAGTGTGGACCACAGACACATAGACTGAAGCAACCTAAGAATTTTCATCTTATAGGTAGGGTAGTTATGGAGAGTTAACAATTCAATTGACTCAAGAGTAGCCATTGCAACAAAATGGAAAAAATACACCAAACTGAGGCCTCCAAAAAAATGTCAACTAAGCAACTTCTCCAAAAAATATTACTTAGGAAATTAAAAGGACTAAATCTGGAAAATTGAGGCAAAAGTATTATGCACCTTGTTGTTTGTTTGTAGTAGATTTTCACACCACTGGAAAGCCAAATGTTTGCACAAGTCTCCACAACTCAACAACTTCTTCTCAATTTGTGCGATTTTCTCACACCATTCAAATGCACTATAGCTCTATTTAAAGAACAAAAAACTACTCACATTGCCAACATGGGATTAATCTTTTAGCAATCTTGCAAATGGACCCACCTCCACTCGGTTGCATGAGCAAAGTTGAACCCTAAATATTTAGGGAAAACCTTATAAAATATACAGTTTTTATTTTTAAATGTTTGTCCAAACAAAAAATTGAGCACCTTCTCTTTGCAAAAAAAATCATGTTGCTTCTCCTTCGTGTGTGTCTGCCAACAGGTGCGACTCTCTTAGCAAGGATTTCACTTCTGCAAATGAGATTTGCAACATACAATGGGGAAATTGTGCCTCTAGTGATTTGAAATAATTCTTGCAACTTCACAAAACACAACCACCATACTAAAACATGCCAACACTAACTCATAGCCTTAATAAGGGGCCTCAAAAAATCCACCACGTACCTCTCCAGACTAAAAAATGCCTCAATCACTCCCAATGCAGGTCCCTTCCAATTCGCCTCCAATGGAAAATCATGGGTCAAATGTGCAACAAAAAAGGAAAACACCTTTTGATGCCTCCAATAAACAAATTCAATACAGGTCTCCTTTCAAATTGAAAATTACAACTTGTGGGAAGAAAATGCGCCTCAACCACAGAATGTCCAATTGTTGCCTCCAGAATAGGAATCAAGCCTTCTAATGATAGCAAAAACATGCCTCACAGAAGGGAAAAAATTGCACCAGTGATGTTCAATTGCATTCACTAGCAACAGAAATTGTAATTATTAGAAATAAGGAAAATAAGGCAATTTTGAAATTTAAAAAAAATTAAATGCCAAAAAAATAGAAAACGATGTCAAACAACCTCTAATGAAAAATCTCAAAGGATAACAGGGTGGTTGGATTTGATACCATGTTGGTGTCATCCACCTCCAAGGAGCACTATCTACAACAAATCACCTTCATGAGATAGAGAGAAGCACTATGCTATCTCACCAAAAGAAAGAATGAATTGAGATGCGATATATTACGCAACGTACAATAGTGCCTTATAAAGGCAAGGAAATATATGACAGGTGGGAAAACTACCCACACGGGAAAAAACCACCCAGTAGATTAACCTAAGTTAAACTTAAATACACTAACAAATATTTTTTAGAATTTTTTTTGGTAATCTACTATTTTTCCACATGTGTAGAATAAAGCTTGATTTTCGGTGAAAAACCTACATTCATAAGAAATAAAAAATAAATATAATATCAAATTAAATATATTTTTAAAATTATACTCTTTGGAAAGCTTATACTAAGGACTATATACTTACAAAAAATAATTTTTAAATGAATTAATTTGATCCCCCAAGAGGTAAATCAAAAGTGGTTTTTTATTAGCATTTTGATAGTTGTAAAGGAGACTCCATTATAGGTATTGTTTAAAACTAGTGGGGTTCTATCCAAGGGGGTTTGCTCAAAGGTGGTTTGATCAAACCCTCTTCAATTGGAATCTTTTAAATGGAACTTTTCAAGGCTTAAATTATTATATTTTCTAAAAATATGTGATTTCAGCAAAAATCAAGATGCCCTAGAAAGTGTAAACCACTATTGTGGGATCACCCATGTATGTTCTTTAGAGCAGTTGCTCTCTCCTAGTTGGCAATGGGGAAATCAAAGGTTGCATGCTTTGGTGGGTATTCCACTGTAGCATCACCCATGGTGATGATATGTGTGTGGGAAGTCTCCTCTATATCTGATGTGGATATTGATGTTAGGGAAGATTCTTCTTCAAGAATACCCTCGCTCTGTTCACTATTTTCATTAGTATCCTCTAAAGCTTCATGTGTTGAAAGGAGAAATATTCCCAAAGAATCTCACTACCTCTGCGTATAATAGTTATGACTCTTTGGATCAATGACTCTTGCACATTTTTAGTAAATCATTTTTGTATTGATTACTAAAACCTAATCACCTTAATGTTGAAAGAAAAATTCTAACTATGAAAGCTTGAAATTACACACGAGAATCCTAAATATAGCACCATCCTCAGCAATTGTACCAAAAATGTAAGGCCTCACTAATGCTTAGTCAACTTGGTGTTAGACATACAATTCAAAGGAGAGTTTCCTAACTAAATAGTCCACTAAACCCTTGCAAAGACTCCATTTAATTATCAACCAAGGCTTCGTAAGCTTTTGATGATGTTGACACTATATGTTCTTTTGTAGACTCTAGATGACCTATATCATCAAGTATAGGTGGTTTACATGTGTAGGAAAAAAATGACATCAAGAAAAAGGAAATAAATCATAAAATGCAAAATAGGGGAAAATAACTTAATCTTCTATTGATGTTGTGGGTACCTTTGACTTAACACTATAATGGTTACCTGCTAAACTTGAACTCTACAATTTCACTAACACCTCTAACTCTTACTTCTAACTACTTGACTCACTCTAGAGGATGACTCAATCATGCATTACAAAACATAAATCATGAGACAATATATCACTCACATACATGTAATAAAGAATCTATTGAAATGAATGTAGTAATGTAAACATCTAATTTAACAATAGAAATTGAGGTGGGTGAATAGTACCTTGAGTGGCCCTTTCTCAAGTTGTTGTACCCATAGGATAAACCAAATATGTGCTACTTGAAACAACTAATCATAATAGTAAACTGAAACATCTTTATTGCATATGATTGAACTCTACAATCTGACGATAATCTTCACAAATTTCTTATTCATGAGTGCATAATAAAAAACTAACAAAGAAGTATTGTTTGTGTAACAAAACTATATCTATCAAAACATATCCTATAACTAGATTTTCTCCTCAACCACTGATCCAACTATATAGGTTCGGGATGTGGTTTATTCAAACAAGGACTAAAAATAGAAAATAAATATAGATGTCCACTCCCCTTCAAAATAGAGAGAGACAAAGTCTTTGCAACTGAAAAATATAACTAAAAAAGCTAGAAGAAGACAAATAGGACTAAAAATCTACTTTAATTGTATGACAAAGACATGCTCTATGCAAATAGTCATGTTAGTTTCCTTATTACTACAAACTTATTCTTCCTTCCATCATTTTATTGAATGCTTTGATGACTCACAATTGACCTCTTCAATGATTACTTCCATAATTTATACAATTGTCATGTTTCCAACATTTTGAAATCTCCCCTGTAATCTTCCTGAAATCCTTTGGTTGTGGGCTCAGCATTCCAGTTGTTGTGGGTTGCAATACTTCTGGCTGGAAGGAGTTAGTTTCATATAAAGCATACATACAATTAACAACCATGAATTAAACAAAAAATCATACTCAATTCCATACATGTTCACACACTCATCCATGTAAATATCAGCATATCATAATCATATTTCCATGTATCAAAGTATGGTTTAGATTGCATAAAAGATATAAAAAGGTATATAAGTTCAAGAATGTATATGAAATAAATAGCTTAAATTGTTTAAAATATATGGACTAAATAGGAGAAAACTAGCAATTAATCAGGCCCATCACCCCCTTTAATTTTCTAGCCTTCACTAATTTTGTATGTTCCTCAGACCTTACCTCTTTAGTGGCTAGAGGAAAGTAATCCTTATTGGTATGCTTCTCATTCCTCTTGTGGTTTCATGGCCATTAACTTGGTGGTGTTTATTCCTACCCCCACCTCTTTGGTTATTGAAGGAAAGCCACCCTTACTACATAGACCTCCCCTTTCAATCTCTCACTTTCCAACAAATTCTTTCAATCCCCTCTTGCCCTTTTGATAGTCCAAAGAAAGAAACCCATAACACATCCTCCTCCTCATACACCTGTGGTTTCCTAGCATCCAATTGTTGTTTCTACCCTTTCTCCTATCCCTTTGATAAAGGAATGAAAGTGACCCACACTAGACATAACCATCTTGTCAAAGATCCCAAGTGTCATTGATGTGTTGCAACTTGAGATTGTGTATATCACTATCCAATAGATCGATCTTGAGTATCTCCCTCTTATTCAATCACCTCTTGATTTGAAACTTTCTTCTCAATCTCCACCTCTCCCTCCCTACCTTATACCACTTCCAACCCTAAATTTTAAACCCTTCTACACCTCCTCTAGATCTAGATGAGAGGAACCCAAAAATGATTCATGTAGTCTTGGATTTGTGTATTGATCCTCCTCTTATCTCCATGAACCCTAATATGTCTCCCTTATTTGAGCATTTAGATAACTACCAAGATACTACCTTTCTTATTTTATCTTATCATATACTGAATCCTATTAGATAAAAAATCAAAACTAATTCAAGTGCGAGTAATTAAAACATTAACTCAAATTATGCAAAAAATAGGGACAACTAGATGTACCATGATGGAAAGGTATACGATATACTTGTGTTGCTTTATTTTAAGTGGATGAGCTACCAAAAGATTATAAAAACTAATCCTTATATGCCAATTTGATTCATTTTGAATTTCATTAGCATTTGCAATGGAGGATAAATAGAAAACAACATTGAGCAAGGTTACAATCAATGGAGAGATAGCAATGTGGGGATTCCAATTATGGCTACAAATGATCCTTAGGTAGACCCATATATATGAAAAATGAGAAACACTTGTTACTACCCAAGTTTGAGTTTTTGTCATATTTATGTCCAAATTATTGTCAAATTACAGTTAGTTTCAAATGATAGATGTCTAAATAGGGAATATACCCACATTTTATTTTTCAAATTTCATGATTTTATTTTAATTTTTGAACAATATGGGGTTTGATGGGGTGTGATTTGGGTCACCTATTTGAAGAATAAACTTACAACTTTAGATGACCGAAAGTATACACAAGCAAGAAAGAAGGCTTGGGAAGATTAGACAAGAGAAAGAGGGTGGTGCAGGAGCACCTAGGCTAACCTCCATTTTGGTTTGTCATCAATTTTGGCTTGTACCTGATCTTAGCCAAATCAGGGTATTAGAGTGCTATGTTTGGACTTTAGAAGGTCTTGTTTGTGTGTGGAATAAATGATTTATTCACTAGGACTAAGGTCATCATAGCTTAGTCTTTGTTAAGCATCTTTTGCTTTAATTAGTTTAGTAGTTTAATGTGAGTAACGAGCCTTTAATGTGTTCTAAACACATGGTTGTTGTTAGAAGATGCTAATGGATAGTTAAGGGAGTTGTTGGCTCGAGATCAAGGTGTTAGAGGTCCTAAGATTGAGGATCATGACACAATGATGGAAGTTGTAAAGTGGTTGTAAAATTGCATGGTAACATTTTGTTAGGTTGCATGCAGCTTGGGTGGATTGGATTCCGTTGAAATCAGGGATGTGGAGTCGAGCAACTTCCCTTGAAACATGGAAAAGGCATCTAAGTAGAGGTGTGGCTCGTAGAGAGCAGTTAGAAGCATTGTAGTCAAGTTTTGGCTTTGTGTGAATAAGAGAAATTCTGCATTTTCTGTGTTTACCCATGTGTTTTGCAAAATAGAGCTATCATAAGCATTGTAAATACTGATTCAGCACTGTAATAGTGTTCTTAGAATAGTCCTAAGTATATTTCATTTTGTAATCAAGTTTCTTTGAGTAGATTTAGTGTTTGAATCCATAGTCTAGAGTCTAGAGGGTTTTGTAATTGTAGTTTGAGCAGTTAGTCTTCTCATGGCTCCCCCATAAGATCGAACAATAGGATCTCCCTGAAATTAGATTGAAATGACAAGGGAGCCATTTACTTGTAAATATTTAGTAGTAGGAAGCATAGGGAATGGAGCTAAGATTATAAAACTCAAACCCTAGGTGAGCTAGGACTGCCTGGTTAGGAGTTTGAGAGAGGAAAAGTGAGGAACTTAGGTAGGGGAAGAGACCACTGTACGGAATCCATATGGCTTCAGGTAGGGTGAGACAAGATCTTCACTTGACAAAAGGGTTGAAGCTTCAATCAATCAATTGGAAGTAGATTTGAATCAAAGAACAATGAAACCCTAAGAATTAGGTCAATTAGCCCTACTTCTCCTTTATTATAGGAACCTACTATACGAAAGATACAGAGGTCTGAAACCCCATGAAAGATTTAAAGGTCCAAAAAGGGTGTCTGGAAATACAATTTATTTGCTAGGTTGTTTGACAAATTTAAGCAAGAAAAGCCAAAGAGTGACTGGTAAGGGCTAGTAGGAATTAGGCCTCTCCAAGGAAAATTCTTGAAAATGAGTAATTTGAAGATTGAACACCAAGTAAGATGGACCTATTTGGATGCAAGAAGCATGACGACAATACCTTTAGCTCCCCTGCAAATAGTTCAAGCATGATGATGAAGTTGGCACTTAGATTCTTCTAAGTCCAAGGAAGAGTAATTAGTTTCAAAGGAGGTGTGGTTCTTCCAAAGGTAAAGCACAAGGTAGAAAAATCTTTGAGAAGAGTTGAAGCAAGACTTAGTTAATGACCTAAGTCTAAATAGAGCCCTGAAGGTGTCAGGTTCTTGGTGGAAGACAGAGGGAAGTCTTCTAGGAGATTGTGCAAACAACCTTTGGTTACATCATACACCATAGTGGTATCAAAGCCAGGTTTGATTCAAGGCTTGTGATTGATGTTGGAGCCCACTAAGTCAGTAGGAGAGAACACACCAGAGGAAAGAACCATGGTGACTAATGCAGAGTTAGCTAAAAAGGTAGAAGAGCAAGAGGAAGACAACCGGTTGCTAAGAGAAAGGTTGTCTCAAGTGGAGAAGCTCTTGGATGAAGTCCATGAGACAACAGATGAAGTGAAAGACAAGATAGAGCAGAAGGAAGAGCAGGAAGCCAAGGAAAAAGAAGAGGACTTGGAGGAGGAAGCTCCAAAGCCTGATCCTGTTCTTGCTGAAGAACCCTTCCTGAAGGCACTACAGCCCTTAAGTGGTAAAGAATTGGAAGGTGTGCCACTATTTAGTGGACAAATGGGCCCTGATTCAGTTGTGGACTAGATTGAGAGCATTGAAAATCACTTTGAATGTGATGGTATAACAGAGGCCCAAAAGGTAAAGGTGGCCAAGTTAAGGTTGAGAGGAGTAGCTCTCACATGGTGGAAATTTGTACAAGCTGAAAGAGAGAAAGAAGGCAAAGGTCCCATAGTTTCATGGAGAGGAATGGTAACTAAGATAAGGTAGACCTATCTACCTAATGATTATGAAGTTCAATTGCATAGGAGAAGACACAATCTTAGGCAAAAAGATATGGATGTCCAAACATATACTGAGGAGTTTCAAAAATTGTGCCTAAGATCAAAGGTGGTTGGAGATGAAAGCATCAAGCTAGCAAGGTACTTGAATGGGCGTAAGTGGTCTATCCAAGAAGATATGAGCCTAGTGAACTTAAAAAAAGTCCGCTAATGCTATCAGATGGCCTTAAAGATAGAGGAGAAAGGAAAAAAGAAGCAAGAGCAAAACCCCAAAAGTAGAGGTAAAGGGAAAGACAACAGAGGAAAAAGAGGTGGTTATGGTGGGAGAAGTTCAGAACCAAGAGCCCAAGGAGAAGTCAGATAATCTGAGCAGCAAGAAGGAAGCTCTAGTAGATGTGGTAGAGGAAGAGGCTCCAGCTCCAGAGGAAGAAGTGGTGGACAAGGGAGGGGTAACTACTTTACCAATATGAAATACTACCACTGCAATCAATTGGGACACCCGGCCTATAGATGTCCAGAGAAAGGAAATACTTCTCATGGAGGTGACAAGAGAACTAACCTTGTTCAAGATGAAGCTACTGCAATAGATAAACATCCTGAAGTGCCATTGAATTCAGAGGAAGGTGAGAACCTCATGATGAGGAGAACTTTGATTAAGGAACTGGTGAAAGAAGAACCAAGCCAAAGGAGGTCCTTGTTGAGGATAAAGTGAAAAATGATGGGGAAAGTGTGTAAAGTCATCATTGACTCATGTTCTACTGACAATATTGTGTCAGAGGAGGCAGTCAGCAAGCTGAAGTTGACAAGGATACCCCACAACAATCCTTACAAGGTCACATGGCTCAATAAGGGTCAGCATGTCTTGGTGAATGAACAAGCATGGGTGGAGTTCTCAATTGGTAAGTACAAGGACAAAGTCTTGTGTGATGTGTTACCTATGGATGCATGTCACTTGCTCCTAGGTAGACCATGGCAATTTGACCGCCAAGCTGTGCATGATGGAGCAAAGAATTCATATACTTTCAAGAAAGATAAGGTGACTTTCAAAATTCAATCTTTGCTAGAAGATACAGAGGTGCAAACAGTAGGTCCTAAACTACTCATGGTGGGTGAAAAAGAGTTCTTGGAAGCCTTGGAAGAAGGAGAAGGAGTTAGCTATGCAGTGATGATAAAGCCAAGAGAGGTGAGCAAAGAGAAAGCAGCTGAAAAGCAAGAGTTACCTGAGGAGATACAAAAATTGTTGCAGGCCTATGAAGGCATTGTAAGTAGTGGTCAACCAGCAACATTACCTCCTAAAAGAGCCATAAGTCATAGGATAGAATTGATACCAGGAGCTACCCTTCCAACCAAAGTAGCTTACAAGATGACACCTCAACAAAATGGGGAAATAGCTAGGTAGATTCAAGAACTCCTAAACCAAGGTCTTATTAGGAAAAGCATTAGTCCATGTGTTGTACCCACTGTCTTAGCACCTAAAAAGGGAGGAGAATGGAGGCTTTGTACTGATTCTAGGGAAATAAATAAGATAACCATCAGGTATAGGTTCCCTATCCCTACGATTGAAGATCTCGTGGATTGTCTAGGTGAAGCTAGGTACTATACCAAGATAGATTTAAAAAGTGGTTATCACCAAATTAGGATACATGAGGGAGATGAGTGGAAAACAACTTTCAAAACCAATGAGGGTCTCTATGAGTGGCTAGTAATGCCATTTGGCTTGTCTAATGCCCCCTCCACATTCATGAGACTCATGAATGAAATCCTCAAAGACTACATTGGCAAGTTTGTAGTAGTGTATCTTGATGATATACTAATCTATAGCAGAACAAGAGAAGAGCACCTCCAACATATAGAGTTGATTTTCAAGAAGCTGCAGGAGGAGAAGCTGATGATCAATTTGGAAAAGTGTGAGTTCATCAAAACAGAGCTAGTGTACCTTGGATTTGTGCTATCACATGGCAACTTGAAGATGGATAGCAGCAAAGTGGAAGCCATCCTCAATTGGCCTACTCCAAAGACAGCAACAGAGGTAAGAAGCTTCCATGGTCTTGCTCAATACTATAGAAAATTCATAACACAGTTTAGTGCTATTTGTGCTCCTATGTTGGATACCATAAAAGGAGGAATGAAAGCCAAGTTTGTATGGAATGAGCAAGCTAACAAGAGTTTTGAGTTGCTGAAGGAGAAGTTAGCCACCCAACCTGTTTTGGTGTTACCAAGCTTTGAGAAGCTATTCACCATTGAATGTGATGCAAGCAATGTAGCTATTGGAGCTGTTCTCAGTCAAGAGGGCAGACCGGTGGCTTTTCATTCAGAGAAGTTAAGTGAAGCCAAGAAGAAGTATTCTTCTTATGACCTTGAGATGTATGCATTGGTTCAAGCTCTAAGGAAATGGAGGCACTACTTGCTTCCCAAGGAATTCATAGTGTATTCGGACAACCAAGCACTTAGTTTCCTGAATTCACAAGAGAAGTTGAGTCACAGACACATGAAATGGGTGGAGTACTTGCAAGCTTACACCTTCAATATCAAGCACAAGAAAGGAGCTCTCAATAAGGTGGCAGATGCCTTGAGTAGAAGAGTCCTCACAATTCAGGAAATTCAATTGAAAAGCATTGGGATAGATCATTTCAAGGATCTATATGCAGATGATGAAGACTTTGCAGACATTTATAAGGTATGTGCTGAATACAAGAATCATTTTCATAGCAAATATGTTGAATATACTTTGCAAAGTGATCTTTTGTTTAAAGGGAATCAACTATGTGTTCCTAGAGGTTCTATTAGAGAGAACTTGATACAAGAAAAGCATAATGGTGCATTGAGTGGTCATTTTGGGATCACCAAAACTCAAGAACTGGTTCAAAGGTTTTACTATTGGCCAAGAATGAACTCAGATGTCAAGAGGTATGTGGAGAGTTGTGTAGTGTGTCAAAAGGCCAAAGGTACTTCTTCAAATGTAGGCCTATACCAGCCACTGCCTATTCCTACTGGGCCATGGGAATGTTTGAGTATGGACTTTGTAGTTGGGTTACCCAAGACAAGGCAAGGCATGGATAGTGTTTATGTGGTTGTAGACAGATTCAACAAAATGGCTCACTTTGTGCCATACAAAACAACCAATGATGCTAGTCAAATAGCCTCTCTTTTCTTCAAAGAGAGTAAGGATTCATGGATTACCAATCAACATTGTATCAGACAGAGACACTAAGTTTATGAGTCATTTTTGGAAGACTCTTTGGCAAAGAATGGGCACTAATTTATCCTTTGGATTTGCATACCATCCCCAAACTGATGGTCAGACCGAAGTTGTAAATAGGACACTTGGAAACCTCTTAAGATGCTTGACCAAGGAGTATGGTCAACAATGGGATCAGTTGATTGGGCAAGCTGAATATGCCTATAATGATACTGTCAACAGATCAACAGGGAAGAGTCCCTTTGAAATTGTCTATGGATTACATCCTAGAGGTGTCTATGAGTTGAGAGAGTTGAAGGATGGAGTCAAAGGAAGTGGATATGCTGATGACTTTTCCTATGCAATGCAGGAGATTCATGATACAGTCATAAAAACATTGGCAGAAAACACCATGAAACATAAGACCAAGGTGGATGAGCATAGGAAAGAAGTTCAATTCAATGTTGGAGACTTGGTGATGGTGCATTTGAACAAGTCTAGACTGCAGAAAGGAGTTCCTCATAAGTTGCAAATGAAGAGGATAGGTCCCTGTCCTATCTTGGAGAAATATGGAAACAATGCATTTAAGGTCCAATTACCAGATGACAGTGGACTGTCCCCTATTTTTAATGTTTCAGATCTTGTACACTACAAAGGACCACCACTAAACATGGATCGCACTTCCACAAGCCATCCAAGATGTGTTGAACTTAAATTGCTTCCATCGTTACAAATTTCAAACAAGCCTAATAAGATATTGATACTGTGGTCTGGCAAGAAGACTTCGTGAACTAAAGAATAACAATACAAAGAACATCCGACAAGAGGCATGGATCAATCCGATGCGATGCGCAGTGTGGATCAAGGAGTCAGAGTTCAAGAAGTTGGGCATTGATCTCAACTTGCTCAATCCAAGGGTGGATTGAAATCTTCTGTTTTGGGGAGGATGGTGCAGGAGCACCTAGGCTAATCTCTAGTTTGTTTAGTTCAATTTTGGCTTGTACCTGACCTTAGCCAAGTCAGGATGATAGAGTGTTTAATTTGGACCTTAGAAGGTCTTGTTTGTGTGTGATGAGTTAGTCACTAGGACTAAAGTCATCTTAGTTAGTCATTGATGTTAGGTGTTGCTTTAATTAGTCCTAGACAGCTTATGTTAGAATGTAAGCATTAAATGTGTGCTAATCACATCTAAGTTGTTAGAAGATGCCAAGAGGCAGTTGAGGAAGTTGATGGTTCGAAATCAATATTAGAGCAAGGCTTAGTTAATGATCTAAGTCAGAACAGAGCCTAGAAGTTGTCAGGTTCTTGGTGGAAGGCAGAGTGAAGTCTTCTAATAAGTTGGTGCAAGCAAACCGATAGTCCATACACCACCCCTTTGTCAACTTCCTCACTAAAAGGGCTCCTAAAGAATCAGACAATTTTGATTCACTGTCTAAACCTTATTTCTTTCCTGCTTTAAAAGCAGTCTCTTTAGAGGTTGATGCAGAGCTTCCTATCCTCATTTCATAGGCTGTTAATATGCCTTGTAAATCATCCAAGGTAAGTGAATCAAACCACTTTTTTTTCTTCAAGAGTAGAAACTTTGGACTCAAATTCAGGATGCAAAGTCCTAATCACTTTTTGAACAACATTATATTTTGCAATTGTTTCACCTAGATCTCTTCTTGCATTGACAATTTCATCTATTCTTAAGAAATAATCAATAATCTTTTCATCACCCTTCATTCTCATTTCCTAAAATTGATTCTTGAGAGTAAGGATTTTGGATTTCTTAACATTTTCATTTCCTTGATACACATTTTCAAGCTTCTCCCAAATTTCATATGTAGATTTACAATGCATGACTTTGAAAAATACATCTTTTGTCAAGCCACACAAGAGTACATTTTAGCTCTTCCATTCATTTCATATTTCCTTTTCTCATCATGATCTATAGGTATGGTATCAAGTACAATGTATTTAATACACATTAAGTTCTAGACATTAAGGTCTAAAGAAATCATTTATGTTTCCATTATGATTTTCTAGAACACATAATCAGATCCATCAAATAGAGGAGATCTTGTAACAGATGAACCTTCTTGCACATGTTACATATTGACTTCCAAAACCATAATCAATCCTAGGTATTAAACCTAATGCAGGACCCTATGCTCTGATACCAATTGTTGGAAGTGGAATTACTTTGAGAGGGGGGGTTAATCAAAGTAATGTAAAAATTAGAACTTTTTATGACTTGAAATGTAGATTTGAACTGTTTGATCTTGAACAAATGAGTGACCTATATATGCAATGCGAATATTGCATTTTGAATTATTGTTTTCCAAAGACTTAATCAAACATAACATGAATACTTAACAACTCATATCAAAGCATAATATACATTTTTCACATAATGTTGAATGAACAATCTTTTAATGCTTTCTTTTACATAGGACACCAAACTCACTAATGGAAAAATTTTAACATTCATACATTGAACATGAACAATTAAACTTTGAACTTTTAGACAGCTTGGAACTGTGATAATGTATTAGAGCATTGCATGAACCACTTTCACAAATGAATGAATGAAAAATTAAGCAAGATAAGTACAAATCTATCAAAAGAGAAACATAGAGCTTTGATGAGTGGAAAACCCGCTTGGGGTAGTAAAAACACTCCAAAATACCTTACAAGCTTAATACCAAACGGATTACAATATTTTTCAAAGCACCAAATTTGTAACCATTCAGGAGCACCAACTCCACCAAAATTCTAAAGTACCAACTTCAGTAGGAGCACCAACTCCTTTACAAAGTTTCTCAATAACCATGCAAACTGTCAGGACCTTATAACTACATTATTTTTGCAATTACAAAATCTCAATAGAGTACATATAAAAGATATACAATAATTCTCATTATAATATGTACTGAATGAAATGATACCAATATAATCTCACTGAAATATGCAATCTCTGTAATAAGGATCAAAGATGTAAACACTTTAATCTCTCTTTTTCAATTTAAATCAATGTACAAAAATATCACTGTAATAAACCCTTATTCTCTTTTCAACAACACTATGTTTTGTCTCATAAACCCTCTCCATATTTTCTCTTTTTCAACAAATATTCTTTTCAAAACCTCTACATAGAATAATGGCTTGTTTCCATTCTTTTTATACAACACAAAAACTGAAACCCTTGTACCAAAATGTGAGACCTCGAGTCAAGAACCAAACCCTCAAGTTAGGGTTTCTAAATCAAACTAACAAATACAATTGAAATCAAAAAAAAAAATTCCTTTTTCTAAATATAATCAACTATAATATCTTTGCAAATAAACTATATCCTTTTACTTTCCTTTTACCTTATTCACCTTCGAAAAACAACTAGAAATTTGTAGATATTACCTCTCATGGTGGTTTCAAACTATAGAAAAATCCCATGAAATCTTCTAGATTTACCTCCACTTCTAGCTCAAGCGAATTTCACCAACATATTTCCAATTTCTTTCAGTGTACATCATACCTCAAGTTTGAGTAAAGATCCACAACCATAGTGTCAAAAACTGTAACTACTAATTACAATGGTAGCTAGGGTTTGAGCTAGCCATACAAAATGAAAACATAACTTTTTTTTCCCTATTCTCTTTAAAAATTTTGAGATAATCATTTGAAATCCACTATCAAATGATGTTAAACATCATTTGAAATTTGCATGATACCAACACAATGATCATTAAATTAAATACCAAAACATTTCCACATCATGATGTCTAGTGTCCACGTGAGCTAACAACAATACAATGATAATATTGTGTCAGATGCCAAATAAACATAGTGATTCATATAATCAATTGTCTCAGATTATTCAAGGCTGATTTATCACTTAAGTTGATGCCTTATAAAGCCCAATCACCAAACAAATGGATGTAGAAAATATGCAAGGTGGGATACATTGTAATATAACAATGAAATGATACCCAATCACAATACATATATTGTGTATCAATATAAACATACTAAACAATAAACTCCACCTTATGTATAATGCAAGAACCCTTGTGAAGCTATATGTATATCAAGTAAACAAATGCAACATGATATCACCTTTAACCATTAACACCTATAGAAAGAATCACCTCAAGTGACATATATATCCTTTGCACAAAAAATACAACATGATTAGAACCATCAAAAAAGATTGAAAGTATCCAAAGCATTGTCCAAAAAGTACTATACAAAGCACTATCCACAGAGTGCTGAAATATTTAACTAGAATGTGAAATTCCAAACGGTGAAATGCCAAACTGTGAAATGCCAAGGCATCAACCTAGGGCAGTTTTGACATCAAGGAAAAATGCCATAGAAGAAGCCAAAACTTCCCTCACAAGAAGAAAATGAACCTATGGTTGAGAAACCTACTCCTACACAAGTGCAACTTGAAAACTATAATAAAATAAATAGAAACACTAAAGAGCGTAGGCGTAGACATCATGCTATTGCTCAAAAGATGAACCCAGAGAACAACATGGAAAATCAAATCCAAATTTGATAGTAGCAATAAATTATTATCCTCCTCCCTTACCAGCATCAACAACTCCTACATCTCCAACATGTAACAAAGGCCAGCACCTTCTATGGATATTATCATTCATCCTCCTATTGTGCTTAACTTAGATGATGATGAAGAAAATACTAAAATTGATGAGCAATTGCATAATCAGGTGAATTTTCTATTTTCTTCTTCTATGATCTTAGATGATAACAACTGTGATGATCCTACTAAACCAAGTGATGAACCACGTGTTGAAATTGGTGATTCTCCTAGTATAGCACTTGATGTTGTCCCTCTCACTAGTGATCTGCATTTCACATATACTAAATAAGACTAGGACGCAAATGACCTATTGGATGGTTGACTTGCTTGTACTTTACTACTCTTTTTTCTTTCCTTTTAGTTTCTTTTTGGTTGATTGCATGTGTGTGATGTGATCCCTCATGGCATTCTATTTTATGTTCTTTATCTCTATGTGAATTTCTCTATTTGTACCTTCATTCTTCTATATGTCATAAGCTTTTCACCTTTTCTTCGTTCTTTACCTTTTATTTTCATTATCTTTTCATTTTTATCTCATGTTTTCCTTTTGGGGATGATGCAAGGCTTTGAGACACCCTACGTCTTTTCCATCTTGACCTAAAATATTTTGCATTATCTTTTCTTTTCCTTGCATTTTTGTCTTGTGTTTTCCTTTTGGGGATGACACAAGGCATTGAGACATTCATGTTTCTTCCATGTTGACCCAAAAAAAAATTATTTGTTTTTGCTCTCTTTGTGTCATTCTTCCAGTTGTTTGTGTATTTGGGGAATGATGACAATTCTGAGCTCTCTAATATCATTGCAGCAAAGATAGATGCTAATTTGGAATCCATAGATCTCTTATGTGTTTCTAGGGGGGAACCCTCTTTTCCTTTTTATTTTTCATGTTTTGTCTACTTTAAAGTAATTTCTCGCAGCATGGTGTTTAGCAATTTCTTTATAGTGGAGGCATACAGTGGCATTATTTTGGCATTATTTGGACATTATTTCATTTACATTTGTTTTCATACTCCTTGATGTCATTTTCTTACTTCATGTGATGTGTGTTTCTCTTTGTGGTGGCATTGGGAGTAATTTGCTTCAAGATTTTGATCTATCTTAGAATATTACATTCCTCTTAGTGGTTATGTGATGCACTGCATTCCCTAAGTTGTGAATATTTTATCCTTTGATTGGTCCTATCTTGGAGACATTAGGAATGATGTCCCATAAGATTAAGACCTCACATGAACTATGTAAAATCCCTTCAAACATACCTCTTTCCTATTGCGTGCATTTTTCTTTTTTTCCTTATTAAAGTCATGCAGGTATGGCTTTGATATGGTCTTCTAGGGCTCACCTAGTCAACAACTAGCTTCACTAGCCCTTGTGAGCATGCATTTTTTGTGTGCCTTATTAAATTCATGGAGGTATGGCTTTGATATGGTCCCCTGGGGCTCACCTAGTGGATAAGTAGCTTCACTAGCCCTTATAAGCGTTCATTTTCTTTCTTTTTTCTTTATCATAGTCATGTGGGTATGACTTTGATATGGACCTCTTAGGGATCACCTAGTGGACAACTAGCTTCACTAGCCCTTGTGATCACGTGTTTTGTTTACATAGTGGACAATGTGTTCTACTTGTAAACCTCTTTTGGAAAAATATCCTAGACCCAATCCACAACATGTTAGATGGCCATTCAAAGCTTGATCCATTGCATTTTTCTTTCTTTCTACCTTTTTTATTTTTCTATCTTTGATGGTGTATGTTTATGATCTAGTTATGGCTTCATATATCATCCACAAGTGTGTTCCTTTGTTCCCATGTTGATTTTTCATAGGATCTTGATTCTAGGGTCTTGGTCAGCCTCTTGGTCATTTACATCCTATCTTACTAACATTTGTACATTTGAACCCCTCTTGATTGTATGGCTGGCTACTTTAGTGTGCTTTTGAAGCAAGTTCATCCTCTCACTAAAGTGTGGGATAAATATAGTGTAGGAAAATGCATACCCTTATATTTTCACACTTTTTTGTGCTGACCCTGCTTTATTTATCCCTATTTGTGTCTTAATTGGTCCTATTTTGCATCCACGAGCTTAATGAATTGTATCTTTTTAATGGCTAATCCTCACAAACATCAAAGGGGAAATGTTAATTTAATGATTTTGGTTGTGTGCCCCCGATTTTTGGATAGAGACTAAGACGCCACCTAGGGAATCCTTGTCTTCCAAAGGTCTTGGGACCTACTTTTTAAATGTTCCTTAAACTTGCCACTTTTTGGAGTCTATCTATCGATTTCCATGCCTCAGGACTAAGATGCCACCTAGAGCATCTTAGTTTCCCTTTAGTTATTTTTGGGATTTAATTTTAAATCTTGGTAGAATTTGGCCTCCTTTAATTAATGATTTCATATTTCATATTTCTATGGTGTTATTTCAAGATATTAACCATAGATAAGTATAAATAAAAGGTTCTTTCACTCATTTTCATATACAAGACTTTTGTGAGAGAATTCAAGAGAAATCTATCAAGTATTTGATGCCATCATCAATATTCAAGCATCATATCAAGGATATTCTTGCATCAAGTTTTTTTTTAAGCTAACATTTGTGATACAAGGTTTTAATTCAAGCAAGCAATTCAAGTCAAGATCTATCAAGCATTCAAGCATTTCAAGATCTATATTCAAGCTAGCCATTTAACACAAGTTTGCAAATTTCATAGCAAGGGTTTGGTGAGTTGTAACATAGCACTTTTTTCATTCATCATTTCCCTCCATTATTTCATTTCATTCCAAGGTTTAATTGCCAACAAGGGTTTTGACCAATGAAAACTCCCATTTACTAACAATCAACAAGATTTTCCTCTCTTGCATGTTTATGTTTGTAGACTTAGGCTAAAGAATTCAATATAATTTGAAGTGCAAAGTTGCAAAGCTGTATTACAAAGTTGTCATCTTCATAGAGACTCACCTACAAGCCAAATCTGGAAGTTTCAAAACTTGAGATCTCAGAAGAAGCAAGTTCAAACATTGATCCTTAGGATCACATTCAGAGATTTCAAAAATTTAATACGAGACTAATTTGATAGCAAAGGCATCTTAGTCCTCTAAGTGGAATTTTGTAGATATTCTTTTGGATCCTATTCTGACATCTGAAGATTCTACATATGCCCTAAAAAGATCAGCTAGACTAAGACAATAGTAAGGGCATCTTAGTCCTCCCTATCATATTTTGAAAACATTTTTGAATTTCCAAAATCCTCATCACATTTCAAGACTTCCCAGGTATACATATCCTAACTTTTTGCTTAATTTCATCATTTGCACTCATTATTTGGCTTGCATTGCTAGGTTTTGTGAGTTGAATGTTAATTAGTCTTTTCCTAGCTTTTTCTTGTTGGTGAACCCCTCAAAGCTTAGAGAACCCCCTCTTAGGTCTTTGTTGTTGGGAATTGATTCACCTTTTGTGTTGATAGTCAATCCAATTTGGAATCCTAGGAAATATTTGAGTGACAATTAGAGACTAGTGTTGTTCTATAACCTAGGCCATAAAACATCCCCATTCCTCCATTTTTCAATCCTATCTAACTTATCTTGATCTTAGAAAAGGTTTGGTATGTGTACTTCACACTTTTTATGGTAAACATCTTGATAGGGGTCAATATCATTGGTCCTATCCTAATTGACATTATTTGAGCCATGAGGAATTTTCCAAAGAGGCATACTCTATCCAAACATGTTATCCTATCACAAGATAATCCTTGTCATCCTCTACATACCCATCCATCAATCCATTCATTTATCCATGAATCCACCCATATCATTCCATACATTGCTAGACACTTGGGATAGATGCTTAAATCTTGCTTAGGGAATATATCTTGAGCTATATCATATAACTTATGTGGTCATCTAAACATTTTCAAAACACAAAATCAAATTGGTCAAATTTGTAAGCAAAAAATATAAATCACTAGCCCATGACACATTTTTATGAGAAGATGTTCCTTATCAAGCTTTATATTTTATCAAAAATCAATCCAAACAATCAATATCGGTTGAATGTCCTTGCACTTCAACGTAACATCAAATCATTCCAATATATTTTTTTCCAAGACTAGCTTCAAAGTATTGATCTCTCTTATCCAATCAATCCATCATCATCTAAGTATATATCATTTCCCAATATTTTTTATTTTTTAGCACTATCCTTGCATTGTTGAGCATCCTCAACAATGTTATCACTATCAGCAATCTATCAATCAGATCAATCAATCCTATCTTGGTTTTCAAAAAACATTCCAAAATAGATCATTGATATCATCACACATATCCATATCCATACACTTGTCAACATCATGTGAAAAATATAAAAAATATTTTAAAACCTCATCAAAATCCTAAAACACTTGCAAAATCAAAAAATCCAGAAACATCAAAATCTTGTATAGCCAAAAACATCAAAAACCTATACAAATAAAATGCAAAAACATTCAAAAATGGTAGAGTCAAAAATCCCAAAAACATCCAAAACACATCAAAAATTCCTAAAAAGGTCAAAACATCAAAAACATATAAAAAAGTGCCATGTCAAACTACATGGTCTCTAAGATTGAACATAGGAAAGGCCATCATTGATGTGCCCCTAAGACACATTAGGTTAGCAATCCATCATAATAAACTGATAATCTATCAATTATTCATTTTTCATCAACAATAAGTCAAGTCAGTCGAACTACAAATCTCTGAGCTTAAACATAGGCAAGGCCATCATTGATGTGCCCCCAAGAAACCCTAGGTTAGTCCTCTAGGAGTCTATCATATTAAACTGGCAATCCATCAATTATTCATTTCTCATCAATAATAAGTCAAAGTCTGTTGAACTACGTGGTCTCTAAATTAAAACATAGGAAAGGCTCATCCTTGATAAGCCCCTGAGGTGCATAGGATAGTCTTTTAGGTTATGTTCTTTGTCAAAAACTTAGAAAACCCCAAACATTTGAAAATTGAAAACCCAAAAACATTTGAAAATATCAGAAAACCCCAAAACATTGGAAAATTAGAAAACCCCTAAACATTTGAAACTTAGAAAAACACAAAAATAATGAAAAACTTAGAAAATTAAAAAAAAAATTGAAAATTGAAATATTAGAACATTGGAAAATAATCAAAAACCCTAAATAGCATCAAATAATTGAAAACCAAAAAATTCACATAAACATTCAAAAATATCAAAAACAACCTCAAAACATTTTCAAAACACCCATCCCATTTCGCTTTCACCTACAATAAACTTCCATCCATAATAAATTGATCGTCATCCTCGCCCTATGGTAACAAAAGCAGAAAACAAGTACTACAATGAGAAAAAGTAAAACCTAAATGCAAATATTCCAAAAATTCCAAAGCCACCTATCCCATTTCGCTTTCACCTGCAATAAACTTCCATCCATAATAAATTGATCGTCATCCTCACCCTATGGTAACACAAGCAGAAAAAAAGTACTGCAATGAGCAAAAATAAAACCCTTGATCATTATCAAACATGTCAATCAAACTTTATATCAACCTATCAAACTGCCAACATCTAATAACATGTCCTAGGATGCATCCTTCCTACAATGGTCATTATCATTTGCAATCACTTTGGATATTTATAAGCAAAACACATTACACCTTTGGAAAGAGATATAGATAACATTGAGCATTTGTTTTTTATCTTTTCTTATGATTTATCATGTTGACCTATTTTTAGGACCTATCCATGATCTCTATCAAAATGATTTAGAGAGAAAGGAATGGGGCATCAATCGTTATCTTTTGTTTATTATGCTTTTGGGGTATTCTTGTCAAATAATCTTGGCACATGGGTGAAGCCACAATAGTGGTTTACAATTCAAGTAAGGAAGTAAAACTCACAAAAAATGACCCCAAGTAAAAAAATGTGATTTATGGGGTTCGTACGAACTTACTAGTTCGACTGAACCCATAAGGGGTTTGGTCAAACTAGGGTTCAAGTCAACCCCTTTGAATTTGGCTGAAAAAAAAAATGCATTGGAAAGGGGTTCGAGTGAACCCCCTGATGCAGAGGGTTAGGGACTTTGAAAGAAACACAAAGTTTTAAGGATAATAACGATTCACTCTCAACCTTCCAACTAGGCACCAGTATGGAGATAAGGCCTCAATAATGCACCAAATGAATTATTTGCTTTCCTTATGGACCCAAACCCTAGGAATGCTCCTAATAGACACAATTACACTTGTCTTAAATTAAATCAAAGCCCCAAACCTCTATTTTGAACAAAATCCACTTTTCCACCTTAACTGGGCCTTCTAGCCCAACTAGGCCTCTAGCGAAGGATTTTTAACTTTTTTCTCAAAATTTCCAAAGGAACCTCCAATCTAATGACTGATTAAGATGTTTTTTATGATGGCAAACAACATATCAACTCCCTGATGGCACTTGTTTCAGAACTCACCAACCAAAATCTGTTGTTTCCTCAAAAACTAGGCCTAATTAGCCCTCTTTTCCAAAGCAACCCCTCTCTAACTTTATCCCCTGACTAAGAAACTTTCAACAGTATCTCAAATTGTCTCAAAACCAAGGATTTTCAAGGTCCTACCTTCTATGACACCTCTAAGATCCCTAATCACAAAACCCTCCATAAAATGTCTCAAAACTAGGGCTTCTTGGATCTTGACCTCCCAAACACTTCTAGGTCCTAATTTTAGACTTTTCACCATTAATTCAACATGTCTCAACTATTAAAACTCAAAAATATATCACTTGTTAAGGCAGATCCTCTACTGCTATACTTTAACCTCCATACTCATGCACCTTGCACTGTGAAAACTTTGTGTACACTGTATGATTCCTCTTTCTTGCACTTTTAGATTGGTAGATTGGTATGATACAAGTTAATCATGATCCATTTCATTGGTCTTAGTCACATTTCCCATGAAATGGATCATTCATCCATGAAAAACCCTCAAACTAGTGTAAATTTTGTGTTTCCTTGAGGACACTCAATATAAAATGCAAAGAAATTAATTATTACTGCTTTCAGAGCCTTCAATGGTGTTAAAACATGTAAACACAAACTCCTAAAGCATCCTAATAGACATAACTTCAATACAAATCAAGTATTCATCAAAAGAACACAATAAAATGCAAGAAAACTATGTTTTTTCACTATTTCCAAAAAATAATCCGTACAATCCTTTCAAAAATTGATCAACCTCGATACCAATGATCATTTTGGGGTTATAGACCCATTCCCCAACTGACCAAACCGTTTTGGATTGATTAAAATGCATAATTACCTCTAAAACACCTAAAACTCATTTTCCCACCTAAAGTGGATTTTCAAAAATTTGAATTTCCAATTTGCAATTTATTAAACTCTACTATCTAAAAACCATTAGATCATTAATATCCAACTTTATTTGACACAATAAAATCATAATAAACCTATCTAACCTCCTAGAGCATTATTTTTCCATTTACAAAGCATTTTGGTCCCAGTTGACTCCTTTCAAGTTCTTTCCCATTTCAAAAGCCATTATAGGCTTCAAAAGATTATAATTGATGTTTTGATTTGATGGAAAGGTCCTCCTGACCCCTATAACCTCCTCACCTCTCAGGTGTTCCTTAAGAAGCTTGGGTGCTCCTGCACCATTCTCCCCAAGAAAGAAGGAATTCTTGCCCCAAGAAACATCTATGTTGTTGTCAGCACACTGCTCCTTGTTCCTGTATCTCTGCACCTTCTGATCACAAACCAAGAAATCACCCAAGGTCACCTTCTTCCTCTTCTGCCAACCTACCCTCATATCACTCAACAAGTTAGAATCAAAATAGTGTTTGGTTTTCCCTCTTTGCTGTTTGACTTCAGTCTATACTTGAGCCCTGATTTTGCCTTCATTCCCTTGTCTCCCTTGTGAAAGGACACCACCTCTATCACCCTCAACTATAGGGCATTCAATGTCTCCAACCTTTACACTATCTAAGTCCCACAAATTCTAATTTCTAGGACTGATTGCTCCACAACCCTACTGCAACTCATCACTCCTACTCCAACTAGTATCTTCCCCTGTCTTACCTACCTTACCCTACTTATTCACCTGCAAACTCTTCTCAAAACAGATCATAAAACTTTCATTTGACTGCTCCAAAGGCAAAGGCACTGATTTATATCTAACTGCATCTTTATGCACCAAATATGTGTTGTGAAAACCATCATGCAATGTCCTTCTAGCATACTGCCATGGTCTCCCTAAGATGATATGACCACAAGTCATTGAAATGACATCACAAAGCACCCTATCATGATATGATCCAATTGAGAAATCTACATAATCCCTCTTACAAATCTCTACATGATGTCCTTGAGTTACCCAAGTGGCCTTGTAGGGAGTAGGATGATCAAATGTTTCAATCCCTAATTTGGTTACCATATCAACTGAAACTAAATTGCTATGTGACCCTAAATCTATGAGCAATCTGCATATTTTACCATGACTGAGACAATTGGTCTTAAAGATAGTTACCTTTGTCTCTTGATGAAGTCTTTCTCCTTGCTTGATCATAAAAAACTCACCATTAGTCACAGGGTCTGCCATGAATGTTTTTGATTCCTCCTTCTTGTCTTCTTCTTCTTGTACCAAGTTAGCTCTCCTATCTCTGCCCTTATTAGCTTGTTCCCATTTAGGACACTTGAAGGAAGGATGCCTTGGTTCATTACAATTGAAACACCTACCTATGAATGGGCCTCTACCTTGTCCAAATCTACCTCCTCCTCTAGGAGTGTATCCACCTCTTTGATCTGAAAATACCTCTTTACCTTTGTCATTGCTGCCTTGTCCTTGTTCTCTATTACCTCTGCCCCTGTTTGAACTACCTCCTCTTCCACCATTGCTTGATCTTTCTTGCTTCCTCTTCACCTTTTCTTCTGCTCTAATGGCCAACTGAAAACATTCTCCTAATGTCCTTGGTGATTGCAAACCAATCTCATCTTGTAGATTATACCTCAAGCCATTGATATACCTGGCTACTTTCTCATCTTCTTCCTCATAACCTCCTCTAATACTAAGCTTGTGAAATTTCTCAGTATAGGACATCACATCCATGTCCTTTTGCTTTAAATTCTGCCTCATCCTTTTCACATGAATTGTGTAATCAAATGGTAGGAATTTTTCCTTGACCAAACTCTTCATCCTTGCCCATGTAGAGACTTTTTCCAATCCCCTAGCCATCCTATCATTCTAAAAACTAGTCCACCATGTCAATGTTGTGCCTCTCAACTTGGTTTTGGAAAACTTAACCTTCCTCTCTTCACCTATCTCCTCAAACTCAAAATAGTTCTCTAAGGCATCAAGCCATCCTAACACATCTTCACTATCCATCTTCCCTTGATAGATAGGAAAATCTATGTGACTCTTTCCTCCATGACCTTGTACTACCTTCAACAATCTATGTAACCTCCTTTCCTTAGGGTCCTCTGTCTCATCTACTTCTTGTTCCTGATTTACCCTCACATGCTCTTCTTCTTCATCATTGTTTTCTTGGTCTTCTTGCTCTTCCCTCCTCCTACTCCTCTCAAGGTTATTTATCCTTGCTTGCATGGTCTCTCTCTCCCTTCTCCATTGTCTTTCTTCTCTTGCTGCTTCTTGTTCCCTTCTTTCTCTTCTCTCCCTTTCCAAGATTTCCTTCAACTCTTCAAACTCTCTTGCCAATTGATTTTTTGGTGCCATTTCTGTTTCTTCAATCCCTAAAGGACCTACTCACTACTCTGATACCACTCTAATGCAGAGGGTTAGGGACTTTAAAAGAAACACAAATTTTTAAGGCTAATAATGATTCAGTCTCAACCTTCCAACTAGGCACCAATATGGAGATAAGGCCTCAATAATGCAACAAATGACTCATTTTCTTTCCTTATGGAACAAAACCCTAGGAATTCTCCTAATAGACACAATTACACTTGTCTTAAATGAAATCAAATCCCCAAACCTCTATTTTAAACAAAATCTACTTTTCCACCTTAGCTAGGCCTTCTAGCCCAACTAGGCCTCTAGCGAAGGATTTTTGAATTTTCTCTCAAACTTTCCAAAGGACCCTCCAATATAATGACTTATTAAGATGTTTTTTATGATGGAAAACAACATATCAACTCCCTGATGGCACTTGTTTCAGAACTCACCAACCAATATCTGTTGTTTCCTCAAAAATTAGGCCTAATTAGCCCTCTTTTCCAAAGCAACCCCTCTCTAACTTTATCCCCTGACTAAGAAACTTTCAACAGTATCTCAAATTGTCTCAAAACCAAGAATTTTCAAGTTCCTAACCTTCTATGACACCTCTAAGATCCCTAATCACAAAACACTCCATAAAATGTCTCAAAACTAGGGCTTCTTGGATCTTGACCTCCCAAACACTTCCAGGTCCTAATTTTAGACTTTTCACCATTAATTCAACATGTCTCAACTATTAAAACTCAAAAATATATCACTTGTTAAGTCAGATCCTCTACTGCTATACTTTAACCCCCATCCTCATGCACCTTGCACTATCAAAACTTGGTGTACACTATATGATTCCTCTTTCCTACACTTTCAAATTGTTATATTGGTATGATACAAGTTAATCATGATCCATTTCATTGGTCTCAGTCACATTTCCCATGAAATGGATCATTCATCCATGAAAAACCCTCAAACTAGTGTAAATTTTGTATTTCCTTGAGGACAGTCAATATAAAATGCAAAGAAATTAATTATTACTACTTTTAGAGCCTTAAATGGTGTTAAAACATGTAAACACAAACTCATAAATAATCCTACTAGACATAAATTCAATACAAATCAAGTATTCATCAAAAGAACACAATAAAATGCAAGAAAATTGTGTTTTTTCACTATTTCCAGAAAATAGTCCATACAGTCCTTTCAAAAACTGATCAACCTCTGTACCAATGATAATTTTGGGGTTATAGACCCATTCCCGAACTGACCAAACCATTTTGGATTGATTACAAAGCATAATTACCTCTAAAACACCTAAAACTCATTTTCCCACCTAAAGTGGATTTTCAAATATTTGAATTTCCAATTTGCAATTTATTAAACTCTACTATCTAAAAACCATTGGATCCTTAATATCCAACTTTATTTGACACAATAAAATCATAATAAACCTATCTAGCCTCCTAGAGCATTATTTTTCCATTTACAAAGCAATTTGGTCCTAGGGTCCTTATCAGGGCCCTTAGGACAGTCGACTCCTTTCAAGTTCTTTCCCATTTCAAAAGCCATTATAGGATTCAAAAGATTATAATTGATGTTTTGATTTGATGGAAAGGTCCTCCTGACCCCTGCAACCTCTTGACCTATCAGGTGTTCCTTAAGAAGCTTGGGTGCTCCTACACCACCCCTTTGAATGGGTTCGCTTGAACTAGGGTTCAACCAAACCCTTGTTCGAACAAACCCTTAGAGATTCGTTAAAACCCCTAGTGGTTCATACAAACCCCCCTTATCCCTCATCCCCCTCGTAAGACACAAAAAAAACCTAAATTTTAGCACTTTGGAGATTGGTTTGAGGATGAAAATGGAGGAATCTTCAAAAACCTAGCTAAAATTAGGTAGTCCTCAGAACAAGCTATCCAACGAATATAATTTTAATATTTTTTAGTTTTACTAAACATATATTTTTCATCAAAACTGAAGGTGTTTGTTCTCCACATGTGGAAAAATAGCAGACTATCAAAAAAAATTGAAAAATATGAGTGCACACCAAATATTGAAGTCCTTGATCCAAAAAAAAAAAATTGAATTTCAATATATACAAAAAAGTTACGTGTTATACGGTCACACTATGTCTAAATTATAATTGGTTTGACTTTGAAACTTGATTAAAGAAAAAATATTCAATAAAAAAAAAAAAAATCTAACCAAGTGAAAGCACTAGATATGGAGTTACAAATCTAAATTCGAAAGAACTAGAATTTTATCCTTCATGGCAAAAAAAATTATGTGTTATACGGTGTGCATCACTTTTTAAAAATGTTCTTTTCTAAAAAAAATCAGTTTTGTGGGAGATGGAAAAAGAAGTACAATCTAATTCCAAAAAAAATTTAAAAAATATTTTTAGAATCTTCAGACAAAATGGGGCAAGACTCTGGTTTGCATCATCCTCAAATTCCTCACAGTTTAGCCGCTATAGGTGCCTGAATGTGAAGATTTAGTTAAAAAAATAATCTCAGTGTCCAATTTGGCCAAAAATTGTAAACCACTATTGTGGGATCACCCACATACTTGCTTAGTTGTGTGTAGGGAGGTCATTTGGAGTAGATTGTTGACTATTGTATATGGTTTGGTCTGAAATATTCTAAACTTCTAAACTACATTCCAACGAGGTTTCCATATGTTAAGGTGTGAACAAGAACTATCCTATATGTTTGCAAAGTAAGCATGGGTCATCTGAATGATATGGCTAAATACTGTATTGTATAATTCTATTTGAATCATGCATCTGATTTTTTTTAGTGAGGAAATTAGTAATTTGATTCTCATTTCTTAGACACATGTGCGAAGAATTTATTTTACTTGATTAGAACTATAATACCTAAGTAGACTAGAGCACATCAAGGTAGATGCTACTAGAGGGTAGATAGCTGTTATGAAATGTTGTTTGTAAAAAACTACCTTTCGGGATAGGTGTTGAAATGGAGTTTAGAGAGTATAAGTTTTATTTACCAGAACCTATTATTTGTTGTTGTTGCAACATAGTTTTTATGCTTGGAAAAGTAATGTAGTTAATTTTTTATGTATGAACTCTGTGATAACACTTTCTGCCATCCCTAGCCTAGATCTTGCATTTTATTTTCTAACTTGTAGATAGAAATTGTATGTTAATGTATGGGCATGCACCAAATTCCACCTTATAGATTGTTCTCTTGCTAAACTTTCCATGCAGGATCAAGTATTCTTCAATTTGGAAGAATTTTGGGGAAGCATAAGCTTCATTGTTGGGTAGTAAAGTGCTTAATCCATGTTTTCATCCACCAATGAAGGTGAGCGTCAAGAGGAACCTTAGATGTACACAAGACTATTTAGTCTATTATTTAAACTTGATGAATACTTGATGTACTTTGATATAAAGTTGTAAAATGTAATGACTTTGTGGCCTTGTGAGCCAAGTCAAACCTAATATTGTAATTTGACTTTTGAATTGAATATATGAATCTTTGACTCATTTTAAATGGACATGTGTTGCTATGATTGACTATAGCTACTAGTTATGTATTTTTAATTTAAATATATTCATATGTTATTGACAATATTATTAATTAAGTAATAATTTAGGATGGGTTATTACATTTGGTATTGTAGCTTAGGGTTCAACTCTAGGCCTTTGATTCTACCATAGTTTGACTAGGGATAGTTGACCATTGACCAAAATTTAGTTGTCTTGGGAATTGACCAAACCTAGATTGAATGCAGGTATGGGAAGGTCAAAGGCAAGATTGAAGGAAAGGAAAAACTATTAGAACCTCACGTAAGAATGATGTAATGTAACACAAAGTATAAGACAAAGGTTCAACCTAAATTTCCTAACAATGAAACTCTAGCCCAGGCCCTTAGATGACTCAAGCTAGAGAGAGGCTTGAAGATTGACGAAAAGCAAACACTTAAGATCAAAAATCTTTCTGCAATTTGGGACTATCCTCTAGAGTGTGGACTCAATGCACCCTTGTTGAGTAAAGAGGTAAAGGAGATCCTACATACTCAACCCTCTTCTATAAAATTTGGTGTAAATTCAAATGAGGACCCAAAGGAATGTCTTCTTTTCGATGACAATAAAATGGAATAATGTAATAAGAATCATTTTGTAAATAAGGGTCTATTGACTCACCTTTAATATAAATAAAATCAGATAATTTTTTTGGTGTGTTCAAATGAAGGACTCCAAAATATATTTATTATGATTGAATGCATTTGAATTTTATAGGGGAGGGATGTGTGAATGTGTAAATCATGTGATGTATAATAAGAATGTTTATTCATAGAACCTAGTGTTGAGATGCAATAAATATGAATATGATGAGGTTAAGTGTGAGTCAACATGGTGACTACCAGGAAAGAGGTGGGTGGTAGTGGTTTTGATAACGGACCTAACAAGAGGTTGGAACAAATTCTAGAGCTTCTAAACTGGCAAGAGTCTTTTATGAATTACATAGAACAAGAAGTCCTAACTTGGAATGCAAGGACTGAGACCGTAGGAATGCATAAGTCAATCAAGGAGACGATGGTCTAGGGGCAGGTCCACAAGGATAAATTGAGGATGAGCTTGTAAAGGATCTCAAAAGAGTAGCACCACCCAAGTTTTATGGTAAGGCTATTAGAACAGGAGCAGAGGCTTGGATTATAAATATGGAAAATACTTTGGGCTCCATAACCTTTTTTATCAAACTAAGTAGCATGGGCTACATATCAACTCTCAGGTGAAGTAGCTACTTCATGGGATAACAAGAAGTTAGAAAGGAATATATAGCCTGCTAAGATCACTTTGGAACTATTCCTCTAATATTTTAGGAAGACATGGTTACTATAGCTTTTATTTGACAAGAAAGTGATAAAATTTCATAATCTAACTCAAGGGAAAATGACAGTGATCCAATATTGGGAAAATTTCATCAACCTACTAAAGTATGTGCTACAATATTAGGGATATGAATAGTTCCATATCTAGAAATTTATTATGGGATTGATACCCCACATAGGAGATAAAGTGGATATTCATGATCCTCTTACCATGAATGAATTTTTCCAAAAATCTACCAAATAAGAACAAAATTTGCAACAGTTATCCAATCTCCATAACGACTCAAATCCAAAGTTGTGGTACAGGAAAAATAAATTTCATAAAGGATAAAAGAGCCATTATATCTGTAATATCAAGAGGGGAAGTGAGTCATAGGAAAAGGGTGTAGTTGGGAATGGTGGAAAGAACAAGAAGGAAAAAAAAGGTAAAGATGACCACAAGCAGAAGGGCTTCAGATAGGACAATCTAGGAGGTTGCAAAGGGCCTCATGATGGATTCTATACTTGTGTATGTGATCATTATGCCCAAATTTTCCTCAATGCTCAAAGTTACAAAAGGAAGGAAGAAGGAAGCTATCAGTAGACTTAGCATCACCAAATCCATGCTACAATGGATAACAAATAGGCAGAGTATTAGGCTTCACCAATTTAGCTGACGAGTAAGATCTATGGCCAATTTGTCTCTATTTTGATTGATATCAAAGCTACTAAATGTTTTATAGACCCTAGAACAATATCCAAGATACTTATTAGACATGGATACATGGAAAACTCATAGAAATTATAGTATGGAAATCGAGCAGAGTAGAGGGTAGATACTTGTCTCTTTTGCAATGAGTTAGAGCTTCCAACCTTTCAAAATCAAGTCAACTTGTATGTGGAACCTTTAGGTTCATATGTTGTAATTTTGGGAATAAATTGCTTAACTGAGTATAAGGTTATAATTAAATATGAGGATAAGGTTTTCAATTATCTGGTTGGTTATGGAAACCTAGTGGAGATTTATGGAATGCAAAGACCTTTGGAGCTTAGACAGATTTTTGTGATGCAACTCAAGAAGGTTCATCAAAAAGGATATGCAATTTATGTTGTGCATGTCAGTAACCCAAACAGTAAGGATCCCTATTTAGATGACTACCCTATTCTCAAGGAGTTCCAAGATGTATTCCCTGATGAGCTTATGGAGTTGCCTCCAAAGTGGGAAGTTGAGTTTTCTATTGACCTTGTCGCAGGAGCTGAGTCTCAATCCAAGGAGCCCTATTGGATGACCACCATCAAAATCTATGAGTTGAAGGCCCAATTAATGAAATTGTTGGACAAAGGGCTTCTAATACCCAGTGTGTCTCCTTGGGGAGAAATGATTATCTTAGTGAAAAATAAGGATGGCACCTTTCGTCTATGTATAGACTATCGAATGTTGAACAAGGCAACCATCAAGAACTTATATCCACTCCTGAGGATTGATGAGTTGTTTGACTAGATGAAGGGAGAAATGGTGTTCTCCAAATTTGATCTTAGTTTAGGGTACCATTAGTTGAGAATTAAGGAAGAAAATATTCCCAAGACTAATTTTTGAACTCGGTATGGACATTACAAATTCATTGTGATACCATTTGGTTTGACTAATGCACAAATAACTTTTATGAACCTCATGAATAGTGTATTTAGAGAGTGCGTGGATGATTTTTTTTATCTTCATTGATGAAATCTTGGTTTACTCAAAGTCTATTAAAGAGCATGATAGGAACTTGAGGATAGTTCTCCAATAGCTGAGAGAAAGGAAATTTTTTGGGAAATTATCGAGGTGTTCATTATATCAAGAAAAGGTGCACAATCTAGGCCATATCATTTCAGTTGAAGGAGTCTCTATAGAACCCTAGAATATCAAGGCAATTGTGAAATGGTCATTGCCTCAGAATGTGTCAGAAGTTCATAGCTTCATGGGGCTTGCATGATACTATGGGAAGTTTTTGCAAGGGTTTTCCTTAATTGCATCTCCTATCACCTCACTCCAAAGGAAGGGAACATGGTTTGAATGGACTGAGAAATATGAGCAAGAATTCCAACTCCTAAAGGATAGGGTCATGACAATAGAAGTGTTGACCATCCTTGATCCTAATGGGAGATTCACAATAGTCACAAATGCTTTAGGAGAGGGATTGGGACCAGTATTAATGCAAAATAGACAAGTGGTAGCATATGAGTCAAGGAAGCTTAAGCAAAACAAGGTAAAATATGTGCCTTATCATTTAGAATTGGCTGCAATAGTTCATGCCTTAAAGATTTGGAGGCATTGTCTTTTGAAGAAGCCATTTGAACTAAAAAAAGACCACTCAAGATTGAGATACATATTTACTCAACCAAACCTTAATGCACAACAAAGAAGGTGGTTTGAATTCCTTAGTGAGTATGACTTCAGAATTGAGTATATAAAGGGGAAAGAGAACAAAGTGGTTGATGCTCTTTGTAGACAAAGACATTTGGTAGCCATGATCTTGACAAGGTCTAACTTGAGACAAAATGTGATTTAGTATCTATCAGGGGATGAGTGTTAAAAGGTGTACGACAATTGAGAGGGGGCTGAATCAGTTGTCACCAAATCAAACTCAAAACTTCAACACTTATTAACTTCACAACCACAATATTCTATTATTAAATATGAACATGAAATATAGATAACAGAAAGCAAAATCAACACACTGAACACCAAATTTTACGTGGAAAACCCAATGAGGGAAAAACCATGGTGAAGATTAACTCACAATATAAATTAGTTCCAAAACCAAATATATAAGGCTCCCTTCCAAGGGCTCACTACCCTGAATAGGACTCACTGTCTGGATACAAAATCTCACTACTCACTACCTATAGAAATATTTACAAAATAAAATTGGGCTTCACAACCAAAATGAGCTATAAAGAGTGCACCTAACAAGTTCTCATACAATTCTACTGATGCTCAGTAGACTTACTTAACACACTTCATCATATTCACACTTCTTCATCTTCGCATTTGCAACTGCCTCATTAATATCTCTACCTTCAAAAAATAGTTTAACATATTTATACTCTATCTATCCACAAGCATCAATTAGGTCAATGTAATTAGATGAATTTCTTGTTCATCAAAAATATCAACCTCTCCACTACAAGCTATCATAAAATATTTGCAAAAATCAATTCAAACGCTCAACATGCTATATCATGTCAGCATAGACCTAAGATAGGTTGCACATATATCTACATAAAAAAAATTGATTCACCATATCATGAATTCAACCAAAAATAGACTTAATTGCAAAAAGTAATCAACAAAATAATGCCAATACACTGTAAGTGCACCAAAGCACAAAATATTGTGAACATATACATGCTTTCAACATCCATAAATTGTTTCCCAAATCCACAAGCAGCAACTATCAAACACGGAGGATTGCGAAATAAAATACTAGAGGGTGTAGCTTGAATACTGGTTTAGCTACTGAACCAAAATACTAGATCAAGCACATGTTGAAGTTGTCAAATCCAACTTCTGAGTCCAAGAACACCTGCATGCAAGAATACCTATCACAGGGAAGAAAAAATGGAGAAAGAGAGAAAGAGATGTTTTGCTCTGTAAAAATTGAAAAGCTGTATTTCAACAATTGAATTAGCATAATTACATAAAAGATCAATCCTTAAGAAAGGAGATCAACAAAACCCTAAAAGGATAATACATTTAATAATTAATATAATTATTAAATGTCTTATTATGCAAACTAAGGTGAAATGTTAAGAAGGAGATAAAGGTAATTTAATTAACATGATTAAATTTAAACCTTTACTCTAACACCCCCCCTTAAGATGAGCAATAGTGCAGCTACAAACATATGCAAGAAAGCAAAGGTAACTACAATGCAAGAAAGTAAACTTGGGTCCCGGCAACAAGGCCAGATAAGGTACCCAATTACAACCAAATCTCTGTAAAGTGGAGAAATAGAGAAAACCTCATGGGAAAAACTCTACTCCAAAAAGAGAAGAAAGCATGCTAAAAAAACATGAAAGAAGGAAGGAAGGCCTCACTGAGACCCCCCAAGGACAACTTCCTTCACCCCAAGCATGGAGCGCAACTGAAGATAGCGCGGCGAAGCCAAAGGTTTAGTGAAGATGTCTGCAACCTGCTCCTCTGTAGGAATGTACTCCAAGATGAGAGAACCATCCTGAATCAACTGCCTGATGAAGTGCATGTGGATTTCAATGTGCTTAGTCCGCTGATGCTCCACTGGGTTGCGAGAAATATGAATGGCACTCTGATTGTCACACCAAAGTATAGTGGGACTATCAGGAGGAAACCCAAACTCTACCATCAACTGTCGAAGCCATAAAACCTCCTGACTAGCTAACACTGCTCCTCGATACTCACCTCTATAGATGATAATGCAATAGCAGACTGCTTCTTGCAAGACCATGTAATAGGACCAGAACCAAGGCAAAAAACAAATCCAGAAGTAGACTTCCGTTCATCGACATCACCAGCCCAATCTGAGTTAGTAAAGCCAACAATGTGAGGGGATCCTGATGTGTAGTGAATGCCATAATGAGTGGTGCCCCGAATGTATTATTTTCTTTTAAAAAAAAAAGTTTGTATTTTAAAAAATTAAGAGGTACCCGAGGGTACCTGCCACCAGTACGGAGGTAGGCCCTCAGGCCCCTCTAGCCTGCAGCGGTGGTACCGCAGGGGTACCGCGCCTGCCACCATGGCAGGTGGCGGCCCCTGTGGACCCCACCATGGGCCTGTTTTTTTTAAATGTTTTTAAATAAAGTTTTTTTTATATATTTTTTTTCTTAAAAAAAAAATATAGTATGTAAATTTTTTTTATTGTTTTTTTATATAAAAAACAATTTTTTGTCAAATAAGCCGAATTGTGCAAACGCAGTGACGGGCGTTTGACCGTCAATTTTAAGATCAGTTTTGCTGTGACGGCCATGTGGGCGTCAAATTTAATGCCGTGACTGTGTTTTTTGTCAATTTGGAGCTGTTTTCTTCTGGAGGTCATAACTTTCGCCCACGGTGTCGAAATTGAGCAAACAAAATATCATCGAAAAGAGGACTCAAAGTACTTTCTAGTGGTGAGGTATTTTTTGGAGATTTTTTCTCAGGTTCCTGTTATTTCCAGTTAAAGTCAGATATTATTTTCCAGTGTTGTCTTCAGCATTTTTGGCATAACTTTTGCATACGATGTCGAAAATGGACAAACAAGATATCATCAGAAAGCTATTTTTGAGCTCTTCGCAGTGGTGTAGGTGGTTTCCAGATTTTATTTCTGGTATTTTCCAAAAATCCTTGTTTTTAGGCATGTTGTCCTATTTGGACATTGTAGACATTATGGGCTCACATTGCATGTATTTCTCTTTTGTAAACGCACTGAGATAAAGTGTCTCAGCATTGTATGTGTAGTATTGGGTTTCTTGCACATCACTTTGTGCCTTATTGTACTCACACTATGATATAAAGTGCCATGGGGATTGATGTTTTCCCTTGTTTGCCTTCATACCTTTCTCATGCGTATGTGACTTTTGGTTTCACATCCTTTTTATCAACTTGTACTTTCTTGTGCACCTTCAGATACTCTTGGTTCCTCTTCATGCACTACTTTCTGGCATTCAGTTTCAGTGTACCTGTCACGCCTCTCCCTTTTCAGCATTATGGGGGGGTTTCTACTATTGGTGTTAATGCTTCCTTGGTTTCGATGGAGTGAGCTATGTATACAGTATTTGTTCCTATGTACTAGGCAGATGCAGCGGCTGGTTACCCATGCATTTCGGTGGGATGGATCACTTACCATATGGACACTCTTTCATTCCTATTTTTTTTGGAGGCGACCTTCCACTTTTTCATGATCATTTCTTCAAAATTTTGGTACCTTTACCATTTGTATCTTCGAGTTCCAGGTGTTTGCCTTTGTTTTCCATTTGATTCGAGTAGTGTCATTGGGGGCACTCATGCAGATTGTTGTCTTATTGATCCTGATCATCATATCTTCAGAGGAGGTTCTTCAACACCGTAGCAGTCATCTTTTGACAGAGTTTGCAACTTCTTCATGCTTCTGTGATGTTCTACATGTTCTTCTTTTTCAGTACATTTCCTTGATTTGGAGGCTTTTCAGTCCTTCAATCACCTTTGATCTCTTTTTGGAGTAGAGTTTTGTTCCCACGAGGTTTTCTCTATTTCTCCACTTTATAGAGATCTTCTGTTTGTACATGGGTTCCTTACTTGGCCTTGTTTGTCAGGACCCATCTTTTCTTTCATGCATCTTTTTCTTAGTGTTTTAGCTACTTCCTAAGTTCATCTTAAGGGGGGGTGTTAGAGTAATAAGTTGTTTTACTTAATTAATTTAATCATATTGGTTAATTAATTAAGTCACTTATCACTTTAGTTACTTAAGCTAAACTTAGGCACATTAATAATTAATTAATTATTAATTATTAAGTGTGCACACTAGGGTTTCCCTTTTTAGGGTTTCTTGATCTCCTTTCATAAGGATTGATCTCATTGTAATTATTAATGGGAGAATATTTGTAGCTTTCATATCTTCTTGAAAGTTTTCTCTCTTTTGTAACTTTTTCTTGTTGAAGATAATTGCACATTTGTTTTGCATATCTCTTGCATGGAAGGTGTATTTGTTTGTTGTTTGATCCTGTGGCTCGTGGTTTTGTTCTCAAGGGAAATATGTTGTTGTGTATGGAGGTGAGGTCGACCCGAGCGATTTGGGTCATATGGGTGCTGGGGCCTTTGTCAGCGATACATTTGCTCTGATACCATGTTGAAGTTGTCAAATCCAACTTCTGAGTCCAAGAACACCTGCATGCAAGAATACCTATCACAGGGAAGAAAAAATGGAGAAAGAGGGAAAGATATGTTTTGCTCTGTAAAAATTGAAAAGCTGTATTTCAACAATTGAATTAGCATAATTACATAAAAGATCAATCCTTAAGAAAGGAGATCAACAAAACCCTAAAAGGATAATACATTTAATAATTAATATAATTATTAAATGTCTTATTATGCAAACTAATGTGAAATGTTAAGAAGGAGATAAAGGTAATTATATTAACATGATTAAATTTAAACCTTTACTCTAACAGCACAAACTGAGACTTGCAATCATAATCATGGTGAGATCAATGAAAAACCAAAACTGTAGAGATAATAATTCTTCTGCATTCTTCCAACAATCTCCACCTTTGTCATTGATGGCAACATGTGCCAAAATTTTCAAAACACAACATTCTTCTCCTTGCTCACATGACTCTCCCCCCTTTGACATCAAAGGAAAAGGGTGACAAAAAAGGTAGGATGTAAACATATTTTGTATGATGCCTTTATATATACACAAGAATTCCAACTTCTATTTTAAACATTCAAACAAGAATGACACTTTTTACATGAAATATTTTCTTGTACCTCTCTGTTATGATCAGAAGAATTATTTTCCAAGAAATCACAACCAAATTCATTCTTGCACTCATACCTTCCAACAAAGATAACTACGTAAAAGAGGGTGTTTGATAAGAAGACAAACATAATCATTCACCATTTTCTGGATCAGAGAGAATTCTAGAGAGATGATCTAACCAGACCTCAACAACTTCCTTAAGAAACTAGAAGGTTCTAACCATATCTTCTATTTTACTCTAAGTAGTCATCAACTCCACCTATAGTTCTCCAACTCATATTCTTTGTTTTCCATCCTTGTCTTTGAAGAAATCAAAGTTCTTTCCGATGTTGTTCATTTCAAATTCAATGGCTTCACTTATGCTTTTGAAATTTTCAACAACTTCCAACCACTTAAGACAATACCTATAGATGTCAGATATTTCTTTGAAGCATTATTTTCTCTCATCAATATTTTTAGATGAACTATAGATTTTTGGGTGTAAGATGCTATGACTCTCTTGCTCAATTAGGGTTTTTCACCTAAAGGAAAGAGATAGATCCCACACAAAATCTAGGTGGCTCACTTAAACTAATGTAAGAACAATCAATATATTCCTAAATGCAATGATCTAGATGTAGCAAATTGATAAAATTCATTGATTATTTATGCAAAACCTAAGAAATATGAAGTGTTTGAAAACATAGTGTGATATGTAGAAATGAACCAGAAACATGCACAAATGAAAGCATAACTTAATGAAATTGAATGGAGTGCACCTACACATAGAATGTTGAAGTTGGAAGGTTCTGGAATGTTTTAGAAATCATTGTTGATGGCCACTAGGACTCATTCACCACTAATGGCGAATTGGTCCAAGTTCTGGTAAATTATGTTGAAACAAGTTTCATAGTGTCAGGAACTAAAAACTAAAAAAATCACCTTTTCTAGCCTAGAAGTTGGACTCATTCACCACTAATGGAAAATAAATCCACCTACAAAAATCTACAAATTATGAAGTCAACTCTATGGATTCATATCTGCACTTGTCTTCTTGTCAGGTAGATGAAACCAAATCTACAGAAAATGGGCTAAATGTTTTCTCCAAGCTTTAATTAGGTCATTTTTTGACTTGAATAGCTTTGGTGACTTGTTAACCACTTTTCAACACCTATTTATTTCACAAATCTTCCTACAAGACCTACAAACACACATGCAAAGAGGGGGGAAATGGTTAAGGGTTAGAGTGTAGGGATTTACCTTGGTCAAATCTGACTTTGGTAATGAAATCCTTGATAAAGAAATGAAATGAAATAAGAAAGGAATGATGAACAAACAACATGAAAGTGTCATAAATTCAGCAAACCCTTGTTGTTGAAGTTTGAAGATATGTCAATGGTTGCTCCAAGATGCTTGATTCAATGATGTTATGATGCTTGAATGCAAGAATGAGATGATTGAATGGATGATTAGTAAACTAGGTGATTGGGGGTTTCAATGGATAGAAAAACACTTATTTATACACAATTATGCCCTAATTTCCCAAAAATACAACACCACATGCTAACCTAAGGTCTTAATGAATAAAAACCCGAAAGAAATTTGAGTTTATTTTGAATTTTGTGCCAAGAGTTACTCATTCGCAACACATGGCGAATGGGTCCCACTCAAGGCATGTAATTGGTTGTCATGGATTAAGTTGTATTTAATGATGTTTGTCGAGTTTTTATTCAAAAACACACTTAATTAAGACCTGTAAATGCATAAAGGGGCCAAATAAAGCATAAGAAAGGTGTAATTAGTGGTGACAAGCCTAGAAAAGCATGAAAGTATATTACAAGACTTTAGAACACTTTAGAATAAGACTTGGTAAGTGATAAAAATGGAATATTTAGATGAATTATAATAAAAAGATTCTAGAAAAGTATAGAAAGGTGTTACAATACTTCACAACACCTTTACAAGACATCATAAATTCTTAATGATTTGAATATTCAAGACCTAATGCGAATGTATAAGTTACATTACAACATTAAATATAAGAAAAATAGGTCAAGAATCACAAAGGAAAGACCTAAATGACCATGAAAATTTCTAAAGATACATTTTTCTATGGTACATTTAGCCCCCACTTTAGTGAGAGGATGAACTTGCTTCAAACTCACACTAAAGTAGCCATGCATATCGAGAGGGATCCAAATGCACTTATACTAACAAGATGAGATAACAATGATCAAGAGGGATGATCAAGCCCCCAGGATGAATATTCCATGGAAAACTAAACATAAGAACAAAGGAACACATGCATATGAAAGAGGAAAAGGAAAAGTCGGATCAAACTTCTATTATTTGTCCAGCTAGTTGTGGATCAGATCTAGGTTGTTTGTCCTAGAAAGAAAATGCATACTCAGTCTGGGGTGACAAAACTCATGGCTATCCAATGCGTGAGAAGGCCGAAAAGGTGAGAAACACATGCTCGAATAGTATGTACTCACAAACACATAGGTGGCTATGGGGAAATTCATGCCTCAGAATGGGCTTCCTGCTCAACCATATCAAAGTTATACCTCTTGATAACTTTAATAAAGTGCCAAAAAGGAAAATGTCAGTTCATGCTTCATGAGACAAGGAAAGCTTCAAATTCTTAGAACTCATGAACAAGAAGGATGGCACCACATGCATGCAAGCTGCGTTATGCAAGGTGGCCATATGAATGAAAAAGTGTAAAATGAAAAATTAATGTTCAAATGAGTCTTGTTAAGTTCATGCAAGGTCTATAACTTAGGGAACATTGTGTCTAATGTTTCCAAGAGATGACCAATCAAAGAATAGAATATTCACAACCTAGGGGATACAGTGCATTGCATCAAGCCACCAAGAGGAATGTAATATGCTAAGACAGATCATGCTTATGAAAGACATCACACCCAATGTCATCCACAAAGTGACAAACACATCGTATGAAGTGACAGGGCTGCACTAAGAACCAAGAAAAATAAAAATGCAAATGAATAATGCCAATGTATGCCCCCACTTTAAAGAAATTATTTTAAATTAGCAAATGAAAAATACAAAAAAGAAAACAAGACATGAGAGCCAATTAGGAAATCCCCTATGCCAAGCCATATGTTTCTAAGTAAGGCTAAGTCATGCTGCAAATGCAAAATGTGTTGGATGTTGTGGATGTGTTGCTAATATGTGGTTGTCATTGATGTCAAAAATATTAGCATTTGGTGTATCAAAGGTTTTATATATCAAGGATATTGAGAAAATTGTAAAAGAAAGTGTTCCAAGTTCCCAATGGAACTGTGCAGGTCATGAAGGCATCTTGTTTTGTACATTGAAGTTCAACTGTTGTGGAATAAAGGGTTTACTTTTGAAAGTATCTAGATCATCTACTAGAATTTTTAAAGGTTTGTGTATAGATTTGATCATATTGTGGTCTGACAATATTTTTGTGGTCTCTGTTAGTGTTCCTGAGTGAAGTTTGTGTGATTCGTGTAATCTCAGTTGTTGTGGATGTTTATCTATTGTTTCTTGATTTTTTTTGATGTCTCTAGATTGTGCTCTATCTTTGTAGTACATCCACATTGATCGGTGTACTCATGGTTGAAGATTTTTCTTGCACACATTCAGGTTTTCATGTTCTTGGCCCACTTGATGGTGGTAACATGTTATGGATCCTTAAAAATTTTAATTTGAATGTTTGGCATGCTCATGAATATTTTTTTGGGTCGCATCATTGTTTTGGTTGGCAGTGTTTAGATGCACATTGTAAATTTAATTGTAAATTTGGGCCGATATTGCAAATATGTTTTATTTTGTTGGTCAAATAAGTTGTTGATGAAATACCATATAGCGGATACATAAGATTGATTGTTTCATCGGTGCAAAGTGTTCTTCATGTGATCGGTGTGCTCTTATGTGTGTATGTGTGAATATCATTTGATTGTAGAGTAGAGTGTGAAGAAGATCAAGAGAAGTGTGAAGTAGTTTGAGTGAAAAGTGAAGGAGTTTTTTGTGCTTAATTGGAACTATAATTAGGCTTGTGCAAAAGCCATTTTCTCAATTCATAGCCTCTTTATTTTAATCCTATTCTATATTGTTGGGTAGTAAGCCCCTTCTCTAATTGAGTAGTGATCTTTAGGAAATGTTCCTGAATGCATGTGCATTCCCCTTTATTGTTTTTATTATACTTTTAATAGGGTATAATATTGTGGACTAACATCCACTGTGGCTTTTCTCCTAATAGGGTTTCCATGTAAGAAAAATCTTGGTGTTCTCTATCTCTTTGATGTGTTAATTGCTTATGGTTAATTTCTTATTCATCAAATATGAGATTAAGCTAAGTAAAGTTTGAAAAGTTTATTATTTTGAGACAACTAATTCACCCCCCCTCTCAATTGTCTATCCTTGTTTTTCCAACAATTGGTATTAGAGAATGTTCCTCTAAAGAATTTTAAAAGCTTGAGGTGATCTGAGATGGCAACATTCAAGGACAGTATGAGATTTGATGGAACTAACTACTCACTATGGAAAGTCAAGATGCAATGTCACCTAAGGTGTATTGGTGAAGCCTACTAGAAGATTACAAAAGATCCATATGTTATTCCTCAAAATGGTCCCTCCACTACTGATGAGATCAAAGATGTTGAAAACAATATCAAGGCTATTGAAGCTTTGGTAAGTGCTCTGATAGATTTAGAGATGAAAAATGTGGTAGGACTATAGATAGCTCATGATATTTGGATGAAGTTGGAAAATTTGTATGAAGGATATGAATAGGTGAAGATGGCTAAGCTATAGAGTTTGAAAGGAAAGTATGATAATTTGAAGATGTGTGAAGATGAAAATATCACTTATTTTACACAAAGAGTAAATGAAATAGTGATGGGTATTACATGTGTCAGTGGTTCTCTAGATGAGGATGAAATTGTATCTAAGATACTCAGATTCTTTCCTCCCTCCTACAAAGTGAAGGCTCACACTATTGTAGAGGTCAAATCAGTAACAAATATGTCAAGACACACACTGGTTGGTAAGCTTGCTGCTTTTGAATTAAGTGAATTTGGTGAATCTATTCCAAAGACTAAATCTGCATTCAAGGCTACTATATCTAGAAGTAACAAGAAAAGATATGGTATGGGAGAATGCTCCAAAAAGAAATCCAAGTATGATGAAGAACTGAAACAACTTGAAGATAAAGAAAGAGAGATAGAAGAATTGGAAGCACTGATTGTAAAGAAAGAAGGCAGCGGAAAAGGTAAGTATGAAGGAGTGTTGCCTATTAAATGATTTTCTTGTAGTAAAATAGGTTATTTTGCATCAAGATGTCTTGAAAGACTTCCTAGATCTAAGACTAACAAGTCTAGATTCCAAAAGAAATGTTACTTTGTTGAAGGAGTGACTGATGACAAGTCTGATAAAGATAATGGAAATGAAGATGAATGGGTTTTCATTGCTACCATTGAAAATAGTTCTATGGATACTGAATCTGCTAAAGATGAGAAAGCTCTTGTAGCTCGAGTTGAAGAAAAGGATGAGTGGGTTATTAACAATGGATGCTCACATCATATGACTGGTGATTTGTGGCAGAGGTTCTATTTTCCTTGGTGGTAAGGATAACACTGGTGATTTTCTTTATGTTGAAGGCCTGAAGCACAATCTTTTCAGTGTTGGATAGATGGTGGAAAAAGGCTATGATCTACAATTCAAAGATCGAAGGTGCAAGATACATGGAAGTTCTAGCAATATGATTGTTACAGGTAGAAAGACAAAAGGTAATATTTTTCACCTCAATACTACTAGTGGGAGTTGTTTAATTGCTCAAGTAAATGAAATTTGGTTGTGACATAGGAGGTTGTGTCATGTAAATTTTGATAACATTGTAAAGGTAAGTTGTACTCAAGATGTAAGAGATCTACCTAAGTTAGTGAAGCCTGCTAACACAATTTATAAGGAGTGTCATATGGGTAAACAAACTAGAGTATCCTTCTAGAGAAAATAGTTTCATTCAAATGATTTTGTTGGAGCTGCTACATACTAACCTTTGTGGTCCCTCCAAAGTCAGAATTATTCATGGAGAAAGGTACTTTATGTTGATTATTGATGATTACTCTAGAATGATATGGGTTTCAGGTTCTTAAGAGAAAAATGTGAAGCATTGGAAAAGTTCAAAATTTTCAAGGCTATGGAAGAGAATGAGAAAGGTCTGAAAGTCAAGTGTCTGAGATCTAACAGAGGTGGTGAGTTCACCTCTAAGGAGTTCAACTCTTTTTGTGAAGAACATGGAATCAGAAGACAATTATCTGCTCCCCGAACTCGTCAACAAAATGGAGTTGCAAAAAGAAAGAATAGAACAATTTTGGATGTTGCTAGAACAATGATGATAGAAGGAAATGTGCCCTCGATCTATTGGAGTGAAGCTATAAGCACGATTGTGTATACTTTAAACCAGGTAAGTGCTAATGGCAATTCTGGTAAGACCCCTTTTGAACTATGGTTTGGTTATAAGCCTACTATTAAATATTTCAAGATCTTTGGAAACAAATGTAATATCAAGAGAGATGATGATACAAGAAAGTTTGATGCAAGAAGAGATGAAGGAATAATTTTAGGTTACTCTACTAAAATAAAGGCCTACCGATACTATAACAGAAGACTGAGAAAGATGGTTGAGAGTGAAAATGTCATAGCTGATGAAGATTCTACTAAATCATCCAAATATTGTGGATATGATTCAAATGAAGACAATACAAACAAAGGGGAAAATGTTCAGACACCAAATCAACTTCAGATTATTCCATATGTTTTGGTAAAGCAACCTCAATTCATTCTAGTAAATCAAGTAAATCAGGAAGCACAGACAAGTGCAAGTGAAAAAGAAAGAACAGAAGCACTAAAAGACTATGAAAGTCCCAAAACTCCAAGGTATCTAAAGTGAAATCATTCTGAAATGCAAATTATAGGAGATAAGAATAAAGGAGTGCAAACTAGAAGAAAGATTGCAGAAGACTAATACCTGGTTTCTAAGATTGAACCTAAAAATGTCATTGAAGCCTGCCAAGATGAACACTGGATGGAAGCTATGAAGAAAGAGCTCACAAAAATTGAAAATAATGACACATGGACACTAGTTCCCAGACCTAAAGACAAAAATGTGATTGGTACTAAATGGGTATTTTAGAACAAGTTGAATGAACAAGGTGAAGTGGTTCAAAATAAAGCAAGACTAGTATGTAAAGGGTATTCTCAGATGGAAGGTGTTGATTTTGAAGAAACTTTTGCCCCTGTTGCCAAAATCAAAGCTGTTAGATTGTTTCTTGCTTATTCTGCATACAGAACTATAAATTTTATCAAATGGATGTGAATTTGGTATTTTTGAATGGAGAACTAGAAGAAGAAGTATACATTGAACAACCAGATGGATTTCAGCTAGCTGACAAGGAAGATATGGTTTTCTGCTTGAAGAAAGCTCTATATGGACTTAAGCAAGCCCCTGGAGCCTAGTATGCTATATTGAATAGATAATTATTGAAGCTTGGATTCACTAAAGGTACTATTGATAGCAACTTATATTTCAAATTGGATCATGATAAAGAGTTAATTATAGAAGTGTTTTTTGATGACATTATTTTTGGAGGAGATGACAATCTATGTATGAAGTTTGTTGATGAGATGAAGGGTAAATTTGAGATGAGTACGATTGGAGACATGAATTTCTTTCTAGGATTGCAAGTTACCTAGTTAGAAAAAGGAATTTTCATATATCATTTCAAATATGTAAGAGCTGCTGAAGAAATTTGGGATGTAAGAATCAAAGTTTGTTGGTACTCCCATGGTAACCGAATGCAAGCTAACACATAATGATGATTCTCCTAAGGTGAATCAAACTAGATATAGGTCAATGATAGGTGGATTTCTCTATTTAACCCAGACTAGACCAAATATTATGAATGATATATTTATGGTTGCTAGATTTTAGGCCAATCTAAAAGAATCACATGTGACTGTTGTTAAGAGAATCTTCATATATCTTAAAGGAATAATTGAATTTGGAATTTGGAATCCAAAGGATGGCGATCTCACTTTGAGTGCATATATAGATACGGATTGGGCTAGAGATGTAGATGACAAGAAAAGTACTAGTGGTGGTGCTTTCTTCCTAGAGAAGCAGTTGGTGTCCTTGTTGAGAAAAAATAAGAATTCCATTTCGCTATCTACTGTTGAAGCATAATATATTTCTCCTGCAAATAATTGTACTCAAGTGATATGGATGAAAAAAATGTTGAAAGATATCATGGTGATATATGAAGACCATATTGCCATATACTGTGACAATTCAAGTGGAATAAATATTTCAAACAATCCAATGCTACACTCTAAGACTGAACATATATCAATCAAGTTTCACTTCTTGAGGGAGAAAGTGAATGAAAAAGAAGTCAAATTGGAGTATGTGCCTACCAAAGAACATATTGCAGACATCTTTACTAAGTTGTTACCGAAGGATACTTTTGAGTATCTCTGAGGAATGCTAGGGGAAATTATCCCTTTTGATAAGAACTAAAAGATTCATTTAATTGCATCAATCCATGAGCTACATTGCTATATTCTTATTCAGATTGATGTTTATGTGGCTACTACTCAAGGGGAGTAGTCAGATGTGCAAATATGTGGTTCAGAGTGTTTATATGGAAATTTCATGGTTACCATTTCCATTGATGTCAAAGGGAGAGAAGTACAATGTAAAAAATATTTCAAGGAGAAGAGCCTTGTGGAGAAAAGTAGTTAAGAAGCAAGTGTGTTGGGTTGATGGTATTTTTGCATCATGTGTTTCCATCAATGCCAAAGGGGGAGATTGTTGGATACTTTCGATTGTAAGGAAAGCTAAGGTGTGGAATCAACTCTCCTAATGTCAAAAACTCAGGGAAGAATGCAGATATACTTTTAATTTTTCAATTACAGTTCAATTAAGATGCACTTTGAAATAAATAGCAGAAACAGAGAATTAGACAAACATAGATGGACACTAGATTTACATGGGAAAACCCTTATGGGAGAAAATCCACCACACCAAGAGAAGTCACTTTGTATTACAGTAACAAATAATTACATACAAATTTCTGACTTATCTTTTTGATGCCAGATTACAATAGCTTTCACAATGATCAATCTTGTATAGGAACCTTCAAGTTACAGTCTTCATAGAATAGAAAATAATCTGATACAATTCAAACTTCTCATCCAAATATTCTTTGAACCAACCATGCTACTGTCCAACTGAAAGACATATGCAATTCTAGATTATATTCATGTCACTTCCAATCTATTGAACTTCCTCTTAGAACTGCCATAATGAACTATCTTCCAATGGTATATATTCAGCTTCTCTAATTGGTCCAACATAAGCCACATAAATGATCATCACTCAGTCAAAGGAGTTCACATTGTATCGGAATATCGGTGAGACACTAATTGTGTCTCCCCGATGCCACAAGACTCAATCATCAATGTCACCAAGAGTCATTTCCATCAGCAAGAGGTTCCACTGAGCTTACAACTTGTATCAACCTCATCATGCATATCAGTGAGACTATCACTTTCGCAAGGACATCCCACCAAAGTCTCAAGTCATACTGAGCACCAAATAATAGTCGGAAAGACTTATCACATTCACAGAGAGTTCATACTAAGTTCTCAAGTCATACTGACAATAGACTTCTTCATTGCTGAGACATACATCCATTGTTGAGACTTTACTCCAAATACTTTAAGTTACATCGAGCACCAAATGGTCGGCAATACTTACCACTCTTGCTGAGAGTTCTTAACAAGTTCTCCAAGTTACCTTGAGACCACTAGTCGCTAGGAGTCATACTAAGAATAAACTAAAACATCGGCGAGACATAAACACATCACCCACACTTCATACTAGAACATTCATGTTACCTTGATGAACATCGGCAAGAGAAAAACATGTCACCAGGAGTTCATAGCGAAGTCACATGCCACACCGAAGAATCCTAACTGTAACCATTCAGCAAGACACATCAGTAAGAATTCTTATCGATAGTACCCTCTCAGCCAAGTCTCCATGATGACTTCAAAGGTGAAGCTTTCAACGAGACACTCCACATCGACAGGACTTCTCACCGAAGAATATAAGATATGCCGAAGACCACAAAATATAACATATTATCATTGAGACATATTACTCGATAAGACTTCTTACCGAGCCACCATAGGTTATCCCAATGACTCCAATGTATAAGTGTTTAGCGAGACTCCTGCAAGGTCATAGTGACCTATACAAATCACAATGTTTCAAAGCTGCTAGTCAGCTAGACATTAAAAATATCACACCAACTTGGCTCCAATAGAGGTTACAACCTGTGATGATTTAGGCATATTTCTAACAATCTCCCACTTGACGAAGATCACACAGGCACCTCTAGAGCACAATATAACTACTGAAAAACATGGGCACTAAGGCCCATCAAACTGGAACACCACCTAAACTTGTTTGTGCTCACTGGCTTCGTCAATGCATCTGCAACATTCTCCAGAGTATCAACCTTTTCCAAACTGACCTTTCCATCTTCCACCATATCTCATACAAAGTGGTACTATACATCTATATGTTTCATCCTGGCATGGAAAGTAGGATTCTTTTCCTGACAAATTGCACTTTGATTGTCACAAAAAATAGTTATTTGCCATGCATCAAAACCAATGTTAGAACAAAAACATTTCAACCGAACTGCTTCTTTACAAGCATGTGTAGCTACCATATATTCTGCCTCCTTAGTGGACAAAGTGACTACAGCCTACCGCTTACTCATCCAACTCACTGCACCACCATTCATCATGAAAATGTATCCACTGGTGGACATCCTGTTGTCAATATCCCTTGCCCAATCAGAATCTACATAACCACGAATGCTTCAAGAGTCTTCTATGATTCAACCAAGTTCCCATGGTAACACAGAGCATATTCTCAAGTTCCCTTTAGATATCTGAATACTCTCTTCATAGCATCCCAATGTATTCTTCTAGGATTTGCCATAAATTGACTAAGAACAACCACTGTTTGGGCAATGTCTAGCCTTGTATAGACCATTGCATACATAATACTGCCAACCACACTAGCACAAGGTACACTAGTCATGTCCTCCATCTTAGTAGGAGATTTTGTACAATCTTCAACAGATAGCTTCATTCCCTACAAGACTAGAACAACTAGTTGCTTGGAATCATTCATGCAAAATCTCTCTAGAATAGTCTTGATATACTTACTCTGACTGAGCCAAAGTTTTCTACAATTCCTATCCCTAGTTATCTCCATCCCCAGAATATACCTTGATGCACCAAGATCTTTCATTTTGAACTTAGCAGACAACTGAGACTTAAGATTAGAAATCATTAGCTTACTATTGACTATGAAAAACATATCATCAACATAGAGAGCAATAATAATTTGATCACATTCAGCTTTATAATAGACACAATGATCATATTTTGATCTCACAAATCACAAAGATAATACAAAAGTATCAAATTTCTAGTACCGCATTCTAGGTGACTGCTTTAACCCATACAAAGACTTCTTTAACTTGCAAACTAGTTTTTCTTTACTTTTTTCAACAAAGTGCTCAGGCTGGGACATATAGATTTCTTCTTCAAGATCACCATGAAGAAATGTTGTCTTCACATCCATCTGTTTGACCTCTATGTCATACACTACTGCAAGTGACAAAAGAAAACAGATAGATGTCAGCTTAGTTATAGGAGAGAAAATCTCCCCATAATCAAGTCCCTCTAGGAATAACCCTTTGCAACCAATCTTACCTTGTACTTTTCCACACTACCATCTAGACCATCTTCTTTTTAAGTACCCATTTGCAGCCAACAGCTTTTCTGCCTTTACATAAGCGCACCAAACTCCAAGTGTCATTATTTTCTAATGATGCCATTTCTTCATTCATGGCTTCCAACCAAGAGTTTGAATCAGACATTTTAAATGCCTCCTTTACAGTCCTAGGCTCATTAGTGCTAGAAATTAAAGCATAGACACAAGTAGAATCTATCAAAGAGAACCCATACCTATCAAGTTGTTTTCTTTCCTGGGTTGACCTCCTCACTTGCTGAGGCTGAGGTTCTTCTTCTTTAGAACTTTTAGAACTACTTGAGCTCTCCTCAGTTTCAGGTACATTTTGAATTTTCAATTCCTCTTTATCTGGTGTAGGAGGAATTCCAACTACATCCTTATTGTTTTCTGACTTTTTCCTTGACTGCAAATCCAAGGTAGAAGGTTTCAGCTCATGAAAGATTACACTTCTACTGTATATAACTTTCTCTATATTAGGATTCCAAATCTTGTATCCTTTTATGCTAGCACTATAGCCAATAAAAATACATTTGACAGCCTTGTTCTCTAACTTAGATATTTTCTCATATGGCACATGAGCATATGCCTCATAGCCAAAAACATGAATATTTCTTCAGGAGGGCTTCTTACCAGACCACGCTTCCAAAGGTGTTTTCTCAACAAGAGCAGAATTTAGAGAATGAATAATCAAGTAACATGCAGTAGCAACAACCTCAGCCCATAACTTCTCCTCCAATCCAGCACTACTCAACATACTTTATGCTCTCTCCATCACTATCCTATTGAACCTTTCTGCAACTCCATTTTGTTGTGGAGTATAAGGTGTAGTTTTATGCCTTTTAATCCCATGGTCTTTACAATACCTCTCGAAATCATTAGAACAAAACTCACTACCATTATTAGTCCTTAAGCATTTAATTTTTCTTCTAGTCTAATTTTCTACAAGGTTTTTAAATTCCTTAAACCGACTGAACACTTCTGATTTACTTTTCAAAAAATAAAAAAACGTTCTTCTCGAATAATCATCAATGAATAATACATAATACCTTGACTTAGACAAAGAAGGGACATTCACTGGACCAAAAACATTCGAATGAATATAATCTAGCAAATCAGAACATTTATGAGGACTGGAATAAAATGAAACATGGTGTTGTTTTCCATATATACAATGTTCATAGAATTCAAATTCAATGTTACAATCTTCAAGCCCCTCAACTAGGTTTTTGTTCTTCAAGGTTTTTAAACCTTTCTCTCCAATGTGGTCTAGCCTATGATGCTAGAGCATAGTATTTTTTGTTGGAAGTTTAATTTTCATAGAGTTTACACAATTAGGAACATTTCCCTCTTTACCTCCATGAGTAACCTTTTGTGACTTTACATAGACATTGTTACATTGAATAACATGTGCATCCAGCTTGTACAAGGTACCAATATGAGCACCCCTTGCTAGCACTATTGAGCCTCTACCCATCTTGCAACCATTTCCAGAGAACATGACTTGCACTCCAATATAATTTACCATACTTACAGAAAGTAAGTTTCGAGCCAGACCTAGTATATGCATTACATTATTGATTCCCTTCACTCTGCCATCATGGAATTGGATTCTAACTCTTCCATGGCCAACAATTTCCAAAGTTGAATCACTTGCCAAGTACACCTTTCCACCATCGTATTCTTCATACTTCATGAACTAGTATCTATGAGATGTCATGTGGAAAGATTCTCTAGAATTAATCAACCAAACATCATCTGATGCCTGTGTAGCCAAGGCTGCAATGAAGGCATCTCCATCACTGTGAGAAGAATCATTGTTGGAAGAATACTTCTTCTTCTTCTCCTTCTTCTCCTCTTTACAATCATTTTAGACATGACCAGGTTGCCCACAATTCTAGCACTTCACCTTGGACTTCTTGCCAGGAGACTTTGATCTCCCTTCTGATTCTAATTTAGATTTTTTGTCCTTCTTCTTTCCTTTCTCTTTTGATCTTCCTCTAACAGCAAGGGTCTCCTTCGCCATCTTAGAAGATTTCCTTCTCATTTCTTCTAATAACAAAGAAGCGACAATATCTTCCATCTTGAAACTGGATGTTGTACTCCCAATAGCCATCACTAGGTGATCCCATGAATTTGGCAAAGAACACAAGATCAGCATACAGCGATCATCTTCATCAATCTTCACACCAACAGATGTTAACTATGCAATCAACATATTGAATGTGTTCAAATGATCAGCTATAGAACCTCCTTCCTACATTTTCAAAGTGTACAACTTCTTCCTCAGGAAATGTTTATTCACCAAGGACTTCCCCTAATAAATAGATGTTAGTCTCTTCCACAAGGAAGATGCAGTCTTCTCTTCATGCACATTGAGAAGTGTTGGTGTAATTAATTATTTAATTACACTTTAGGATAAGTTTACTTAGGTAATTATTTATTTCCTAGGATAATTATCATTTAATTCTTATCGTATCTTATTGAGCTATCTTTTTTCTCAAGATAAGATAAGAGTTGCTTTTTCCTGCTTTATTGCATCATTTCCTTTTCAAAGGATTTTGTATTATTTTTAAAACAATTACATTCAATAATCAATCATTCTGATTTTTGCTTGCACACATTGGTGACCAGGAGCTCCAACTGCGGCCATTCACCCAAAAACCACCAGAAGATCACCCATGTGACCAGCCCGTAGCTGCTAGCAATTTCCTCCAACCAGTGGAATTTTTTGCTTAGCCCTAAGTGCCAATGGTCGGTCACATGAAAACCAAGGGCCAAAATTTTTTTTAGCCCCTGAGGGCTAGCTTTTTTACCCTGTTTAGTGTAGAAAGGTCCTTTTTACAGTACTTTTTTTCATTTTTTCATAACTTGGTCAAACAGAGGTATTTTTTCGCAAACAAGATATTGTCAGAAAGCTGGTTTGACGATATTCGCAATGGTGGTGGTTTTATTTTCTCTTTTTTTTTTCATTTTGATGTCTTTTTTGCCTGTCAAAGCCAGAAGTTGTTGTTTGCACTCCAGGAGGCATAACTTTTGCATTCTGGCTCCGTTTTTCAAAAATGAATAGGCATTGTAAAGTTGGTTCAGTGATCTACACAGATCTTAGACCTATTTTTTTAGTTTCTTTTACTAGGTATCTGATATTTCTGTTTGATCTCAGCCTTTACCTTTTTAGTTATTTTCTTGGGAAGCATGCAATCAGGCTATTTTTTTGAGATCAATGAGCATTGTTCTTTTATTTGAGAGTATATATTGTTGTTTTCTATCATGTATTTACAACACATTGCACCCCTTACTCCATTCAACTATTTTGGTTGGAAAAAACAAATGGAGATTCACTTGAAGCATAAAGGGTTGTATAGGGTAACCATGGGTACAAAAATTGAACCTACAGGTGCTACTGAAAAGAGAAAATGGTTTAATAGGTGTGATGAAGCTTATGGTACATTATGTCTATCTCTTTCATCTGACCTTCTTTTCCACATTGAATCTTGCACTACACCAAATGAGGTATGGGATACTTTGGAGTCTTTGTTTGGGAAGCAGAATACTATGAGAAGGTTTCAGTTAGAGAATGAGCTTATTGGCTTAAATCCTAGGGATTTTGATAGCATCCAGGAGTTTTTCACCAAACTCAAGTCTCTTAGATTGTAGTTGTTGTAGTGTGATGTTCAGAAAGTAGACTCTCATTTGATATTGTCCATCCTTTCTAAGCTTGGACCTGATTATTCAGTTTTTGTATCTACCTTTATGCCACTATGGATGCACTTGGGACGAGATTCACTATGCCATCTCTTGATGAATATGCTTCATCTCTCACTTGAGATCAAGCTAAGTTAGCTAGCATGGGCACAGTGAAACCTTCTTCCTCTTCACATGCACTCATTGCATCACAGGAGCCTAGAGATCAAAAGGTTTCTATAGGCAAAGGCAAGAAATAGAAACAAAAGGATTCCAAACCTCTAGAGTAGCAAAATGAGTCCTCAAATTCATCCTCCTCTTCTAAGGGGAAATCATTTAGGAAGGAGAATTCTACATGTGCATATTGCAAGAGGAAGGATACGCAGAACATAATTGCTACAAGAAGGACATTGATGATCTAAAACATCTTCTTCAGAAACATCAGATTGATTTGCCTTCTACGATGTCTGCATCATCTTCTTCTCCTCATTATTCTTCCTTAGAGCAACATAACACAGGCACAGTTGGTTTACATACTTCATCAGATATGAAGGGACATGCTCTTTGTACTTCTTTAGGTATTGGATCAGGGAGATGGCTACTAGATTCAGGAGCATCTCATCATATGGCATCTTTGCAGTCTATGTTCACTTCCTTTGAGAATTGCACTATCTCCCATTCTGATGGGAAACAACACTTACCTAAGTGTTACAGGGATGGGGTCTATTAGTTTTGGGGATCACTCCTTTCAGGATGTCTTGTGTGTCCCTCACTTGACACATAACCTTCTTTCTATCTATCATATAACACATGGGGGCAATGGGAGATCTGTGGAGTTCACACCTAATTCGGTTATCATCAGAGACTTGGAGAGTAGAGCAGTCATTGCTACTAGGATAGTGGATCACTCCTCTCGGTTGTATTCCTTCACTGACTTTTCTACTGGTGGTGCTTCTGTTCCTATAGCTGTTCCTCAAACTTCGCATGTGCATCATCATTCAGAGGAGAGATTTGGCTTCTTGAACATTGTTGTTCTTACTTCGGATCCTGTTCTCGAGCCTTCTATTCCATCTCCTCCACCTCTTGTTGCTTCTTCTGTTTCAATGCAGTAGGGTCCAGTTGATCATACATCTTTGGAGGTTTCTATTGATTCTTCACCTACTTTGGCTTCTTCATTTGTTGAGGTCACACCTGCTTCTATGGAGACATCTTGGGCTGAACTTATTCCATTTTCAAAGATTTCTTTTATTCAGCCTCTTCGCTCTCACTTCTTTTTGGAGATGCAGTTTCTTCACTTCTTTTGGAGTTACTTCATTCTAGGGGGAATCTGTGGTCTCTTTCTTCCTCTCTTATGGGGGGATTCATTTTTGTATCTTTGTGATGGATGGTGTCCTTGGGGGGTCTTATGGATTCCTCCATCTTTCATCACTTAGGAAGTTTATTGCATTCTATTTTGGGGAGGAGTTTTGTTCCCATGTGGTTTTCTCCTTTACCTCGTTTGATTTAGTTTGCATTTCATTTGTAAATGAGTACCTGATCAGGCCTTGTTTCCAGGACTCATATTTGCATAATAATTTTCTTCTCCCTAAGTTGCACTTATGGGGAGGTGTTGGTGTAATTAATTATTTAATTACACTTTGGGATAAGTTTACTTAGGTAATTATTTATTTCCTAGGATAATTATAATTTAATTATTATCTTATCTTATTGAGCTATCTTTTTGCTCAAGATAAGATTAGGGTTTCTTTTTCCTGCTTGATTACATCATTTCCTTTTTGAAGGCTTTTGTATTATTTGTAAAACAATTACATTCAATAGTCAATAATTCTAATTTTTTCTTGCACACATTGGCTCTGAGGGTTTACAGAACTTTTGTTGTTTTCTGTTCTGAATATCTTTGCATGTGATAGGTGATTGCTTTCAGGTGTTCTTGGGGACTATGAAGTTGGGTTTTAAACTTCTACAAGAAGAACAAAGTCTTCCAAATAGAGCCTTATCAGCCCCTTAGACTTTCTATCTGCAAGGTCCTAATATTCTTGCTTCATGCCTGTAGGCTTCACTCTAGCCACAACAATCCAAAGATCATGATCAACCAATAGATCTTCCATCTTAAGTTTCCACAACTCAAAATTGCTGCCATTGAACTTCTCTATTTCAATATTTCCTGACGTGCTTGCCATCTCAATCTATAATTAGAAATTGACAAACTTCTACAAGACTCCCATTGTATAGAAATTGACACAAAAAATCCAACGTACCCACAAGGATAACACAACTGGCCAGACTCTAATACCACTTGTAAGGAAAGCTAAGGTGCGGAAGCAACTCTCCTAATGTCAACAACTTAGGGAGGAATGCAGATATACTTTTAATTTTTCAATTACAATTCAATTAAGATGCACTTTCAAATAAATAGTAGAAACAGAGAATTAGACAAAACACAAATGAACACCAGATTTACGTGGGAAAACCCTTATGGGAGAAAAACCCACCACACCAAGAGAAGTCACTTTGTATTACAGTAACAAATAATTACATATGGAGTTCTGACTTATCTTTCTTATGCCAGATTACAACAAATTTCACAATGATCAATCTTGTACAAGAAGCTTCAAGTTACAGTCTTCACAAAATAGAAAATACTCTGATACAATTCAAACTGCTCATCCAAATGTTCTTTGAACCAACCATACAATTATCCAACTGAAAGCCATCTGCAATTCCAGATTATATTCATGTCGCTTCTAGTCTGTTGAACTTCCTCTTAGAATTGCCACAATGGACTATCTTCCAATGGTTCATATTCGGCTTCTCTGATTGGTCCAACATAAGCCATGTAAATGCTTATCGCTCAGTCAAAGGAGTTCAAATTGTATTGGCATATTGGTGAGACACTAATTGTGTCTCCCCAATGCCACAAGACTCAATCATCGATGTCGCCAAGAGTCGTTTCCATCAACAAGAGGTTCCACCAAGATTCAAACTTGTATCAAACTCAGCATGCATATCAGTGAGACTATCGCTTTCGCCAGGACATCCCACTGAAGTCTCAAGTCATACCGAGCACCAAATAATAGTCGAAAATACTTATCACATTCACAAAGAGTTCATACTAAGTTCTCAAGTCATACAAAAAACTTCTTTATTGCTAAGACAAACGTCCATCATTGAGACTTTACTTTGAAGACTTTAAGTTACACCGAGCACCAAATGGTCGGCAAGACTTACCACTCTTGTTGAGAGTTCTTACCGATTTCTCCAAGTTACCCTGAGACCACTAGTCGCTAGGAGTCATATCGAGAATAAAATACAACATCGGTGAGACATAAACACATCGCCCAGACTTCATACCGGAACATTCATGTTACCCCGATGAACATCAGCAAGAGAAACACATGTTAGGAGTTCATAGTGAAGTCACATGCCACACCAAAGAATCTTAAGTGTAACCATTTGGAAAGACATTCACACATCGGTAAGACTTCTTACCAATAGTATCCCTCTCGGCCAAGTCTCCCCGATGACTTCAAAGGTGAAGCTTTCGGTGAGACACTCCACATCGACAGGACTTCTCACCGAAGAATATAAGATACGCCAAAGAGTAGAAAATGTAACATACTATTGGTGAGACATATTACTCGATAAGACTTCTCACCGAGCCATCATAGGTTATCTCGATGACTCCAATGTATAAGCATTTGGTGAGACTCTTACAAGGTCACAGTGACCTATACAAATCACAATGTTTCAAAACTGCTAGTCGGCCAGACATTAAAAATATCACACTAACTTGGCTCCAATAGAGGTTACAGCCTGTGATGATTTAGGCATATATTTATAACATGGATGTGTTGTTGATATGTGGTTGTCATTGATGTCAAAACTATTAGCATTTGGTGTATCAAATGTTGTATATGCTGAGGATATTGAGAAAATTGTAAAAGAAAGTGTTCTAGGTTCCTAGTGGAACTATGCAAGTCATGAAGGTGTCTTGTTCTATACGTTGAAGTTCAACTATTTTGGACTAAAGGGTTTACTTTTGAGAGTATCTTGATCATCTACCAAAAAATTTTAGAGGTCCGCACATAGATTTGATCATGTTGTTCTCTGATATTATTTATATGGTCTATGTCAATGTTCCTGAGTGGAGTTCGTGTGATTCTAACAATCTCAATTATTACAGATGTTTATCTATTGTTTATTTATGTTTTTGGAAGTCTCTAGATCATGATCTATCTTTGTAGTACGTCCACATTGATCGGTGTACTCGTGGTCAAATATTTGTCTTGTGCACATTCAAGTTTTCATGTTCTTGGCCGACATGATCGTGGTAATGTGTTGTGGATCCTTGAAAAGTTAAATTTGCATGTTTGGCACACTCATGAATACTTTTTTGGGTCACATCATTGTTTTTTCCAATGGTGTTTAGATCCACATTGAAAATTTAATTATAAATTTGGGCCGACATTACAAATATTTTTATTTTCCTGGTCAACTACATTGTTGATGAAATCTCATATAGCAAATATATAAGAGTGAGTGTTTCATCAGTGCAAAGTGTGCTTCATGTGTTGTGTGCAATCATATGTGTGTATGTGTGAATATAATTCCATTACAGAGTAGAGTGTGAAGAAGATCAAGCGAAGTGTGAAGTAGTTTGATTGAAAAGTGAATGATTTTTCTGTGCTTAATTGGAATATTAATAAGGCTTGTGCATAAGCTAATTTCTTAGTTCGTACCCTCTACATATTTTAATCCTATTTTGTATTGAAGGGTAGTGAGCCCCTTTTGTAATTGAGCGGTGAGCGTTAGGAAATGTATCTGAATGCATGTGCATTCCACTTTATTTTTTTCATTATACTTTTAATAGGGTATAATATTGTGGACTAACATCCACTATGGTTATTCCCCTAATAGGGTTTCCACGTAAAAAATTCTTGGTGTTCTTTGTCTCTCTGATGTGTTAATTGTTTATTCATCAAATCTGAAATTAAGTTAAGTTTGAAAAGTTTATTATTTTGAGACAACTAATTCACCTCCCCTCTCAGTTGTCTATCCTTATTTTTCCAATAAAAGGAACAAAAGAAAGATGGGTTACCTCTAAAAAGAAACACACCAAACACATAAGGGGTCTATGGATTTGGGGTCAATATGTTCATTGCTGTAATTTTTTGATTAAAGAGCTCAGAATTTTCATCATTCCCTAAATACATAGAACTAGAAGAATGACAGAAAGAGAGCAAAAAAAAAAAGAAAAATAAAATCCATTTTAGGTCAACATGGAAAAGACATTGTTGTCTCAACGCTTTGCATCATCCCCAAAAGGAGAAACACAAGCGAGAAGAAAATGAAAAATATGAAAGAAAAGTAAAAGCTTTTGGGTCAACATGAAAGAGACATTTCGGTCTTAATTCCTTGCATTGTCCCCAAAAGGAAAAAACAAGAAAAGAAAAAGTAAAAAGGAAAAAGGACCATTTGGGTCAACATGGAAGAGACATAAGGTGTCTCAACACTTTTCATCATCCCCAAAAGGAGAACAAAAAACAAAAGATAAAAAGAAAAGATAAAGTACGACATATAGAAGAATATAGGTACAAATAGAGGAAGTGTACAAAGAGAGGGAGAACATCAAACACACATGGAATCACACCAAAGAATAGAAAAAGAAAAAGGAAAATGTAAAATACTAGTATTACAAATGCAAGTCAACCATATAACAAGTCATCCACCTCCCAATCATGTTCAATGTATCGTGAGGGTGGTTGACTGTCCAAATGGAGAATTGCGAGTGTCAAACTAGGGGAGGTACCAATTTCTTCACTTGGTGTAGGAGATTTTTCATTTAAACTCATGGAAGAGGAAAATAAAGAATTCAGATCACTATGCACCTCTTCATCTAGTTTAGAGCTCTCCTCATTATCATCATCATCCAGATTAATCACGACAAGAGGATGGATGGTAATTTCCAATGAAGGGTGTATCAGGAGTTGTGGTTGTTGTATCGGATCATTTTGTTGTGATTTTTCTATCATACTATCTGATGGTGGGTCAAGAGGAGGGTGATCAAATATTGCTTCTGTCAAAGGTGGAGGTTGTTTTTCTTTTATTTCTTTGGTTTGTAGTTGATGAGCAAGGAGATGATGTCGACGCCTACGATCCCTAGCACTGTGGTTTCATTTGATTCTATTTTGAATTTGTGTAAGTGTAAGAGTGGGTTGATCCACTATAGGCTCCTTTTCTTCCCAAGGAGGAGGAACAAAAGGAACTAAAAGATATGGGTCAATCACTTTCTCTTTTGCTTTATAAACTTGTTTAATGCAAGGAGGCATGATGGGATTGGTTTCATTATCTCTTGGGAATTTAGATGATGAAGGTGAAGTTTTTATTGTTGGTTACATGTGATTGTAGTTTTTTATCATGTTTGGATTCAATTTGAAGCATTGTCTCATCTAGGATAGGAGTAGTGGAAGTGGATGGGGACATGTGGCGAAGAGACAATTCGGCTATTTGTTTGGCTTTGAACTTTTGATAAGAAATGAAAAGAAGTCTTTGTAAGGTGTGATGGGTTCCATAGGTTTAGTCCAAAAGGATTCTAAGGAAAAATTACCTTTAGAATACAATGGATTAAAGCCACTATGGTGTACACTAAATATCTCATTGTCATGCAGAAACTTCAAACATTTGTGAACAACTGAAGAGAGAAATTTCATTGATCGAAACTAGGGATGACCCAACCACAAATGAAATTGATCTGTGGGATGATAGAGAATGTTACATCCAATGTTTTAGGTACTATCTATAATGGGAGTACAATTGATCCAATCGTAGGGCATGAAAAACTAGTATGTATTTTAATCCATGCTATTGGTTTGTCATAACCATCTTGATAAAGATCATGTAATACTAAAAATTCCTCTGTGATCACATTCTCACCACAGGCAGGATCTATTAATATACCATTGGTGGGCTTATCATAGATGTGGTCAACTATGTAAAGAGGACCATCGGGAAGTTTTTTTAGTATATCGTAAGAAAAAGTAATATCAATAGATTTTTTAATTGAGCCCTTACGAGGGATAACATCTATCATACCCATGAGTTCATCCATGGGATTAACAAGGTTAACATTTGGAGTAGGATCATGTTGTTTAATATTTGTATCAACATTCATCACGTCACTGTTTGAAGGTTCACTAGCTTTGACAAATGATATATTGTGTTTAGGCATGGGTTTGGTAGAAAATTTCAAATTTTGATTGGGAGGACAACGGATGTATTTCCTATAACATTAATATTTGAAATGGATAGACAACAAGAATGAATGAGGTCTTGCACTATGTGTTTGAGACACTTGCATTTTTCTATGTCATGTCCATTATGGCAATGAAAATGACAATAAGTAGTTGTTTTAAAGGTGGCGGGTAAAGGCTTGGTAGGATCAAGTGGTTTGATTGTAGGAAAAGTGATCATCTATTTTTGTAGTAGGTTATTCATTATGTTGTGGAGAGTATCAAGTAAGGGGGTAAAGTGTCTCTTTGGGTACCCACAAGTAAAAGGTATGGTGGCTTTAACAATTGTTACTTGTTTTTTGATAGGTTGAGGTAGTTGTGGAGGATGGGGATTGAACTGTAAGAAGCATTTGTGTGGTTTTCTAAATTTTTGTGAGTTATTTTGGTTGTTTTGTTTAGACTTCTCATCTCGTCTAGAAGTGGACTTTACATCATGACTAGTAACTGAGTTGTGAGAGTCACAATGGGTTGTGCATAAATCCATGAAAGAATGAAATTTCATCATGGTTAATTTATCTTGAATGTGAGTTTGTAAGTTTTCAATAAACATCTTTTGGAGATGTGAATCAGGAACCTTGACATCTACTTGAGCATACAATGACTGATAGCATGAAATGAGATCAGTTACTTTTTCATCTACATTTTGTTTACACCTCATTAAATCAGCCATTGTCTTTTTGTGAGTCATATGGACTTGGAAATGACATATAAAGGTATTAAAAATTTCATTAAATGATTGAATTGAATGATTGGTTAAAAAGGAAAACAAATCCAAGGCAGTATCCTTTAAAGTCCTAGGAAACAGTTTAGCTAACAGTTTATTGTCAAGGACAAAATCACTACATAAGGTTGCATAGGAATTGACATGATTAGTAGGGTTTCCTTTTCTGCCGTACTTCTCAAACTTAGGAATCTCAATTCCTTATGGCATCGGTGTTCTTAAGATCTCCAAAGATAATGGGCTACTACAAACATAGTATGTGGGTGGTACATTTGTTGTTGCATGGAAGAAACATTGTGAAAGAGTTGTGTAATGAGAGGGTCAATGTAAGTGGTATGAGGTGGAAGAGAGACTAGTGATGGAGTGTATGTAATGTTGGGACAAGTGAAGGGGACACTAATAGGGGTGACAGTGGTGGAGGATGGAACATTCAATGTCACAAAAGAACTAGGAATGCTAGTTGGAATAACGAAAAAAGGAGTCACATAACTAACCTATTGCATGGGGTTTGTAACTTGAGGGATGGTATAGGTGGGTATGGATGCTACCATTGAAGGAGGAATGTGAGATCCTCCTTGGCTAACCATAATGTTTGCTGGTTGAGATGTGCTAGAGGTAGAAGAAGCATTTTTTTGATACATCTCAATAATTTTTTTCATGACATCTAAGCCCTCGCCACTTTCAAACATTCGATGGATGTTTTCTATAGTAGGAATCACAGTGGTTGAAATGTTTTCAAGACACAAGTTTTGTTGCAAATGTACTAAATACTCATGAATGTTAATGACTTTGTCTTGCAAATGGGAATTAATTTATACATGTCAACATGTATTTTATGTGAAGGTAAAGGTATACTAACGGTAGTATCCATGCCTGATTCACCATTGTCCATACTAGAAGTAGGAACTTGAGAAAATCCAAGGTCCCCAACAAGTGTGTTATCACGGGATTCCATGAGTCGGGAACTTCTTCTCACTAAAGTATTTTCAATAGGGCACCAAACACTCATACAAATACCACAAGAGGTGGGGTGGATGCAAATGCAATGCAATCTAGGAATAATAAAATGCAAATAATAGAAATACTAGAAACTAAAACATAAATGCAATACCAGAAAATAGAAATGCAAAAGGTACTTGTGAAAATGATAGAAGATGTTGTGTAGAAAGTGCAACTAGACTGATTCACCCAAATGGCGAATAAGTTTAGGAATGAATTTTTATTTTATTTTTCAGAGCATTTAAAATGATTTTTATGCTTTTCTGACACAAAACTAGGATGTAGATGTAGAATTTGAGTTTTTAAAATGTTTTGAAGTGCAAAAATGAAATCTATATGAGATATTCACTAATGCAATGTTGTAAACCCTAAGATGAAAAATAATGCAAAAGATAATGTAATTAAGTCCTAGGATGTAATGAAAATTAGAAAGATAATGTTCACTATGCAGTTTCACCAAAATGAACCATAGATTTTTGGGTGTATGTTATGACTCTCTTGCTCAATTAGGGTTTTTCACCTAAAGGAAAGAGATAGATCCCACACAAAATCTAGGTGGTTAACTCAAACTAATGTAAGAACAATGAATATATGTCTAAATGAAATGATCTAGATGGAACAAATTGATAAAATTTATTGATTATTTATGCAAAACCTAATAAATATGAAGTGTTTGAAAACATAGTGTGATATGCAGAAATGAACTAGAAACATGCACAAATGAAAACAAAACTTAATGAAATTGAATGGAGTGTACCTAGAGATAGAATACTAATGTTGGAAGGTTCAAGAATGTTTCAAAAATCACTATTTTGGCCACTAGGACTCATTCACCACTGATGTTGAATAAGTCTAGGTTCTAGTAAATTTTGCTGAAACAGGTTTCAAAGTGTCGGTAACTGAAAACTGAAGAAATCACCTTTTCCAACCTGGCAGTGGGACTGATTTACCACTAATGGAAAATCAATCCACCTACAAAAATATACAAATTATGAAGTCAACTTTGTGGGTCTAGATCTACACTTGTCTTATTGTCAGGTTGACAGAACCAAATCTGTAGAAAACGGGCTAAATGTTGTCTCCAAGCTTGAATTCGTTATTTGTTGACTTGAATAGCTTTGATGACTTTTTAACCACTTTTCAACACCTATTTCTTTGAAAAATCTTCCTACAAGACCTACAAACACACATGCAAAGAGGGGGGAAATGGTTAAGGGTTAGAGTATAGGGATTTACCTTGGTCAAATCCCACTTTGGTAAGCAAACCCTTGATAAAGAAATGAAATGAAATAAGAAAAGAATGATGTACACACAACATGAAAGTTTCATAAACTCACCAAACCCTTATTGTTTAAGCATGAATATATGTCAATGGATGCTCTAAGATGCTTGATTCAATGATGTTATGATGCTTGAATTCAAGAATGAGATGATTGAATGGATGATTAGTGAACTAGGTGGTTAGGGGTTAAAATGGATAGAGAAACACTTATTTATACAAAATTATGCCCTAATTTCCCAAAAATACAACATCGCATCCCAACCTAAGGTCTTAATGAATAAAAACCTAAAATAAAATTGAGTTTATTTTGAAATTTGTGCTAAGAGGGACTCATTTATCACCCATGGTGAATGGGTCCCACTCAAGGCATGCAAGTGGGTGTCATGTATTAAGTTTTATTTAATGATTTTTATCAGGTTTCTATTCAAAAATTCACTTAATTAAGTCTTTTAAGTGCATAAAGGGGAAAAATAAAGCATAAGAAAGGTGTAATTAGTGGCGACAAGCCTAGAAAAGCATTAAAGTATATTACAAGACTTTGCAACACTTTAGAATAAGACTTGGTAAGTGATAAAAGGGGAATATTTAGATGGATTATAATAAGAAGAGTCTAGAAAAGTATATAAATGTGTTAAAACACTTCACAACACCTTCATAAGACATCATAAATTCTTAATGATTTGAATATTCATGGCCTAATGTGAATGTATAAGTTACATTACAACATTAAATCTAAGAAAAATATGTCTAGCATTATAGGAAAAAGACCTAAATGACCATGAAAATGTCTAAAGATCCATTTTTCTATGGTACATCAAATAACACTTGTTTTTCTTTGGTACATCTTTCAATCATAGGTTTGAACTTATGACCTTGAGGTCCTTCAAATAATGTCCTTTCTTCAATAATCTCTACTAGATTATCTGGCAAGGAGTTTAATACATCTGAAACTAAAATACCCTTATCAATCAAATGATCAACCAATACATCTTCAATTTTAAGTTTCTCAAACATAGAGCATGTATTCCATATTTCACCAATCTTCTTCATCTCACCCTTAACCAACAACATTCGTATATCCTTTGAATCAAAGGAGTAAGATCTAGATAGGAATTCTTCTTCATTATTATTTTCTTCCAAGACATCTATTACAATAGTTTTCCTCGTTTTAGGTTCTAGAAGGGATTCACCAATGATGACTTCCAATTCTTTCTTTCCAGAGGATGAACCCACTTCAAATTGACTAGGTGCTACCACACCGAAGCACATATTTGTTTTTATGGATGTGAAATATGTTCTACAAACACTTACATTATCTTCCAATGATTCCAAGTATCTGTAGACATGTTTCCCAATAGGAATACCAGATTCCCACACAACATTTTATCTTCTTGGAAGGGAGTTCAAAAAGTAAAAAGCCAAGAACACAAGAAAAGATCCAAATCAAGAAGGATAACCCTCAACCAATGACATTAAAGCATTCTCAATTAGTTTTTCAAGTAATAGACTACATAGATCAAACTAACCATCATGTGTGCAATATATACAACAATAGCTGAAGTCAAGCCTTCATGATTTCTAAAATAAATTTTATAAGAAATGCCATATGCGACATACCTTACAATGAAATCCATAAGAGTGTTTATCAATAAAGCTCAAGGGTCTTTATTAATTCCAATAAGTTCCTCCACATCTTTGTATTTCATGGTTTTCTTTCCAGGGAGATCCCCAATATTGCATAAACCAATAATCGCTTTGATCACTTCCTTCAAGATCAATTAGGGTTTATCCAACATAATACTGTCATTCTTGAATTGACTCAACAAGAACAAGATGAACTCTTTATCTGTGAACTAGAGAAATTCTCCCCGTAAATCCATACTGAGGGTTTTTATGTTCTATTACTCATTTTCCTTCAACCCTAGTACCATTTCCTTCATCTTCCTATGATAAAATTCTTCCAATTCAACTCCTTTAAACTTTAGTGGAATTTCTCCACTCAATTCGCTATCCATTGATGTGCTTAACTTTCTTGAATTTGTTGTTGTTCAGTCAAAATTTCTTTCGTTTCCTTCACAAACTAAGAAATACTTCCTAAGTATCCATAATGATTTCTTTAGGATTACTTCAGATTACCTCAAGAATGCTCCAAGATTCCTTTCAAACTCTTCAAGTGCTTAAGTGATCAAAGAGGCTTACGATTTTTTCTTTATACACCATCAATTTTCCCTAAGTCGCATTAAATGCATCAAACATCAAAAAGCTTCTAAAAACATTCTTCTCAACACAGAAAACCCTAATCCATTCTACAAATCAGCATGCCAACATGTTTTCTTCTAGTTTCTTTTCCAAAACCTCTATTTATTCCTTCTTTACAATACATCCTCGTGCCAACCTCTGACACGCTATTCATGCATGCGGTTTTTACAGTTTTTTGATATTGCCCCCCTAAGGCCATGCTTGATCTAGTTCCCAAAGGAATTATCCATATTGGATGAGGGCACAAACACATCAATAGTTTCAAGTTCTTCTTCTTTCTTCTTCCATATCTTATTAATCTCTTGCTTCATTTTTATTTGTCTATCTTCTTTACCAGTCCATTCTTCTCTACCGGAGCAAACTGCTTTCCCTTCTTACTTTTGCAAACCTTTGAGATATGTCCAGGTTTGTTACAATTATAGCAGACAACACTTTTATGATTATTTTGACCTTCATTACTTCTCGATCTACATTGATTTGATTTGTGTCCAAATTTTTTATAGATATAGTAGTAGCCATTAAAAGACTAATTCATTCTACCTACATTAAAAATGTTCATCATTACCTGACTGATCATTCTTCCCTGAAATTTGCATTCAATGGCATTATGTCCAACCTTCTTACATGAAAAACATTGTCCAGAGAAAGAACCAGGAAAGTGATTCATCCTACTCCTAAATTTTTTTGCCTTGTGACCATATTTATTATAGTAAAAAAAAATGCCATTGAAAGAGGGATACCTTTGTGCATTAGGCTATCTCATAGGTGGTCTCCTTGCAAAATTTCTTGAATTTATTTTTCACTTCCCTTTTTCTTGAGCTTCTAATTGTCCTTTGAAGTTTTAACTGTTTCATTTCTCAAGCTACCTTTTTCCTTACTTGGTTTATGTCCTACAAGTAGTTCATTAAGCTTATCAAAGCTAGATCTGAAATTGTTCTCATAGATTTTTTCCTTCTCTAGCTCTAATCTCAAGTTTAATACCTCCTATTCAAGTTTAGAGAATTCATCAGATTTATTTTCTACCATTGTGTTCATACATTCTTCAATCCTCTTATTTTCTTCTATAGGGACTTTCAATCCTATTATCTCTTGTTTCAATTGCTCACTCACTTCTCTATGACTTTCCTTAAATTTATTTAATTTCTCTTTCAACTTCTAAACACATCCATTAGCATCATCAAGATTTTCTTTTAGATCTTTTTTACATTTTCAACTTAGTCAAGATCCTCAAATGCAGCTCGAAGATATTCTTTATCATCCATTTGATCAACCTTCGGGATTTTCCTCAAGTGGTTAAGCTCTATACCAAGGAAACAAAGCTCTGATACCAATTATTAAAAGGCATAGGACAACTGAGAGGGGGGGTGAATCAATTGTCACCAAAATTAAACTCAAAACTTCAACACTTATTAACTTCACAACCACACTATTTTGTTATTAAATATGAACATTAAATGCATATAACAGAAAGAAAAATAAACACATTGTTGTTCACCAGATTTTACATGGAAAACCCAATGAGGGAAAAACCATGGTGAGGATTAACTCACAATATAAAGTAGTTCCAAAACTCAATATATAAGGCTCACTGCCCTAAATAGTACTAACTATCCGGATACAAAAGCTCACTGCTTACAAGGAGGCTCACTCCCTACAAAAATATTTACAAAACAAAATTGGGCTTCATAGCCAAAATGAACTCAATAGAGTGCACCTAACAAGTGTTGGTACAATTCCATTGATGCTTAGTAGACTAACTTGACACACTTCATCATATTTTCACTTCTTTACCTTTGCATTCACAACTACCTCATTGGTATCTCTATCTTCAAAAAAATATTCATCATATATATACTCTATCTATCTGCAAGCATGAATTAGGTTGACCTAATTAGATGCATTTCTTATTCATCAAAAATATCAACATTTTAGCTACAAGCTTTCACAAAATCTTCCTAAAAAAAAATTCAAACACTAAACATGCTAAATCATGTCAGCATAGACCTAAGATAGGTTGCACATATATCTTCATAACAAAAATTGAATCATCATATCATGAATTCAGCCAGAAATAGACTTAATTTCTAAAAGTAATCAAGAGAATAATACCAATACATCATACAAGCACCAAAGCACAAAATATTGTGAACATACATGCTTTCAACATGCATAAACTATTTCCAAAATTTGCAAGTAGCAATTTGCAACCATAGAGGATTGCAAACTAAAATACTAGAGGGTGTAGCTTGAATACTAGTTCAGATATCAAACCAAAATACCGGATCAAGCATAGACTTAGACTTGCAATCATAATCATGGTGACATCAATGACAACCCAAAACTATAGAGATAATCATTCTTCTTTATTCTTCCAACAATGAGCACTATGAGAGAGTGAAGAGTGCCCTAGCAGTAAATCATTTAGATCATCAATTCGAAGGGTATGAGATCGAATTGGATGGTATTTTGAAATTCCAAAGAAGAATGTACATTCTTGACTCTGGAGAGTTGAGAAAGTTGGTTTTACAAGAGGTTCATAATGCACCTTATTTAGGACACCCCAAAGTATCCAAGATGATTGCAGAGTTGAATACTTTGTATTTTTGGCCTAAAATCAAGAAGGATGTAGTGGAGTATGTAGCTAGTGCTTAGAGTGCCAGCGAGTCAAGATTGATCATTCACACCTAGCCGGGTTACTGTATCCTCATGAAATACCTGAGTGCAAATGATAGGTGATCAGTATGGATTTCGTACAGGGGTTGTCATAACTTCAACACTTATTAATTCCACAACCACACTATTTTGTAAGTAAGAGCATGATACACAAATAATAAAAGGAAAATCAACACAATGAACACCAAATTTTTATGTGGAAAGCCAAATGAGGGAAAAACCATAGTGAGGGTTAACTCATTGATCTGTTTTAAGGATCTATGACAATTTCTTTGAATGCTTACATTAACAATTAAAAAGTAAAAGTGCTTAATTATAATTAAACACACAAACGGAATTTAAATAATGAAATTACAAAGTAATTAAAGAAAGAACAGAATGAGAGATAAAGAGAGTGCAAACAAAGATTGATAACGAAGTTCATCATTTAGAATGACTATGTCTACAGGCCCCTCTTCAATTGAGTGGACCGATCCAATTATTCCTTAGAAAATTTGGTTAGATTCATTGGCAAAGCCTACCCTTGATTTACAAAGAAATTTACAAATGCACTTCCAAAGTGTGTGGAAACAAGCTTCTCCAAAAGCACGGAAATACAAAATTCCTCCAAGGAAAACAATCTCTCACACTTGCAAAATTCTTCCAAAATCACTTGACTTCTCTCAGCTTTCTCACCTCCTTTTATAGCCCAAAATTACCAAAATTGGTGTAAAACCAATTAACTACCCAATCTCCCTTACATAGAGAAAATTCCAATAATATCCCCTTCTTATGATTCCCGAAAAATATAATATCCCTTCAAGATAATTTCTTTTCCCATTTGAATGGTCACGAATGAATTTATTCCCTATTAATTTGGGGATGTAGTTTGAATAGGCTCCTTAATTTAGGAATAATATTCCTAATATTCTCATAGAAAAAGGGCTTAGTATTTCCATGACTTAAAATATATGAAATAGCCTTATTTTAAGGCATTTTATAGGAAAAAATTTATTAAGTTTAGAGAGAATGAGGGGTGGTGGTCCCACCACACTCCCCTCCTCTTTATCTTCTCCTTTAAGTGGGGGATGCATTCCCCATTAAGGCGGGCTTCCCCCCATACCATGGATGGTACCCCACTTAATTTGGGCTGCCCCTTATGGATGGGTGGGGCCCATCTTAAATATATACTCTATTTTTATTTAAAATATATATCTTTATATATTTTTTTTAATATTTTTTTTTAATTTTATTTTTTAATTATTTTTTCCAAAATAATTTTTGCCACATGGAGGGATGAGGTATTGCCATATGTCAAGGGCTGATTGGCCATTGTGTTGAGTGGGCGCTGACATCATTGGGTTGACCCAATCTTTGACCTTCTATAGCTTCGCCATATAGACTCTGTTTTCCATGAAATGAACTCTATCAGAATCGTGATGATGAGCACTTCAGAATGGTGCTAAATTTGACCAGTTTTGATGAATTTGATTTTTTTTCCTTTTTTTGGCCTAGTTCTAAGAGTTGACTAGAGGTTTGACCATATATATCTTGAGCTCTGAGACTCCGATTCACTCCATTCGAGTTGTGTTGGAGTCAAGATCCCGAGCACTTTCTAATGATACCAAAATTGGAGAAAATGGAGAATATCAAATTTTGACAAAAAATCCTTTTGATCAGTCCTCCCCACTAGAGAGCTTTTGGACCTCTGAAAGCTAGTTACTCAAAAAGTGAGGGTAAAGTTCCCTCACTTTACCAATCTCCATCCACTTTTCCTTGCTTGGATGCATCCCTTTTAGCCCCACTCAAACATATTCAACTGCTCCTCTTTGTGAAGTCTCGGTATTCCTGTTGAGGATGATGTCTTCAGGCAACTCTAACATGTACTCTGGTGAAAGGTCATCAACTAATGGAACTTGCAATTTAGCCTTCTTATCTAGTATCATCAGAGGTTCATACAACTTCAAGCTCTCAATGTTGACTACAGAGTAAATCAGCATGTATGGAGGAAGATTAAGGCAGAAGGCATTTGTACCAATCTTTTCTAGAATTTTGAATGGACCATATCTGATCGACTTGAGCTTCCTTCCTTCACCTTGTATTCTTTCCTTGCTTATGTGTAACCAAACTCTGTCTCCAACTTGGAAATGATGATCGTTGTGATGCTTGTCATGATGAGCCTTGTACTTTGATTGAATCTTTTCATATTGTGCTTCTACGGCTTGATGAACTACTTGGACCTTCTTGATGAAATTTAAAGCCCTTTCTACATCAAGGAATATATCTTCAACATCATTTGTTCCAAAAGAAAAGTCCATTGGTGTCTTTGGAAAATAACCAAAGCAAGTCTCAAAAGGATACCTCTTTGTATAAGAATGGGTTGTATGGTTGTAGGCATGCTGCACATAATGAAGACTTTCATCCCATAACTTAGGATGCTTTCTGTAATATCCTCTGAGTAGATGCACAACTATCTTGTTGAATACCTCTATCTATCCATCGGTCTATGGATGGAAGGTTGTACACTTCTTTAGTCTAGTATCCATAAGTCCTCATAAGATTCACCAAAACTCCCCAAGGAATCAAGAATCTCGATCTAATACAATGGAAGCGAGTAACCCAAAGTGAACCCATACAAACTGAAAATACATATGAGCTGCCATTTCAATAGTGACTTTCTTTTTACATGGCATAAGAATACACATCTTTGGTGTAGGAGCACCTAGGCTGACCTCCATTTTGGCTTGTACAATTTTGGCTTGTACCTGATCTTGGCCAAATTAGGATTTCATTCTCTTTGTTTTGGACCTTAGAAGGTCATGCATTGGTGTGTTAAGTTAGTCTCTAGGACTAAAGTTCATTAGATTGTCAAGGTTGTTAAATTTTTGGCTTTACTAAACTTTGGACAGCATATATTATGTTTCAAGGCACTTAGTCACCACATCATCATTGTTTAAAAGATTTCATGGGCAGTCAAGAAGCTGTTGGTGCGAGTTTAAGCAGATCAAGGTCCTATAATTTAGGTTAAAGGCAGAGTGGCATGGTTGCATGAGGAACTTGTTAGTTTGCATGCACTTTACTTGTCTTGGAGAATCCCTTGAAATCAGGGAAGTCCTCGAGCCACTGCCCTTGAACTATGGAAATGGAATCAAAAATGGTTGTAATGGCCCGTAGACAGTTAGTCTTGGCATGGTAATCAAATTTTGGTGTGAAATATAGTAGACAATGTGCAGATTTGGAAAAAAAATTGTGTTACCCATGTGTTCAGAAAATAGTGATTAGAAAGACTTTGTTTATACAGTTTTCTCACGGTTCTTGGATTCTTGAAATATTTTGGAGTGTGTTTTCATCATGTAGATAATAGTTAAGATTAGATTTTGCAATTTAGGTTCATAGATAGAGTGGTAGAGTGTAGTTTTGAAATTCCACTGTGTTTTGCAACAGAATTGTCAAAGGCGTTAGATGCAACAGAGTAGTCTTAGCATCTTTCCTTGTATATGAACTTTGTATTGACTAGTAACAGTGCTTGGTATTCAAAAAGAAGTAGGTGGTAAAAGGTTTTCATCTCTATTTTGGTAGAATACTGTCTTTCCTGTACTTGCCCATGCACTTTAGGAAACTGTGATCTTGTAGGCACTGTAATTATTAGTTTAACACTATTCTCATGCTCATTTGAAAGTGTAGAATAAATTCCATTTTGTATTTAGATAGTTTAGAGTAGAGTTCTTGATTGGAGTCCATAGATTAGAATTTAGAGGTTTGGGAAAACCATTTTGAGCAGTAAGTTGGAAATGGCTTCCCCATAGACCCTGACCACGAGATTCTCCTGAGTTTGGTGGAATATGGGAGGGAAGCCAATGTATTGTATATATTTGGTGTCAGATAATCAAAAGGCCCAAGCAATGAATTTTAACTCCAAACCCTAGGTGAGCTTTGTGACCCAGTTAGGAGTTTGGATGAGGAAAAGTAAAGGAACAGAGGCAGGGGAAGGTACATTTGTACAGAAAAAGTATACTTCCAGGTGGAATGTGATTAGACACAAGGACACCTGAGAAATGGAAGATTGAACAATTCTCTTGAGTAAGAAACAAGCAAGTGATCAGCAAAACCCTAGGAATTAGGGCAATTAGGCCTCCACTCCAAGAACTCAGGAATCCACTGTACGGAAAAGGAGGCCAGGAATCTGTTGCAAGATTTAAAACCCTGAAAAGGGTGTCTGAAAGTGTATTTTTTTTGGTAGGTTGTGCAGCAATTTTGAGAGAAAAAGTCAGAATACTGACTGGTAAGGGCTATAAGGAATAGCCCTCTCTAAAGGCAATCTTTTGAGATCGGTAAGAGTTGTCATTGAAGAACCTTTAAGATGGCTTCAAGTGGTTATGAAATGCACCAAAATAGTGTTTCCAACTCCCCTGCAAGTAGCTCAAGCATGGTGTTGAAGATAGCATCTAAACTCTTCTAGGTGTTGAAAGAAGATTAGCAGTTTCAAACAAGGTGTTGAATCCTCTAAAGCTAAAGCACAAATGGAAACTCTTAGGATAGAGTTGTAGCAAGGTTCAGTTGGTGAACCAAGTCAGAACAGAGCTTAGATCATTTCTAGGTTCATGGTGAAGGTAGACTAATGTCTTCTTGAGGTTTGGTGCAAGAAAACTTTGGAGGGGTAACATACACCATATTGGTATCGGAGCCATAGTCATATTCAAGGCTTGTGATTAATGAGCCAATCCACTGAGTCAGTAGGAGAGAATACACCAGAGTAAGGAACCATGGTGACAAATGTAGAACTAGCAAAGAAGGTCGAAGAGCAAGAGGAAGATAACCAGTTGCTCAGAGAAAGGATATCTCAGATGGAGAGACTCCTGGATGAAGTCCAAGAAACAACAGATACTATGAAGGACAAGATAAAGAAGAAGGAAGAGCAGGAAGCCAAGGAAAAAGAAGTGGAATTGGAGGAGGAAGCTCCAAAGCCTGATCCTGTTCTTGCAGAGGAACCATTCTTGAAGGCATTGTAGGCCTTGAGTGGTAAAGCATTGGATGGTGTGCCACTTTTCAGTGGACAAATGGACCCTGATTCAGTTGTGGACTAGATTGAGAGCATTGAGAATCACTTTGAGTGTGATGGAATAATAGAGGCCCAAAAGGTAAAGGTGGCCAAGTCAAGGTTGAGAGGAGCAGCTCTCACATGGTGGAAGTTTGTACAATCAGAAAGAGAGAAAGAAGGCAAAGGTCCCATAGTTTCATGGAGAGGAATGGTAACTAAGATAGGGAAAACTTATCTCCCTAATGATTATGAAGTCCAGTTGCACAGGAGAAGACACAATCTGAGGCAAAAGGACATGGATGTCCAAACATATACAAAGGAGTTTCAAAAATTGTGCCTTAGATCAAAAGTGGTTGAAGATGAGAGCATTAGGTTAGCAAGATACCTAAATGGACTGAAATGGTTTATTCAAGAAGATATGAGTTTGGTAAACTTCAAAACAGTCTGCCAATGTTATCAAATGGCTTTGAAAATAGAGGAGAAAGGAAAAAAGAAGCAGGAACAAAACCCCAAAAGCAGAGGACAAAGAGGAAGCTATAGTGGAAGAAGCTTAGAATTAAGAGCCCAAGGAGAAGTCAGATTTTCTGAACAGCAAGAAGGAAGTTCTAGTAGAGGTGGTAGAGGAAGAGGTTTTAGTTCCAGAGGAAGAAGTGGTGGACAAGGAAGAGGCAGTTACTTCACCAACATGATATGCTATCATTGCAACCAACTAGGACACCCGGCCTATAGATGTCCTGAGAAGGGTAGCACTTCTCATGGAGGAGATAAGAGTTTCAATCTGATTCAAGATGAAACAACTATAGCAAATAAACAATCAGAAGTACCCTTGAGCTCAGAGGAAGGTGAAAATCTTATGATGAGAAGGACTTTAATCAAAGAACCAGTCAAAGAAGAGCCAAGCCAAAGAAGGTCCTTGTTTAGGATAAAATGCAAGATGATGAGGAAAGTGTGCAAGTTCATCATAGACTTAGGTTCAACTAACAATATTGTGTCAGAAGAGGCAGTCAGCAAACTAAAATTGACAAGGATACCTCATAATAATCCTTACAAGGTCACATGGCTTAATAAGGGTCAGCATGTCTTGGTGACTGAACAAGCATGGGTGGATTTTTCAATTGGCAAGTATAAAGATAAGGTATTGTGTGATGTATTACCTATGGATGCATGCCACTTGCTCCTAGGTAGGGCATGGCAATTTGACCGCCAAGTTGTGCATGATGGATCCAGGAATTCTTATAGGTCTTCAAGAAGGACAATGTAACATACAAGATTCAATCTTTGTTGGAAGATACTGAGGTGCAGATAGCAGGTTCTAAGCTGCTAATAGCTGGTGAAAAAGAGTTCTTAAACACCTTAGAAGAAGGAGAAGGAGTTGGCTATGCAGTGATGATAAAGCCAAGAGAAGTAAGCAAAGAGAAGGCAGCTGAAGATCAAGAACTACCAAAGGAGATTCAAGACTTGTTGCAGACCTATGAAAACATTGTAAGTAGTGGTCAACCAGCAACCTTACCTCCTAAAAGATCCATAAGTCATAGGATAGACTTGATACCAGGAGCTACCCTTCCTAACAAAGCAGCCTACAAGATGACACCTCAGCAAAATGAGGAGATAGCTAGGCAGATTCAAGAACTTCTTGACCAAGGCCTCATTAGGAAAAGCATTAGTCCTTGTGTAGTACCCACTGTCTTAGCACCTAAGAAAGGAGGAGAATGGAGGCTTTGTACTAATTCTAGAGCAATAAACAAGATAACCATAGGGTATAGGTTTCCTATCCCTAAGATTGAAGATCTCATGGATTGTCTAGGTGAAGCTAGGTACTATACCAAGATAGATTTAAAGAGTGGTTACCACCAAATTAGAATACATGAGGGTGATGAGTGGAAAACAACCTTCAAAACCAATGAGGGTCTTTATGAGTGGCTAGTAATTCCATTTGGCTTATCCAATGCCCCCTCCACATTCATGAGACTCATGAATGAAATTCTCCAGGACTACATTGGCAAGTTTGTAGTAGTGTATCTTGATGATATACTAATCTATAGCAGAACAAGAGAAGAGCACCTCCAACACATTGAGTTGATTTTCAAGAAGCTGCAGGAGAAGCTGAAGATCAATCTGGAAAAGTGTGAGTTCATCAAAACAGAGCTAGTGTACATTGGTTTTGTACTATCACATGGCAACTTGAAGATGGACAGCAGCAAGGTAGAAGCCATTCTCAGCTGGCCTACTCCAAAGACAGCAACAGAGGTAAGAAGCTTCCATGGTCTTGCTCAGTATTATAGGAAATTCATTAAAACATTTAGTGCTATTTGTGCTCCTATGTTGGATACCATTAAAGGAGGAATGAAAACCAAATTTGTGTGGAATGAGTAAGCTAACAAGAGTTTTGAGTTACTGAAGGAAAAGATAGCTACCCAACCTATTTTGGTGTTGCCAAGCTTTGAGAAGCTATTCACCATTGAATGTGATGCAAGCAATGTAGCAATTGGAGCTGTTCTCGGCCAAGAGGGCAGACCGGTGGCTTTTCATTCAGAGAAGCTAAGTGAAGCCAAGAAGAAGTACTCTTCTTATTATCTTGAAATGTATGCATTGGTCCAAGCACTAAGGAAGTGGAGGCACTACTTGCTTCCCAAGGAATTCATTGTGTACTCAGACAATCAAGCACTCAGTTTTCTGAATTCACAAGAGAAGTTGAGTCACAGGCACATGAAATGGGTGGAGTATTTGCAAGCTTACACCTTCAACATCAAGCACAAGAAAGGAGCTCTCAATAAAGTTGCTAATGCATTGAGCAGGAGGGTTCTTACCATTCAAGAAATCCAGTTGAAGAGAATGGGAATAGATCACTTCAAAGATCTATATGCAGATGATGAAGATTTTGCAGAAATTTATAAGGTATGCCTTGAGTTTGAGAACCATTTACATAGAAAGTATGTTGAATACACCTTGCAAAGTGATTTGTTGTTTAAAGGGAATCAACTTTGTGTTCCTAGAGGTTCTATTAGGGAAAATTTAATACAAGAAAAGCATAATGTTGCATTGAGTGGTCATTTTGGGATCACCAAAACTCAAGAGCTTCTCCAAAGGTTTTTTTTTTGGCCTAAGATGAACCTAGATGTCAGGAAATATGTAGAGATTTGTGTAGTGTGTCAAAAACCAAAAGGAACTTCTTCAAATGCAGGCTTATACCAGCCACTACCAATCCCTTCTAGGCCATGGGAATGCTTGAGCATGGACTTTGTAGTTGGTTTACCCAAGACAAGGCAAGGTATGGATAGTGTGTATGTTGTAGTAGACAGATTCAGCAAAATGGCTCACTTTATACCCTGTAAAACAACCAATGATGCCAGTCAAATAGCCTCACTTTTCTTCAAGGAGATAGTCAGAATTCATGGCTTACCAATCAACATTGTATCAAACAGGGGTACTAAATTTATGAGTCACTTTTGGAAGACTCTTTGGCAAAGAATGGGCACCAATATGTCCTTTGGATCTGCATACCATCCCAAAACTGATGGTCAGACCAAAGTGGTTAATAGGACACTTGGAAACCTTTTGAGATGCTTGACCAAGGAGTATGGTCAACAATGGGATCAGATTATTGGGCAGGCTAAATATGCATATAATGATACAGTGAATAGGTCAACAGGGAAGAGTCCCTTTAAATTGTTTATGGACTACACCCTAGAGGTGTTTATGAGCTGAGGGAATTGAAGGATGGAGTCAAGGGAAGTGGTTATGCAGATGATTTTGCTTGTGCAATGCAGGAAATTCATGAGACAGTCAGAAAAACCTTGACAGAGAATACCATGAAACATAAAACCAAAGTGGATGAGCATAGGAGAGAGGTTCAGTTTAATGTTGGAGACTTAGTCATGGTGCATTTGAATAAGGCCAGATTGCAGAAAGGAGTTCCTCACAAGCTGCAAATGAAGAGGATAGGTCCCTATCCTATCTTGGAGAAGTATGGCAATAATGCAGTTAAACTGCAATTACCAGATGACAGTGGCATGTCCCCTGTTTTCAATGTTGCAGACCTAGTCCATTACAAAGGACCACCACAAGATTTGGATCAGACACTCCATGAAGTCAGTCAAGACATAGGAGAACTCAAAGTGCCCCTTGTTACAGACAAACAAGATGATCAAATTTTGGACACAAGGGTCTACAAGAAGACTAGGACCAAGGAGTATAGAGAACACCTGATCAAGAGGCAGGGACAACCTAATTCAGATGCAGTATGGATCAAGGAGGTAGAGTTTACGAAGTTGGGAATTGATCCTAACTTGCTCAATCCAAGGGTGGATTGAATTTTTTGTTTTGGGGAGGATGGTGCAGGAGCACCTAGGCTGACCTCCATTTTGGCTTGTACAATTTTGGCTTGTACCTGATCTTGGCCAAATCAGGATTTCATTGTGTTTGTTTTGGACCTTAGAAGGTCATGCATTGGTGTGTTAAGTTAGTATCTAGGACTAAAGTTCATTAGATTGTCAAGGTTGTTAAATTTTTGGCTTTACTAAACTTTGGACGACATATATTATGTTTCAAGGCACTTAGTCGCCACATCATCATTGTTTAAAAGATGCCATGGGCAGTCAATAAGTTGTTGGTGTGAGTTTAAGGAGATCAAGGTCCTATAATTTAGGTTAAAGGTAGAGTGGCATGGTTGCATGAGGAACTTGTTAGTTTGCATGCACTTTACTTGTCTTGGAGAATCCCTTAAAATCAGGGAAGTCCTCAAGCCACTGCCCTTGAACTATGTAAATGGCATCAAAAATGGTTGTAATGGCCAGTAGATAGTTAGTCTTGGCATGGTAATCGAATTTTGGTGTGAAATATAGTAGACAGTGTGCAGATTTGGAAAAATTTCTGTGTGTTACCCATGTGTTCAGAAAATAGTGATTAGAAAGACTTTGTTTATATAGTTTTCTTATGGTTCTTGGATTCTTGAAATAGTTTGGAGTGTGTTTTCATCATGTAGATAATAGTTAAGATTAGATTCTATGATTTGGGTTCATAGATAGAGTGGTAGAGTGTAGTTTTGAAATTCCACTGTGTTTTGCAATAGAACTGTCAAAGGCGTTAAATGCTCAGATACAGTATTGTATTTGTATTTAAAGAGCATTCTTAACATCTTTCCTTGTATATGAACTTTGTATTGACTAGTAACAGTGCTTGGTATTCAAAAAGAAGTAGGTGGTAAAAGGTTTTCATGTCTGTTTTGGCAGAATACTATCTTTCCTGTACCTGCCCACGCACTTTAGGAAATAGCGATCTTGTAGGCACTGTAATTATTAGTTTAACACTATTCTCATGCTCATTTGAAAGTGTAGAATAAATTCCATTTTTTATTTAGATACTTTAGAGTAGAGTTCTTGATTGGAGTCCATAGATTAGAATTTAGAGGTTTGGGAAAACCGTTTTGAGCAGTATGTTGGAAATGGCTTCCCCATAGACCCTGACCACGAGATTCTCCTGAGTTTGGTGGAATATGGGAGGGAAGCCAATGTATTGTATATATTTGGTGTTAGGTAATCAAAAGGGCCAGGCAATGAATTTTAACTCCAAACCCTAGGCGAGCTTTGTGACCCGGTTAGGAGTTTGGATGAGGAAAAGTAAAGGAACAGAGGCAGGGGAAGGTACATTTGTACAAAAAAAGTATACTTTCAAGTGGAATGTGATCAGACACAAGGACACCTGAGAGATGGAAGCTTGAACAATTCTCTTGAGTAAGAAACAAGCAAGTGATCAGCAAAACCCTAGGAATTAGGGCAATTAGGCCTCCACTCCAAGAACTCAGGAATCCACTGTACAGAATAGAAGGAGGCCAGGAATCTATTGCAAGATTTAAAACCCTGAAAAGGGTGTCTGAAAGTGTATTTTGTTTGACAGGTTGTTCAGCAATTTTGAGAGAAAAAGTCATAATACTGACTGGTAAGGGCTACAAGGGATAGCCCTCTCTAAAGGCAATCTTTTGAGATCGGTAAGAGTTGTCATTGAAGAACCTTTAAGATGGCTTCAAGTGGTTATGAAATGCACCAAAATAGTGTTTCCAACTCCCCTGCAAGTAGCTCAAGCATGGTGTTGAAGATAGCATCTAGACTCTTCTAGGTGTTGAAAGAAGATTAGCAGTTTCAAACAAGGTGTTGAATCCTCTAAAGCTAAAGCACAAATGGAAACTCTTAGGACAGAGTTGTAGCAAGGTTCAATTGGTGAACCAAGTCAGAATAGAGCTTAGATCATTGCTAGGTTCATGGTGAAGGCAGCCTAATGTCTTCTTGAGGTTTGGTGCAATCAAACTTTAGAGGGGTAACATACACCAATCTTGCTGAACTGATCAACTACTACATACAAATAGTCATGCCCTTTCCTAGACATAGGTAACCTCCCAATAAAATCCATAGATACACTTTCCCATGGTCAGGATGGTACAGGTAAAGGTGTGTACAACCCCAATTTCCTATTACTTGGTTTGCTAGTTGCACACATCACACATCCCTTAATATATTTTGTTACAATTTCTTACATTCGAGGCCAGTAGCAATATTTTTGTAGTTGTGCCAAAGTTTTACTAACCCCAAAATGTCCTACAATTAGCAATGTGTGTGCTTCTCTGATTACATTTTCTTGTTCATTCTTTAGAATGCATAATTTTCTTAAGTGATACAAGATTTTATCATGTACATAGTAATCCTTTTCTTCTACTTGTTTGCCTTGGATTAGAGTTGCATAGATATCCTTAAAATTTTCATCAATAGCATATTGTTCTTCAAAAATTGCATGCATCATAGAACTATTTTTAAGGATTATCGAAGCATTAGAAAATGGAGGTCTAGAAAGAATATATGCTACTTTGTTATGGGCTCCTTTCTTATACTTAATGACTAAGTGAAACTGTTGTAAAAATCCCATCTATTTGAAATGCCTACTTTGTTGCAACTTAGTTTGTGAATGTAGATATTGCAATGGTTGATGATCATTATGGATTACTATTTCCTTTCCCATTATATAATGTTTCCATTTCTTAACACTTTGTACTAAAGCGTAAAGTTCTTTATCGTAAGTTGGATAATTACTTACTATGCCAAAAAAAGTTTCAGAGTGGTAACAAATTGGCTTACATCCTTGTGTCAATACTACTCCCATGGCGAATCCACTCCCATCTATTTCAATCTCAAATGGTTGGTGCAAATTTGGTAGAGCCAAGACTGGTGCAGTACTTAACTTTTCCTTTAGTGTGTCAAAGGCCTTTTGTTGTGGTCCTCTCCACTGAAAATTTGTCTTTGTTGTTGTTAATGCATACAATGGTGATGTGATGAAGGAGAAGTTTGCAATAAAATTCCTCCAATACTGGATAGCACCCAAAAAACTCCTGACTTCAATTACAATACCTCACTTAGGCCAGTTTATAATTGCCTTGACCTTCATAGGGTCGACTTTCAATTGACCATTCCCTAAGATATAACCTAAGTACACAAGAGATGTCTTTACAAACTCGCATTTAGACATCTTTACATAGATTTTTTCTTTTCTTAGTAAATCAAAAACTTTTTTAATATGACTTAGATGGTCTTCCCAAGACTTACTAAAAACTAGGATATCATCAAGATATACAATAAAAAATCATCAATGTAAGGATGGAAGATGGCATTCATGACTCTCATGAATGCAACAGGTTCATTTGTAAGCCTGAAGGGCATAACCATCCATTCATAAAATCCTTGTTTTCTCTTGAAAGTAGTTTTCCAAATATCATCCTCTGCAATTCTAATCTGATGATAACCACTTCGTAAATCTAATTTAGAGAAATAAATTGCATGCTTAATTTGATCGAGCAAGTCATCAATTCTAGGAAGTGGATACCTATTTTTTATGGTGATTTTGTTCAATTCCCTGAAGTTGATGCACATCCTTCATGTTCCATCTTTCTTTGGAACCAAAATGATCAAAGAACCACAAGGTGATGTACTTGGATGAATCACTCCTCTGTCAATGAGCTCCTAAACTTTCTTTTTGATTTCTTCATTTTGCATGAAATACAAATGGTACATGATAATATTAGGTAGTGGCACATCCTACTGCAATTGAATTTCATGTTGAATATCAAATCTAGGAGGCAATCCTTATGGTTCCTAAAACAATTCACCATAAGCCACAATAACTTTGACCAATTTATCCTTATGTTTAGGATCACTTCCCTTAAACACCTTAGATGTTTCATATTCTTGGCCTTAACAAGCATGAACACAATTCTTTTACTGGAGTTCACTAATATTTTCATATGACTAGCATTAACTAATGCAAGACTAGTTTTGACTTTGTGTGCACATACAATATATTCAATCCCATCCTTAAATAGATGATACTTGTTTTCCTCCCTAAAGAAGATAGCTTTATAGTCATACAAATATGGACTTCCTAACACAAGTCCTCAAATATCTAAAGGTATAGCATCTACTACAACCTCATCTTTAAAGTTTGCAGTGATTGCAAAACTAAGCTTACATTGTATAGTTACTTGTAACTATGCATTATTACAAACTCATCCCAAAGGGTATGGTTTTGAATGAGAGTTGTAGTCAGATTTAGCTTTTTAACAACTTCTTCAAATATGAGATTAACTTGTGAACCTATGTCAAATAAAGTATCAACCTTAGTGTGTTTAGTTATTGCACGAATATGAAAAAGTTCATTCCTTTGCTTATCTAGTTTAGGTTGCTAACTTGTACTTGCAGAAATACTTGATTCAGATGCAAGAGATATATCTTTGTTTTTACCTTGAATTCCAGTGGTAGTTATCTTTGTCTCATCCTCAGAATCAGATCCAAGATCCTATTGTGTTACAGTAGCTATCTTTTGCTTCCCTTTGTTTCCACTATACCTCGTTGGCCTAAGTTTTGGATGTAGTTTCCAGCACTTAGAATCTTTGTGTCCTTCTTTCTTACAATGAGAACAAGTGGGTTTTTCACCCTCTTTATTTACTGTGGTTTTCTTTTTTCATTTTCCTTTATCTTTTCCCTTAGGTTTCCTCTCAGACTTAGATGGTTTCTTTGAGAAATTATCATTGAAAGTGTTCTTACCCCTTGACTTTAAATGAGTGGCTTGGACTAGCACTTCATCCAAATTATTAGGACTCAACATTAGAATGGTATGTCTTAGGTAAGAATAAAAACCACCTATTTACTTGAGTAATGTATCCTGAGTATACAATGGAACATTTAAAGTAATAGCCCATTTTCTAAACTCATGAGTGTAATCTTGGATAGACTGACCCTTACCCTACCTAAAGGTTTTCCAATTCATTGTTAATTGTTGCATATAACCTAAAGGATAAAACTATTTTTTAAGGGCAACAATAAATTCCATCCAAGTCATATTGACCATACCATGGCGAGAAATTTCCTCCTGAGTCCTACTCTCCCACCAGGTGAGAGCTATACCTCCCAATCAGAGAGTGCCTAACTAGATCATAGAAGCATCTTCTATTAGGCCTTGAATCCTACAATAGACTTCTACCTACTATACCCAATAATCTAAATTTTTGGCATTTAACTCACCACAATACTTAGGCAACTCAAATTTTACATCAAGTTTAATAATAAGCTTAGATTTATTTTTGAAAGGATTAACAGTAGTAGAAGAGGAGGAAGAAGGAAAAGATGGAGAAGAAGGGGAAGATGGAGGAGATGGAGCTTCTGGATCTTTTCCTCCTTTTTCCTTTCGATCTTCCTTCTTTTCTTGCTTCGATGAATCTCCATTTTTGTGCTTCTTCTTTTCCACATACAACTCTTCCACCATAGCCTTCATTTCAAGGAAGACTCGTTGGAGAGACTTATCATCAATCTCTTGCTCGCTACTTTTCCCATCTTCAATTTCATCCATTGTTGGTGAAGTCCTTCATTTTCCAATCTCAGGATTGTATTCTTCAAGTTTTCTTTTGCCTTGTTGAAGCTTCGAGCATGTAAGCATTCAAATCTGCAATACTAGTCAAAACATAGCTTTGATACCAATTTGTTATGTTTTAAGGATCTATGACAATTGCTTCAAATGCTTATGTTAACAATTACAAACTAAAAGTGCTTAATTATAATTAAACATACAAATAGAATTTAAATAATGAAATTACAAAGTAATTAAAGAAAGAATAGAATGAGAGATAAAGAGAGTGCAAACAAAGATTGATAACGGAGTTCATCGTTTAGAACTACGTCTCTGGGCCCCTCTCCAATTGAGTGGACCAATCTAATTATTCCTCAAAAAATTCAGTTACATTCATTGGCAGAACCTCCCCTTGGTTTACAAAGAAATTTACAAATGCACTTCCAAAGTTTGTGGAAACAAGCTTCTCCAAAAGCATGGAAATACAAAAATTCCTCCAAGGAAAACAATCTCTCACACTTGCAAACTTCTTCCAAAATCACTTGACTTCTCTTAGCTTTCTCACCTCCTTTTATAGCCCAAAATTACCAAAATTGGTGTAAAACCAATTAACTACCCAATCTCCCTTACATAGAGAAAATTCCAATAATATCCCCTTCTTATGATTCCCGAAAAGATAATATCCCTTCAAGATGATTTCTTTTCCCATTTGAATGGTCACAAAGGGATTTATTCCCTATTAATTTAGGGATGTAGTTTGAATAGGCTCCTTAATTTAGGAATAATATTCCTAATATTCTCATAGAAAAAGGGCTTAGTATTTCCATGGCTTAAAATATATGAAATAGCCTTATTTTAAGGCATTTTATAGGAAAAAAAAATATTAAGTTTAGAGAGAATGGGGGGTGGTGGTCCCACCACACTCCCCTCCTCTTTATCTTCTCCTTTAAGTGGGGGATTCATTCCCCATTAAGGTGGGCTTACCCCCATACCATGGTTTGTACCCCACTTAATTTGGGCCACCCCTCATGGATGGGTGGGGGCCATCTTAAATATATACTCTATTTTTATTTAAAATATATTTTTTTATATTTTTTTTTAATTATTTTTTTTAATTTGATTTTTTAATTATTTTTTCCAAAATAATTTTTGCCACATGGAGGGATGAGGTATTTCCATATGTCAAGGGCTGATTGGTCGTTGTGTTGACTGAGCGCTGACGTCATTGGGTTGACCCAATCTTTGACCTTCCATAACTTTGCCATACAGACTCTGTTTTCCGTGAAACAAACTCTGCTTGAATTGTGATGATGAGCAATTCGCAATGGTGCTAAATTTGACCAGTATTGATGCCTTTGATTTTTATTCATTTTTTTGTTTGGCTTGATTTTGAGAGTTGACCAGAGGTTTGACTATATATATCTTGAGCTCCAGGACTCTGATTGACTCCATTCAATTTGTGTTGGAGTCAAGATCCCGAGCACTTTCTAATGATACCAAAATTGGAGAAAATGGAGAATTTAAAATTTTGACAAAAAATCCTCTGGATCACTCACAATATAAAATATTATAAAAGAAAGGCTAACTACCAAGTGCTCATTGTCGAAAAACAAAGGCTCACTTCCTACCAAAATCACTCAATGTCTAATAGGGAGGCTCAGTACCTATAGATACAAAAGAGAACAAAACGATCCACAACAACAATTAATGCACATTCACAAGATTACATAAACCCTTATCCTCATTGTCTTCAACAAAACCCACACACACTTCTTCTCTTATGATTTGTGGCTCACTTCCATCACTTTGTATCACACTGTCATACAACTCTTGACAATTTGACTTGCTTTTATACCATCCTCAACCTTAGAAACTTTCTCTAAGGTCGATCACAAAAACCTTATTTCATAAATTCAAAATAGGTCGACAACTCAAAATTCCTATGGTGGAAAGGAATAAGAGTGGACCAATAAAAAAAAATCCAAGATAACAAAAATAATATCTCAAAATAGCCACATGCTTCATTAATCAAATTTTATTCTTTGAATAAAGTGTAAACACCAGGTTGCCTAAACCTAATGAAAACATAAATAAACATTGATGTACACACTTCCCAACAAGAAGATGACACCTAGATGCTACAACATGCTTCCTTATGCATGAGGATACATCTTAGAATCTTCATCCACAACAAAACAACAAGCTTCAACCATTGAACATCTTTCATCAATCCAACCGGATTGTACAAATTTGAACAGAAACATAGAAACATGACTTCCAGAACACCAATCTTCAAGTCTCTTTGCCAAAGCATAGAAAAAACCTTCATAAGACATATCCCAAATTCGTAAGATCTTAAACAAAACACCAGAGAACTACAGAGAAAAACTAGTTCTCCAAGTACACAGAAGATCAACTCTTCTAGAATAGTTCACATACTGGTGAACATAACTCTCACACACCATTACACTAGAAGCTAAAACTTAGGAGATATCACAACTAAATCCTCATTAACAAGCCTTCAGATTTGCACAAGCATAGGATCAACATAGAATAAATGTGGAGCACATATCATAGCACATTTTAAACACTTTCAACATTCTGACTTCTCTTCTTTATTTAATTTTCTCAAAAGAACTTGGAAACTCACCAAACCATCACATTTGTAACACTAAAAAGATAGCTCCATGTACTCACAACATCTCAGTAGCATCTCAACTATACATTTACAAGCTACAACATGTTGAACTATGTTGATATCAATGACAACACCACCAAAATTGCTCATACCTGCACCAATCTCCCCCTTTGTCATTGATGACAACAAATCATTTGAAAAACCCTCAATGACAACATCATCATTCACAATAATGAGAGAACTATTTTTCACATGAATTTTCTCTCCCCCTTACACCAATATCTCCCCCTTTGACATCAATGGCAAAGATTAACAACACTGATTACTCCTCCTTAGGAGTACACCCATACTACAATAATGAAACCATTTCTACTCCCCCTGTAGAGTAGACCCATTTATCAATCCAGATAAATGAAGAATCTATGAATTCACTATACTAATGCATCTTCATGTACACCTAGTTAGGAGGGCCAATGACCCCCAAAATCTCCCTAAGATGCTCAAAAGTATCCTTCAGAAGAGCCTTAGTGAATATATCTACAATTTGTTCCTTTGTTGTCACATACTCCAATATGACCTCATTCTACAACACTTTTTCTCTCAAAAAATGATATTTGATAGATATGTGCTTTGTTCTTGAATGCATAACCAGGTTTGAAATTTTTATTGCACTTGTGTTGTCACAAAAAATAGAAATAGGCTCATTACATACCATGCCAATTTTCTTCACTGTTTATTTCATCCATAAAACTTGTGTGCAATAGGATGTTGTAGCAATATATTATAGTTTTGTTATGGATAATGAAAATGAGTCTTGCTTTTTGCTCAACCATGAAACTAATCTTTCACTAAGAAAGAAAGCACCACTACTGGTACTCTTTCAGTCATCTACACATGTGCTGCAATCAACATCTATAGAAGAACTCCAAGTGAAATCATCATTCTTAGGGTACCATATTCCATAATCCAGTGTACCTTTAAGGTATCTAAATATCCTCTTTACAGTTACAACATGTGCCTCTTTAGGATCTGCTTGGAATCTGGCAACTAAAAAAACTACATTCATAATATTTGGTCTAGTAGCAATGAGATACAATAGTCCACCAATCATAGATCTATATTTTCTCTAATCAGTCTTAGCAGATTCATCATCCTTGCTTAGCTTACATCTAGTTATCATAGGAGTACAAACTAGTTTGGAATCATCCATCCCAAACTTGTTCAACAGTTCTTTTACATGCTTAGATTGTGAAATGAATATCCCTTTATCATTTTGATTCACTTGTAGACCAAGGAAGAAATTCAATTCACCGATCATAGACATCTCAAATTCATTTTGCATTTCTTCAGTAAAATTTTTACACATTCATTCATTACCACTAAAAATGATGGCATCAACATAAACAACTACTATCAACATCTTGTTACCTTGCACTTTGAAGTAAATATTGTTGTCAGTAGAACTTTTGTTGAATCCTTGCTTTGTTAGATATTTGTCCAGTCTTGCATACTAAGCTTTGGGAGCTTGCTTCAACCCATACAATACCTTCTTCAACTTACAAACCATGTTTGGTTTTTCAAACAAGTGAAACCCTTTAGGTTTCTCCATATACACTTCTTCTTCTAGTTCACCATTCAGAAAAGCTAACTTAACATCCATTTGATATACTTTTAAGTTCTTGTGAGCAGAAAAAGCCATAAACATCCTGATGGCTTCCATTCTAGCCACATTGGAAAATGTCTCTTCAAAATCTATACCTTCAACTTGTGAGTATCCTTTGCATACAAGTATTTTGTTATTCCTTATGATTTCTTCATTTTCATTCAACTTATTCTAGAACACCCATTTTGAACAATCACATTTTTATTCATAGGACTAGGGACTAGTTCCCATGTCTGTTTCTTTTCTATTTGTTGCAATTCTTCTTTCATAGCATTCTTCCAACTCTCATCTTCACATGCTTCAATCATAGACTTAGGTTCAAATTTAGAAAGAAAACACATATTTACCTCAGCTACAACTCTGCTTCTAGCCTTCACAACTTCACTTTTATCTCCAATTATCTAATCCTCTAGATGATTCTTCTAAACATACTTAAGAGTTCTGACAGTAGGTTCTAGTTCATTTTCTTCTTCTCCTTCTTTTTCCACTTGTTCTTCTTTCTCTTCTTTTGCATTATCCTTTTTCTCCTTAGGTACATGTCCACAGATAGGATCATCAAGTTCAACCTCACTTATCTCAATAGGTTTGCATGTGTCTTCATCAGCTTTCACATTAGCACTTTCAATAATCTTTATCATCCTTTTTTTAAAGAATTTATATACTTTACTAGTAGTAGAGTATCCAAGAAAAATTCCTTCATCACATCTAGCATCAAACTTTCCAAGATTTTCATCACCTCTTTTAATATAACATCTACTTCTAAATACCTTTAAATACTTCACATTAGGTTTCTTACTGGTCCATAACTCAAAAGGTGTCTTAGTGTTGTTATATCTGATTTGAACTCTATTAAGAACATAAACAATAGTATGTATCGCTTCTCTCTAGTACACATATGGTACATTTGATTATTTCATCATGGTTCTAGCAACTTCCTCTACAGTCTTGTTTTTCCTTTCAACTACACCATTTTGCTAAGGGGTTCTTAGAGGAGAAAATTGTCTTCTTATGCCATGTTGTTCACAGAAAGTATTAAATTCACCAAAATTGAATTCACCACCTCTATCAAATCTCAAACACTTGATTTTTAGATTTACTTCATTTTCCACCCTTGCTTTGAGTACTTTAAACCTATCCAAATCCTGAGTCTTTCCTTTAAGAAAATAAACCCATGTCATTCGAGTCTAATCATCAATAAGCAACATAAAATACCTGTCACCATTCAGTCTTCCAATCTTGGTCAGACCATAGAGATCGGTATGAATCAACTTCATCATTCCAGTAGTAGAGTGCTCTTTTCCCTTAAAGTTGCATCTTATTTGTTTCCCCAATTGACAACTTTTGCAAATAGCATTACTAGGTCTTGTGATTCTAAGTAGTCCTCAAACAATCTCTTTTGAATTGATCTTGACCAAGTTATCAAAATTTACATGTCCCATTCTTCGTTGTCATATCCAACTTTCACTGATTTGAGATACAAGGCAATGACCATCAACTCCTTTCAACTAATAGATGTTTCCCTGAGTTCTTCCAATAGCAATCATATCTCCATTTCCGAACCCTTTTTTGATTTCATAGGTATTATTCTGGAACACAAGTTTGAAACCATTGCTACACATCTGACCAACACTTAGAAGGTTATTCCTTAAACCCTTCACATAGTATACATCATCAATACTATGCACTCCATCAAAACTAACTGAACCTTTCCCATAGATCTTAGATCCTAAATCATCACCAAACATAACTAAACTACCATCATATTTCTTAAGTTTAATGAACTTATTCTTATCTCTAGTCATGTGATTATAACATCCACTATCAATTATCTAGTAGTCTTCATCCTGTATTGCATGAAAAGTGGTAACCAAAGTACCTTCCATCCTATTTCTCTTGCTCTCTAGAGCCTTCTTCCTTACACATTTTCTAGGGTTAACAGTGGATACAAATTTACTTTCAAAAGATAAGAATAAGCATTCACTATCATCAACCTCATTCTCAGACTCATTATCAGAAATTCTTGCTTCTTCTTTAACATAGTACAACTTCTTATATTTCTTATCCTTGCTATCCTTATCCTTATAATCCTTGTTCTTCTTATGGATAGTTCTATTCAGACATCTTGAAGAATAATGACCAATATTAGCACAACTAAAACATTTAAAGGGAAACATACATTTATACTTTCTGGTTCCTTTCTTCAACTTCTTGGTGAATTTTGCATCCAACTCATCAAATCCATTACTATCTGGTTCCTATTCAATCTTCAATTCCTTAAATGCCATTTCTATCTTTTCTTCTATTTTGTCTCCTTTCTGGAACTTTCTCATTTCAAATTCTTGCAAGGTGTCCAACAATTGTTCCAAAGTGTAAGTGTTAGGATTATAGACTTCTTCAATCACTAAGATCTTATCACTGTAGCACTCAAGTAGGGTTATCAAGATCTTCTCAATTATATCTTCATCTAATAGTTTTCCTCCTTGATTTCTAACTTCATTTGCAGTCAGTTCAACTCTCTAAAAGAAACTTGTAAACTCTTCATCTTCTTCCATCTTCAGCTTCACAAATTTGTGCTTCGCTACCAACTTCTTTGTCAATTTCACTCTTTCATTTCCTTCATATATATCTTTCAACTTCTTCTAGAATTCATATATATTTTCCAGAGAAGAAACCTTTGATCGCTCATTTTTAGACAAACCACTGCAAATAGAATGCTTTGCCTTCTCATTTTCTTCATAAGAAAAGATCTCATATGTAGTCTCAACAACATTCCAGGTCTTGAAACCAAAGGAGATAATATATCCTTTCATCTATCCCTTCCAATCATAGTAGTTAGTTTCATCTAACATAGGGATCATCAACTTATGCACCATCAGATCTTCCTTAAGTGGTCAAGCTCAAAAACAAGGAACCAATGTTTTGATACCAATTGTTAAATAGGCATAGGACAACTAGGAGGGGGGGTTAATCAGTTGTCACATAATTCAAACTTAAAACTTCAACACTTATTAATTCCACAAAAACATTGTTTAGTAAGTAAGAGCATGTTACACAAATAACAGAAAGAAAATTAGCACACTGAACACAATATTTTTACATGGAAAACCCAATGAGGGAAAAACCACAGTGAGGGTTAACTCACAATATAAAAGATTATAAAACAAAGGCTCACTTCCCAAAAGAGGACTCAATGTCCAAGTACAAAGGCTCACTTCCTACAAAAAGGACTCACTGTGCAATAGGGAGGCTCACTTCCTACAAATAAAAGAACAAAAGGATCCACCACAATAATTAATGCACATTCACGGGATTACTAAAACCCTTATCTCACTGTCTTCAACACAACTCACACACGCACTTTTTATCTTATTATTTGTGGCTCACTTTTGTCACTTGGTATCACACTATCATACAACTCTTCAAAAATTGACTTGCTTTTATACCATCCTCAACCTTAGAAACTTTTTCCAAGGTTGGCCACAAAAACCTTATTTCATAAATTCAAAATAGGTCAGAAACTAAAAATTCCCACAATGGAAAGGAATAAGAGTGGACCAATAAAAACATTTTCAAGATAACAAAAATAATATCTCGAAACAACCACAAGCTTCATTAATCAAATTTTATTCTTTCAATGAAGTGTAAACACCAGGTCAACCAAACCTAATGAAAACAAAAATAAACATTGATGTACATGCTTTCCAATCAGAAGATGACACACAAATGTCATGACTCACTTCCTTATGCATGAGGATACATCTCAGAATCTTCTAGATACATCCACAACAAAACAGCAAGCTTCAACCACTAAATATTTGTCATCAATCCAACTGAACTGTACAAATTATCACTAAATCATAGAAACATGACTTCTAGAACACCAATCTTTAAGCCTCTTTTCTAGAGCATGGAAAAGACCTTCACAAGACATCCCAGATCTACAATATCTAAAAAGAAATAGTAGAGAAATACAAAGAAAAACCAGTTCTCCAAGTCTATAGAAGACCAAATCTTCCATAACAGTTCACATATCGATGAACGTAACTCTCACACACCATCACACCAGAAGCTAAAACTTGGGAGATATGACCACTAAATCCCCATTAACAAGCCTTCAAATTTGCACAAGCATAGGATCAACATAGGAGAAAAGTGGAGCACATACCGGAGCACATTCTAAACACTTTCAACATTCTAAATTATCTTCTTTATTTAATTTTCTCAAAAGCACTTGGAAATTCACCAAACCATCACATCTACAGCACTAAAAAGTTAGCTCCATGTACTCACAACATCTCAACTATACATGTACAATGTGCAACATGTTGAACTATGTTGACATCAATGACAACATTAATGACAACACCACCAAACTTTCTCATACCTGTAACAATTTCAAGGAACCATAAAGATGGATCATTGAATCTGACCAAGAAATTTTTATAAGAGATCTTCTGCTTGCATGGAGTGCTAGAGACTTTCATCTCTGATAAGGACACACGAATGTCCTCATGATTTTATACAACCCTAAATGCTACATTGGGAACTAAACTAAATTTGAATGTGGCTTATAATCCTCAAACTGATGGGCAGACAAAGAGGGTGAATCAGGTAATTGAATACCTCCTCTGAATGTATTGTATGGACCAACACTATAGGTAGGAAGAATATTTCCTTTAGTAGATTTTTCTTACAACTCTTATCACACATCCCTAGGCATGGCACCATTTGAAGCTCTTTATGGGAGAAAGTGTTGTACCCCCATTAGTTGGGACAAATTGGGGGAAAGGATTATAGTAGGACCTAGACTGCTTAAGGAAATGGAAGAAAAAATGAGGGTCATTAAGAGTAGACTGAAGGAGGTAGCAGATCGATAGAAGAGTTATACCAACAAGAACTAAACTCTTAGATATTTTGCAGCTGGGGATAAAGTTTTCATGAGAGTTAAACTTCATAAAATTTCTATTTCTTTTGGAAAGTCTTCCAAGTTGGCCCCGACATTTGTATGACCATTTGAATTTTTGGAAGTGACTAACCCAACTACTTATAGACTACCTCTACCACCTACTCTAGCTCAAATTCATAATGTGTTTCATGTTTCTTCGCTTAAACCTTATCATCCTGATTAGCTCATGTGCTTGATTGGCAATCCTTGCAAGTATAGGATACAAGAGTGGTGCTAGTGGAGCCCACTAGAATCTTGGATAGATGCAACATTAAGTTGTGGAGCAAATATATTGCTTGATTTAAGGTCCAATGGGACCAATACTCAGAAGAAAGTGCTACTTGGGAGGATGCGGAAGAAATAGAATGTTCCTTTCCACATTTGTTTTCTTGAGAAAGAGACTAACAATTTTTCTTGGAAAATTTTGGATTGAAATATTATGATGTTTTAACTTGGAAAAATTTGATGTGATGTTGAAATAGACATAAATATTTTTATTTTGATAAAATAGACATCAGGGTGATGTCTCTTCCAAGAAGGGAAGGATGTCATAACTCAATTTTAATGCATATTTATTATAATATGGTAAATTGAATTATTGAAGAAATTCAATATTTATTAGATTAAAATTTTGAATTGTTTGAAAATAGATTGAAAGAAGTTAACTTATGTTGACTATGCTATCTTTTTGAAATTATCTTATATATAATCAAGAATTGGACGTTACTAATAAATTTTGCAAGTGCAAGTGTGTCCAATTACAGGGTGACAGGTTGAAGGACGAGAGCATAGTTGAAGTCTAGAATTTTTTAGCTAGATCAAATGGTAAGCCAGATGGAATCTACATGCACACACCACAAAATGGCACAATATTTTCATTTGAAAATTCATATAGGAATTATATAAAGTTGACTGAAATGACTCGATGATTGAAAAGATGCATTTGTGAAATGAAGTTACATGGAAACTTATATTTGAAAACATCAATCTTGAGCTTCTTTTTTGAATTTAGAGGAAAATAAAAGTGATATTTGGTATGTGAACGAGTCTGTGAATCTAAATTATTAATTTTGTATCATTGTTGAAATGAAAATTAAAGATCATTTTTATATAAATGATAGTTATACACATGGAAGCAATTATGTGTGAATACAAATATATGTATATATATAAACACACATTAATATATATATATATGCATATACATATATACATATATATGTGTGTGTGTGTACGTATATATAAATACACATATAAAAATATATAAATATATATGTGTATCGAGAACATACATATGTTTGAACAAATTTGAATATAAATACAAAATTATGTAAATATATATATATATAGTAAACTTGAAAATGATAACTATCATCATCAAATGGATGAGATTTAAATTGATATCATGAGAAAATCCATTGAAGGACATGGTCTTCCATTGAAAGTATAGAAAAATTTGAATTTAGAATGGGACAATGTAATTGCCCATTATCATTTTGAAATAGCCCCTTAGTGAAGGTGTAGTAAAGTGTAGAAAGATATTTATGTAAATATGTTTTATGTATTTATTATTGTTTCTTTAATGGACACCCATCTGGGCTAATGTCATCACCCTCCGATCTAGCATTGAAGGGTAACTTTTATGCCTTTGTTTTGCTTCATTGTTAGATCGATGGTGGGCTCATATCTTCTAGTTTTGCATATGGGATTTGATACTTCTTGCAGATTTAAGATACCTTGCATATGTCGCCAAGTCCATTTAGGATAAAGGTCAAATGATGGAATTCGTTCCTTCAATTTTTTTGCATGTATAATAAAGTGGTCCATCATTCCATAGGAACAACAGCCATGTCATCCATGAAAGTGATTACACCAAAAGCTGAGGGTGGGTGTTATGGTTTCACCCTCGACCACCCTATTTTTTTAAAGAACTAGTCAATGGTTGTGGACCATTTTAGAATGACAAATGTATAATATATGCAAACCATGAATGAGGGACTCAAACTGAATCTAGTATAAGCTTGATCTCATGGACTCAATCATTTTATCATAATATGCCATCTAGTACTTTTAAATTCATTCCAAATTTTGATATTAGCTTCATTTTAGTATTCTTACATGAAATTTTATTTGCAAATGCTAGAATAATTAATTTTGGAAAACGAGGCAATGGAACTTAAAGTTGTGACCATAAACTAGTGACCATAAATGATTGTAAACAACATTGTTTTGTCATAAAATATAACTGTTTAGCAAGGAACAACATTGTAATGATGTAAACAGTGAATGTTTCATTGTAAACAATATTATTTTCTCATAAATTGTAATTGTTTAGCTGGAAACAACATTGCATTGATGTAAACTATGATTTTTTTGTTGTAAACAACATTGTTTTGTCATAAACTATTATTTTTTAGCTAGAAACAACATTGTATTGATGTAAACAGTGAATGTTATATTTTAAACGACATTGTTTTGTCATAAATTGTAATAGTTTAGGTGAAAATAGCATTTTTTAATGTAAACAATGAATGTTCTACTGTAAATGACATTGTTTTGCAATAAATTGTGATTGTTTATCCTGAAATAGCATTGTATTATTGATAAATAGTAAAAGTTATATTGAAAATGATATCAATTTGTTGTAAAAGTGTATGTGTAGCTGAAAACAATCTAATTCTAAAATTTTATAGTTGAAAATAGCATTGAATAGTTGTAAAATGTGAACGTTCTACATGAAACAACTTGCTTTGTAACTATTTAGTTGGAAACAATATTGTTCTTTTAAAAAGAACAAATGTTCACATGTAAACAACAAATTTGGAATATCAAGACTTGTGTGAACATAAAAGAAGCAACAGTATGTGAGGAACTATTAATATAGACTTCTTTTGCATTTTTTATTTTGAAAAAGAAATGTCGAATAGAATATTATTAAATGATTGCAATCTAATTTAATGGTTTATTTCAAAATGTATGCACATACCAATAACTTAAGTAGGCAGATAGACTTTGTCCATGTACATACACATACTTGTGACATACCTTCTTTTGTTTCTTATTATTTAATTCATTTTTGAATGGATAATGTTTTATGTTAAAAGTAAATATGGGTAATGTGAATCATATGGTTGAACATTGTATTGTATAGTTCTATTTGAATCATGCATCTAATTTTTTTTTAGTGAGGAAATTAGTAATCTAATTCTCATTTCTTAGACACACATGTGAAGAATATTCTTTCACTTGATTCGAACAGTGATGCCTTAGTAGACTAGAGTACCTTAGGGTAGATGATGCTAGAAGGTAGATAGTTATGAAATTTTGTTTGTAGATAGTTACCTTCCATGATGGGTGTTGAAATGGAGTTCAAAGACTATACGTTTTCTTTACCAGAACCTATTATTTGTTATTTTTGCAACATAGTTTTTATGCTTGGCCATGCAATGTAGTTCATTTTATATGTACGAACTCTATGATAACACTCTCTTCATTCCTAGCATAGATATTGCATTTTATTTTCTAACTTGTAGATAGAAATTGCATGTTGATGTATGGGCATGCACTAGATTCCACCTTGCAGATTGTTCTCTTGCTAAATTTTTCATGTAGGGTCAGGTATTCTTCAAGTTGGAAGAATTTTTGGGAAGCATAAGCTTTTTGGTTGGGTGGTAAAGTTCTTCATCAATGTTCTCATCCACCAATGAAGGTGAGCATCAAGAGGAACCTTAGATGTACACAAGACTATTTAGTCTATGATGTAAACTTGATGAATACTTGATATACTTTGATGTAAAGTTGTATAATGTAATGACTTTGTGCCCTTATGATCCAAGTCAAACCTGATATTGTAATTTGACTTTTGAATTAAATATATGAATCCTTTACTCATTTTAAATTGGCATGTGTTGCTATGATTGACTATAGCTACTAGTTATGTCTTTTTAATTTGAATATATTCATGTTTCATTTACAATAATATTAATTAAGTAATAATTTAGGATGGGTTATTACATCTAGTATCAAAGCTTAGGGTTCAACTCTAGGCCTTTCAGTCTACCATATTTTGACTAGGGACAACTGACCCTTGACCAAAATTTAGTTTTCTTGAGAATTAATCGAACCTGTATTGAATGCAAGTATGGGAAGGTCAAAGGTAGGACAAAGGAAAGGGAAAATCTTTAGAACCTCATGTAAGAATGACGTAATGGAAAAAAAATATAACATAGAGGTTAAACCTAAAATTCTTGATGAAAAAACTCTAGCTCAAGCCCTTACATGACTCAAGCTAGAGAGAGGCTTGAAGATTGATGAGAAGTGAACACCTAATATCAAAAATATTTCTACAATCCAGGACTGGTCTCTAGGGTGTGGACCCAATGCACCCTTGTTGACTAAAGAGGAAAAGGATATTTTGTGTGTTTAACCATCCTCTTCTATAAAATTTGATGTAAAATCATATGAGGAACCAAAGGAATGTCCTCTTTCCACTGACGAGAAAATGAAATAATGTAATAAGAAACCATTTGTAAATAAGGGTCTATTGACTCACCTTTAATATAAATAAAATCATATAACATTTTTGGTGTGTTCAAATGAAGGACTCCAAAATATTTTTATTAAGCTTGAATGTGTATGAATTTTATGAGGGATGTACACGTGTAAATCACGTGATGTAGAATAAGAAAGTCTATTCGTAGAACCTAGTGTTGAGATGGGATAAACATGAATGTGGTTTAGGTTAAGTGTGAGTCAAAATGGTGACTACCAAGCAAGAGGTGGGTGGTAGTGGTTTTGATAATGGACCTAACAAGAGGCTAGAACAAATTCTAGAGCTTTTGAACTAGCAAGAGCCTCATTTGAATCACATAGAACAAGAAGTTTGAGTGGGACATGAGGACCAGGATCACAAGTTTGCATAAGTCAATCAAGGAGATGGTGGTCTAGGGGTAGGTCAATGAGGATGAATTGAGGATGAGCTCAAGAAGGATCTTAAAAGAGTAGCACCAACCAAGTTTGATGGTAAGGCTATTGAAGCACGAGCAGAGACTTGGATTATAGAGATGGAAAAATACTTTGGGCTCTGTAACCATTATGATCATACTAAAATGGCATGGGCTACGTATTAACTCTTAGGTGAAATAGCTACTTGGTAGGATAATGAGAAATTAGAAAGGAATCCTTAGCCTACTAAGATCACTTGGGAACTCTTCCTCCAATCCTTCAGGAAGAGATGCTTACCATAGTTTTTCTTTGATAAGAAAGTGACAAAACTTTAGAATCTAACTCAAGGGAACATAACTGTGATCCAGTATTAGGAAAATTTTACCAATATATTAAAGTATGTCTCGTAGTATCAGCGAAATGAATGGTTCCATATCTAAAAATTTATAATGGGACTGAAACCCCACATAGGAGCTGAAGTGGATACGTATGATCCTCTTACCATGAATGAAGTATTCTAAAAATCAACAAAATAGGAATAGAAACTGAAGCAATTATCTAATCTCCATAATGACTCAAATTCAAAGTTGTGGTATGAGAATGAACCATAGATTTTTGGGGATTCCTATGGACTTCTCTAGCTCTTCTAGGGTTTTTCACCTAAAAGGAGAGAGGTAGGAACCAAAAATGCTAAGGGTTCATTAAAATTATGTTATGTATGATGTTGTCTAAGCTAAATGAAGTAAAATAAATGCAATTAAGTGATTTAAATGAATGAATTTGAATGCAAAAGTAAGATTTAAACTATTTTTGAAAACACACTGTGATATGCAAACAATGAACTAAATGAAGAAATAATGCAAAATAGAAAGAAATGAGATGAAATAGAGTGCATGTGGGAAATATTTGATGATTATAGAATGTTTTGAATGTTGACTGAAATCACTAAAATTTCATAGTGCGACTCATTCACCCATGGTGGCAAATTAGCCCTCCTCATGGTGAAAAAGTGTCAGAAACTAGTTTCTAACTATAAGGATCTGAAATCTAACAAAATTCAGATTTTCAGTCCTAAGGTGGGACTCATTCCCCACTGGTGGTGAATCATTCCACTTCCAAAATTCTGAGAAATTAGGAGACAACTCTGCAACACCATATCTAGAAATCTCTTATTATCGGGTTGTCGAAGTCAGTTTTGCGGAAAATAGATAGAAATCCTTCTCCAAGCTTGAAATAGACTTGATTTACTTGAAGCACCAAAAATATTGTTAAATCTACATACCTAGGTCTACAAAAACACATGCAAAGGGGGAAAATGGTTGAGGGTTAGCAAATAGGGGTTTGCCTTGGTCAAACCCCACTTTTGGTAATCAAATCCTTAATAAAATAATGAAATGCAAAGGAATGATAAACTAGTAACATGCAAATGCTATCAACTTACCAAACCCTTGGTGATGAAAGTCTGAAGTAATGTCAATGTTTATTCCAAAAGTGCTTGAATAATGCTTGATGAGATGTTGTAATATGCTTGAATGAGTGAGGAGATGTAAAATGAGGTGAAAATCTCATATTTATACACACTTGTGGCTTAGTTAATTGTTCATACCTCATCACAGGCTAACATCTAGTGTTTTTAAATAAAAACTCAAAAGGAAATTTTAAATATTTTGAATTTGGAGCCAAGGGGGACTCATTTTCCACCCATGGCAAATGGGTCCCACCTAAGACCTGAAAATAGGTGTCACTATTTAAGTTGTCTTTAATGTTATTTGTCAGTCTAATATTCAAAAATACACTTAATTAGGACATATGAGGGCATAAAGGGGCTAAATAAAGCATGAGAAAGGGATAAATAGTGAAGATGTGCCTAGAAGAGCATGAAAGTTTGTTACAAGAATTTACAACACTTCAAAATAGGACTTGATTAATGATAAAAAGGTGATTTTAGGTGAATTGTAATAAATAGAGTCTAGAAAAATGTATAAATGTCTTTCAACACTTCACAACACCTTCAAAATATGTGATTATTTGAATTTTAGTACCTAAATATGCATGTTCAAGCCATGTTACATCATGAAATTATAGAAAAATAGACAAAGACCATGAAACAAGACCTAAAAGGCCATGAAAATGACAAGATGCCATTTTTCTATGGCACAAAGAAAAAGAAATTTCATAAAGCAGACAAGATCCATCATATCTGTAATCTCAAGAGGGAAGTGAGTCACAGGAGAAGGGTGAAGATGGGAGTGGTGGAAAGAGCAAGAAGGAAAACAAAAAAAATGGTAAAGATGACCACAAGTAGAAGGGCTTCAGAGAGGACAAGCCAGGAGGTCACAAAGGGCCTTGTGATGGATGTTATACTTGTGGAGGTGATATTATGAATTGAACTATCCTCAGTGGTCAAATTCATGGAAGCAAGGAAGCTATTAGTAGACTCAGCATCACCGGATCCATGTTGTAGTGGATAACAAATAGGTAGAGTATCAGGATTTGTCAATTTAGATGATGGGTAAGCTCTATGGAAAATTGAATAATTGAAGAAATTCAATGTATGTTAAATGGAAATTTTTAAATTTTTGAAAATAGATTGAAAGAAGTTGAATGATGTTGACATGTGATCTTTTGAAATTATCTTATATGTAATCAAGAATTGAACGTTACTGATAAATTTTGCAAGTGCAAGTATGTGTAGTTGTAGGGTAGGAGGTTGAAGGATGAGAGCATGGTTGTAGTAGGATTGTTTATCCAGATCAAATGGTAAGCCAGATGGAATTTGGGTGCACACACCACAAAATGGCATGATATTTTCATTGAAAATTCATATAGGAATTATATTAAGCTGACTAAAATGACTTGATGATTGAAAAGATCCATTTGTGAAACAAAATTACATGGAAACTTATATTTGAAAACATCAATCTTGAGCTTGTGTTTTGAATTTAGAGGAAAACAAAAGTGAGATTTGGTATGTGAACGAATGTGTGAATCTCAATTATTCATTTTGTATCATTGTTGAAATGAAAATGAAAGATCATTTTTATATAAATGATAGATATGCACATGGATGCAATTATATGTGAATACAAATATATTTATATATATATATAACACAAATATATATATGCATATATGTATATATACATATATATGTGTGTGTGTACATATATATAAATATATATGTGTGTCAAGAACATACATATGTGTAAACAAATCTGAATATAAATACAAAGTATGTAAATATAAATATATATATATATAGTAAACTTGAAAATGATATCTATTATCATCGAATGGATGAAATTTAAATCGATATCATGATAAAATCCCATGAAGGATGTGGTCTACCATGGACAATATGGAAAAAATTGAATTTAGAATGGGGTGGCTATACCATTAATGCTCATTATTATTTTGAAATAGCCCCTTAGTGAAGGCATATTAAAATGTAGAAAGATGTTAATTTGAAAGGGATATCAATTGGAACTAATAGAAAATTGGTGTGGAATGAAGCTTTTTAGGAAAAAGTTGAAGAACAATTCCTGAGTATAGAGGTAATCAATGATTTTTCATTTAAAAGTGTTGCTTTTCATTGATTTTATAGTTTCATCTTTATTTTCATACCTCAAATGAATCGTTGAATTATCAATTATATTGATTGAATATTGTGATTTCATCGAACTCTTATCCAACTGTACGAGTTAGTTTTGTAATATCAATGGTTCTGTTGCTCCTTTCTCTATACTCGGATTCACTAGGGCTTGTAAAGCCTATGGCTTGGAAGAGTCAACTTTATATATTACCTTGTAAGGCTCGATACTGTCGATCATGTGTTCGATTGAATGTATGTTCTTATTTATTGAGCCCATCCCAAGCTATCGATGAAACTTGATAGTAGTGTTAATGGAGCAATGTAAAATATGTATTGTCATCATCCTTTATAGGGTAGGTCATATCCATCATCGAAAGATGTTTATGTAAATATGTTAAATTTGTTTATTATTACATTTCTCTAATGGATGCCCATTCAAGTTGATTCCATCACCCTCTCAATCTAGCATCGAAGGGTAACCTTTATGCCTTTGTTTTGCTTCATTTCTAGGGGAAATGGTGGGCTCATATCACCCCATTTTGTATATGGGATTTGATATTTCTTGTAGATTTAAGATACCTTGTGTATCACCAAGTTCATTCAAGATAAAGGATGAATGATGGAATTCGTTCCTTAATTTATTTGCATGTATACTATAGTGATCCATCACTCCATAGGAACAACAACCATGTCATCCATGGAAGAAATTACACCCAAATCCGAGGGTGGGTGTTATGGTTTCACCCTCGACCACCCTATTTATTTAAAGAACCAGTCAACAACTATGGGTTGTTTTAGAATGAAATATGTATAATATATGTAAACCATGAACGATAGTTTCAAACTAAATCTGGTATAAGATTGATCTCATGGATTTGATCATTTTATCATTGTTGGTTAATGGTTAGTATGTCATCCAATACTTTTAAATTCATTCCAAAAGTTGATATTACCTTCATTTTAGTGTTCTTACATGAAATTTGATATGCAAATGTTAGAATAATTTATCCTGGAAAATGAGGCAATGGAACTTGAAGCTATGACTATAAACTATTCTAAATGATAATATTTTGTCATAAACTATAACTGTTTAGCTGGAAACAACATTATATTGATGTAAATAGTGAATTTTCTATTATAAATGACATTATTTTATCATAAATTGTAATTGTTTAGCTGGAAACAACATTGTATAGATATCAATAGTGAATTTTCTCTTGTAAACGACATTATTTTGTCATAAATATTAGTTGTTTAGCTAGAAACAACATTGTATTGATGTAAACAATGAATCTTTTGTTGTAAATGACATTGCTTTGTCATAAATTGTAACTGCTTAGTTGGAAACAACATTATTTTAATGTAAACATTGAATATTTTTTGTAGATGGCATTAATTTCTCATAAATTATGATTGTTTAGCTTGAAACAACATTGTATTATTAATAAACAGTAAATGTTTTGTTTGAAACGACATTGATTTATTGTAAAATTGTATGTGTAGTTGAAAACAATCTAGTTTTGAAACTGTATAGTTGAAAATAGCTTTGAATAGTTGTAAAATGTGAACACTCTAAATGAAACAACTTGTTTTGTAACTGTTTAGTTGGAAACATTATTGTTCTACTAAAAATAGCAGATGTTCACATGTAAATGACAATTTTAGAATATTAAATCTTGTGTGAATATAAAAGAAGCAATAGTATGTGAGGAACTATTAATACAAACTTATTCTAGATTGTTTATTTTGACAAAAGAAATGTCAAATGGAATATTATTAAATGATTACAATCTGATTTAATGTCTTATTTCAGAATGTATGCACAAACCAATAATTTAAGTAGGCACATATGTGTGTCTACACATAGACATACTTGTGACATAACTTCTTTTGTTTCATTTTACTTGATTCATTTTTTAATGGATAATGTTTTATATTGAAATTAAACATGGGTCATGTGAATGATATGGTTAAATATTGTATTGTATAGTTCTATTTGAATCATATATCTAGTTTCTATTTAGTGAGGAAATTAGTAATGTAATTCTCCTTTCTTAGACATGTGTGAAGAATATTCTTTTACTTGATTAGAACAGTGATACCTAAGTAGACTAGAGCACCTCAGGGTAGATGTTACTAGAGGGTAGATAGTTGTTATGAAATGTTGTTTGTAGAAAGTTACCTTCCAGGATAGGTGCCAAGATGGAGTTCAGAGAGTATAAGTTTGTTTTACCAGAACCTATTATTTGTTATTGTTGCAATAGAGTTTTATGCTTGGCCAAGAAATGTAGTTCATTTTGTATGTATGAACTCTATGATAACACTCTCTGCCATTCCCAGCATAGATCTTGCATTTTATTTTCTAACTTGTAGATAGAAATTGCATGTTGATGTATGATCATTCACTAGATTCCACCTTACAAATTGTTCTCTTGCTAAACTTTTCATGCAGGGTCGGGTATTCTTCAAGTTGGAAGATTTTTTGGGAAGCGTAATCTTTGTAGTTGGGTGGTAAATCCCTTCATCCATTTTCTCATCCACCAGTAGAGGAAAGCATCAAGAGGAACCTTAGATGTACACAAGACTATTTAGTCTATGATGTAACCTTGATGAATACTTGATGTACTTTGATGTAAATTTGTACAATGTAATGACTTTGTGGACTTATGAGCCAAGTCAAACTTGATATTGTAATTTGAATTTTGAATTGAATATACAAATCTTTGACTCAGTTTAAAAGGACATGCATTGCTATGATTGACTATAGCTACTATTTATGTTTTTTAATTTGAATATATTTGAATGTGTCATTTACAATAATATTAATTAATTAATAATTTAGGATCGGTTATTATAGTTATTTTCATCCATTTAATGTAAGCATCCATTAATGGCTTTTGTTGTAACTTAGCTTGCTTCCATTTTAGCATATTTTGGAATTTATGGCTTACATGTTTGAAATTTATTTACATTTAGTGTAGATTGCATCTATTTTATCAATCATCATAGAATTTAGCATTCATATTTATCATGTTAGACTAGTTTTATATCATTTATCATTTATATCTCATCAGTTTCATTGATTTCCTTCAATAAAATTGATTGGATCAAGCTCATATTATCCAAGGGATTGGGAAAGAGTCATCATTCCACATCAATGTAACACCACTCCCCCAATGGGATTAATTTTGAAGCCTTAGAATAGGTTTCTTTCAAGCTTTCATGTTTATTTCATGTTTAGTTTAATGGTTTCTAAGTTTTGATGGTTTTGAACACCATCACATTGGGATCATCACTTAGTGGATTAAAAATTCCTTAAATCCATATAGATCTGGTGTATTTATCCTATACTATGACTTTGGTCACAAAAATAAACTAAATTCATAACACCATACACAAGAGAACACTAGATTTACATGGAAAAACCTAATAAGGGAAAAACCATGGTGAGGATTAGCTCACAATATAAGTGTAAGAGAGCAGGACCAACCACATTCAAGGCCCTAGGTCATGGAGAGCCAAGGGTGAAAGGCTTCCCTAACTTACCTCAGCTTAAAGGGGTGTTTGGAAATGAGGGACGAGAATGATGAGGACTATAAGGTCCTTCAATCACTCTACAGACACAAAACTCTGAGTGGGGCTAGGTGAGCCAATTTTTGGGCTCAACACTATGACTCTGGTAGTTCTCTACTCAAGGATGAAAGTGTGGTTCTAGGACAACAACATGGCATGCTGGTATCTCTTAGGTGCAATGGTATTTGTACGACCAAAGGACCAAAAAGATAATGTGAACTGTCAGAAAATAGACTAATAGCCTAGCTAATGGTTTTTAAGAGAACAAAACAACACTATGAAATAAGAAATATATAGACAAATGTGATAAATTAAGTAGATTAGAGCTAGGGTGACAAAACTGATCTCATAAAAGAGAATGTTCACTAACTAGCTCCAAGTACACTTTCACCTGCACACAAGAAAGAGGAAAATTGTTGGGGGGGTTTATAGGAACATACCCAGTCAAACCCCTTGTTTTGGTGTTTCCACCTCCACGGATAGCCAAGATAGCGATAATGGAGAAAAATTATGATAAAAGAAGATGAAAGTAAAGAACACAATAACACTTCAAAATAGTAATGTGCTTACTCAACCTAATCATAGAGAAGAGGAGTGAAAATATTACCACCTCCACCAAGAGATCACTAGCTAATGGGGGAGAAAATGAGAGGACTCAACCCTCTGTTGCAATGGTGTTGTTCCACATTTACTCTATGGATTTGATGGTGTGTTGTTGCTACTGCTATGGAGTTCCAAACTATTGCTTGAAAGTTAAGAGTGCAAGAAGTGAATGCTAGAATGTTGGGAGAGTGCTTGAAGAGATTGTGTAGAGGATGTGAAGAAGATGAAATGAACACTTATAAGGATTTGATAAGCTTTTTAGAGGATGAAATGAAGGAATGAAGTGTGAATTTGAAAGGAGAATGATAAAAACAACCATATTCAAGTCGGTTGGTCCAAGAGGGGCATTAGAAACTGACCCCAATGGGAAGTGCAATGCCTCTATAGGCTTCAAATCTAGGAATTTGTTAGGGACATAAGCACACTACATGGATGTATGTGTGCCATGTGGGCATCCCTAATAGTTATTCTTTCACCGATGCACAAAATAGATTCCAAGTGGAATGAAGACAACAAGTTGATGTGGATTTTTTCCTTCGGATTTGGTTTTCTAAGGTGAGGAAGTCTAAAAGGGGAATTTGTGTAAGGGGTGAAAATTCACTCCTATAAATTTTCCCCCATGTGAGTGAGCATGAATACTGATGAGTGCTTCAGTAAAGTAGATTAGAGAAGTAGTAGAGTTAGAAATGTATACATGACCCATTGAGGAAGCAAATCATGATCTAGCGAACTCTAGCCCTGCAGATCTATGAAGTCGAAGAATGAAAGCATCTTACATGTCCATGGACCTACAAGGAGGAAACCCCTAAGATCTCTCACATGAAGGAAGCCCCAAGAAGAAAGCACCTCATAGGCCCACACGCCTATAAGGAAGGTGTCCTTCAAGATCTCTCACATGAAGGATACCCAAAAAGGTGCCTTATAGACCCGCAGACTTGGAAGGAGGCATCCCCCAAGATCTCTCACATGGAAGAAACCAAGGAAGCACCCTATAGACCCACAAACCTATAGATTAGGTGTCCTTCAAGATCACTCACATGAAGGAAACCTAGGAATGAACCCTACAGACCCACAGACCTATAGGGAAGGTGTCCTTTAAGATCTTTCACATGAAGGAAACCCAAGAAAGTGCCCTACAGACTTGTAGACCTGTAAGGATGTATCCCCCAAGATCTCTCACATGGAGGAAACCCAAATAAAGTACCCTACAGACCTGTAGACCTATAGACCTATAGGGGAGCCATCCTGCAAGATCTCTTGCATGGAGGAAGCTCAAAAGAAGCACCCTACAAACCCATAGATCTATAGGGAGGTATCCCCCAAGATCTCTCATATGGAGGAAACCCAAGGAAGCGGACTTTGCAAATTCAAAAAGAGGCTTCACAAGCACACCTATAAAGCAACATGTTTACCCACAAATAGAACATGTTAGAAACATAGTCAAGTAAGTGGATAGTATCGCAGACTTCAACAAGTTGGAAAACTTTCACATGGGTCACTCAAGAACCCAGCATAAAGAAGGGGTCCACTCAAGGGACACACTACTCAAAAGTATGGAAGAGATGTTTCTTTCTTGAATTGATTCATCATCAAGGAATCCTTTTGAAAGATGTTCACTTCATCAAGGAATTCAAAAGGAAGAAGATTCTCCCACACGAGGGGAAGTTCAAAGTTGTTCCTGCTTTGGAGGAATGTTCTCAAATCTTTCTTTATGAGCCCATGATGAAGGAGACATTTTTGGTTAGGGTTTCAAGTCGAGAATCAGATTCTTGAAAGGAAATTTGTGAAGATTCTCAAGAAAAGATTCATTGGCAAATATTTTTTTTTGAAAATCAAAGTGTTGTAGAAATGGCATTGTCACACATGAAAGGGACAACTCAAGCAAAGAAGAGAGAAAGATAAAGGAAAAGCAAAAGAGAAAAGAAAACATGAAAAAAAGGGCATAGGGGTAACCTGATATTTTATGGTCAGAACTACTCATAAATATATATGTATACTAATAGTATATAAAATGAATTTTCATCAACCCCCTACTATATCAGACCGTATAAAGAATGCATGAGAAGAAAAAGTAAAAATAAAAAATTGGGTCAACATGGAAGGGAATCCTAAAATCCCCCAATGCTTTGAATCATCCCCAATTTATCAAAAATAAAATAAAATAAATGGAAGAATAATGATACAAATAGAAGAAAGTTTATGACACAAAAACCACATTTGTATCCAAGCACCAACAAAGGTGATGAGGGTCATCTAGGCACACATAGCACAATCATGGGGGAACACATCACAACACACATGCATCTAATCTGAAGATAAAGAAGAGGCCTCCCCCTAACACTGATCAACTAAAAGGTCATCTACTTCCCACTCTAGATCATTGTATGGGGAAGGAGGATGAGCCTATGATTATGGAATGTTAATAGGAGGAGTGTTTGACCCTCCAGCAATAAGGGCTAAGGAAGAAGGCCTTTCAAGAAACCCTCCACCAAGATCTTGTGGAGCTAAGGTCAACAATTTCACAAATATTGTTGACAAGGTTGGAACCTCGTCCAAAGAGTTAAGCATGCACTTAATAGGAGCTCCATGTTTCACCTCAATAGATGGAGAATGTTGCACTTGAGATTCACACTAGCTTCACCGAGTGATTTGGGAGTGGTGACAAACTCAGGGGACGCCAGGACTGGTTCCATCACTAGGATAGAACAAGTCAGCATGGTATCACCTTTTGAAGAAGGTTAGCTCCTCTTACAACCTCTGTTGGTGAAAGGATGACACTCTACCTTTTGATTCATTGGAGGAGGTGAACTCCCCATAGATGAGGCAAGAAGTGTGGAGGAAGAGGAGGAGGAAAGAACCACATTAGATACAACTGAAGTGTTCATCATATCTATGGGTTTTAGGAAAGGCTGGACATCTAGAAGGGACATAGACAGAGGTGGCTCCACCAAAGGAGCAATGAACACCTACACCTTTTTTAGGTTCATGTGCATTCATACTCACAATGGAAGCTAGAAGTGATACAGATTTAGACTGAATGGAAGCAAATGGGAGGAGAGGGGAGGATGCTATAGAAGGCCCCAATACAAGGGTGGTCATCTCCTCTTGCTTTCTCTATAAGGTGGCCTACTTAACCATGAGATCCTTTCATTGGCGCTTGCACTCGCCTACAAGGCAATTTCTGTGACTTTGGCCAAAGGGTGTGAAGGAATAGAAGGCTCCTGCTTAGCCATGGGAGTGTCCACTATAGCCATTTTTGGTAGAGGAATAGACTCTTGAATAGGAGTAGGAGGAGTAGGTTGAGAAGTAGTGGGGGGAGTAGACTCAAGTGCCTCAACAACAGGCCTCCTCCCATTTACTACTTTGGGAGCAAGAGCGGTAGGAGGCCATGGAGGTTGAGACATAGAACATTCCCCATGGGGACCTCTCTTCCTATTATACCAAATGGGCCTCAGCTCCGTGGGAAAAACAAGAAGTTCAAATGTAGGACGCTTTGGCTTTTGCCAAGTGGGAACCATAGGATTCTCTCACAAATGAGGAACAAAATCTGATGGCACCTCAGTGGGAAAGAGGAAAGGTCAAACTAAATAGCAGAAGAGGAAGAAGGAGGATCTCAGGACCACTTCTCCTCTTCCCTTCTTCATGCCTTAGTGGCATCACTGTTATCTTTTAGGCAAGCACTATGTGAAACAACAGAAGGAAATGGAGGGTATCTCACTTTTGGCCTTAGGAACCCTTTCTTATAATTTTGATATGTTTAGTGTAGGATGTCCATCCTAGGAAGGAGAGGACCAACAAGCATAGGTCAAGAGTATTCCAAAGAGTAGCTACCATGAACAACTGACGGTTTATGACTGCTATTATGAATCACATGCACAAAACCCTCATGGATAAATTTTAAACATTTATGCATGACTGAGGATACAAAATTTATACCTACCAACTAACAGATACCCAGCTTCACTCTGAAGAGTTCAGACCTAAAGATTATGTCAAAAAATATATTCACAAACTTAGGTCCAACCAAAACTGATAGGACAATACTACCCACAGGGGGCACGAAAAGTCTGTCATGCATGTCAATGTGCTCACAGGTGCATCGCACCCATCTTTGTGCAAAAATTTGATTAGCATGATCTCCTTAGTTATAATGTTTACTTGAGATATAGGATCAATGAGGAAAGTTGTTGTGATGTTTCCATTGAATCGCGTCAAGATGTAGAGAGGAGATGATTCCCTATTAAAACCCATTAGAAGATCCTTTAAAGTGAAGGTTGTACCAATACCACTGCTCACAGGCTATGTAAAGGGGATAGGTTGATGTAGGAAAGATTCCATTACGCACACTAGATGATACTTTCACAGAGTCCTTAAAAGGTTAAAGGATAAGACAATGATCCAATCAAGGTTTCATTATGCAACACCTTCAGAACATTCTAACTATGCATACTAGGGGTTGCAGGTTGGGTTGCAAGGCAAAGGCTTCACAACACTCCTAGAATACAAGGAAAGGAACTTTCAGTATCACCAAACAGAATCAAAATGGTTCACGTCGAGTTCACCAAAAATGTAAGAGAGGGGGACCAACCACATTCAAGGCCCCAGGTCATGGAGAGCCAAGAGCGAAAGGCTTCCCTAACTTATCTTAGCTTAAAGGGGTGTTTCAAAATGAGGGACGAGAATGATGATGACTATAAAGTCCTTCAATCACTCTATAGACCCGAAACTTGGAGTGGGGCTAGGCGAGCCAGTTTTTGGGTTCAACACTGTGCCTTAGGTAGCTCTCTTCTTGAGGACAAAAGCGTAGTTCCAGGATGATAGCATGACGCACTGGCATCTCTCAGGTGTGCTAGCATCCATATGACCAGAGGACCAAAAAGAAAATGTGAACCATCATAAAATAGATTGACAACCTATCTAATGTTTTTTAAGAGAACAAAACAACACTATGAAAAAAGAAATTATATATAAACGAATGTGATAAAGTAGATTAGAGCTAGGGTGACAAAAATGATCTCACAAAAGAGCTTGTTCTCCAGCTAGCTCCAAGTACACTTCCACCTACACACAAGAAAGAGTAAAATTGTCAAGGGGTTGTATAGGGGGCTACCTTATTTAGACCCCCATTTTGGTGTTTCCACCTCCATGGAACAACCAAGATAGTGATAATGGAGAAAAAGTATGATAAAGGAATATGAAAGTAAAGAACACAATAACACTTTAAAATAGTAATGTGCTTACTCAACCAAATCGTAGAGGAGAGGAGTGAAAAGCTTACCACCTCCACCAATATCTCACTATCTAATGAAGGAGAAAATGAGATAACTCAAGCATCTACTGCAATGGTGTTGTTCCACACTTTCTCTACGAAGTTGATGGAGTGTTGTTGTTGCTGCTATGGAGTGCCAAAGTGATTCTTGAAGGGTCATAGTGCAAGAAGTGAATGCTACAATGTTGGGAGAGTGCTTAAAGAGATTGTGTAGAGGATGTGACAAATATGAACTGAATGCTTAGAAGGATGTGATAATCTTGTTAGAGGATGAAATGAAGGAATGAAGAGTGAATTTGAAGGGAGAATGAGAAAAATAGCCATATTCAGGTTGGTTGGTCAAAGAGGGGCATTAGAAACTGACCCCAATGGGAAGTGTAATGCCTCTGTGGGCTTCAGATGTAGGAATCCATCAGGGACGTAAGTGCATCATGTGGTTTTCTACACATTGTGTGGGAATCTTTAACAATTATTCTTTTTTCAACACACAAAATAGACGCCAAGTGGAAAGAAGGCAATGGGCTGATGTGGATTTTCACTTTCAAATTTAGTTTCCTAAGGTGAGGAAGTGTAAAAGGGGAATTTGCATAAGGGGTGCAAATTTTCTCCTATACAATAAGTAATAGTAAAATTGGTACAAAAGGAATCACTGCTAGAATAGGACACTATCTAAAACGCTCATTATCAGGGCTAACTTCCACAAAAAGAATACAAGAAGATAGAAGAAGAATGTTAAATAGAGAACACTTATCAATACAATAAGGAGTCCACCACAATTTCTCACACACTTTCATTGTCTCACATAAAATATTTTGGATTCCTTCAACTCACTACCTTCAGGAACCCTAATATTGAAGTTCGCATTGCTTTTCTCAAATTCACATTACACTCATTACTCACATCAATCCTATATCTATTTTACTTCTTAATCTTTCTTGCTCATGCTTACATCAACACTATACATATTTATATCAAGATCTACCTCAAAAACTTTCTCCAATGTCATCCACTAGTCGATATACACAAATTCAAAATAGGTTGGCACCTAAACATTCCTATGGTGGATAGGAACAAAAGGAAACCTACATAAACCTTTAATTAGGACCCAAATAGATCCAATCACACTTCAACATGCTTCCACAAGCCTCACATAGAGTGGTAAACACACGGTTGACCAACACCCATGCAAATTCCATAATCATTAAGTATATGCTTCCTTAAACCAATCCAAAAAATTCAAAAGGTTCTAGACAACATAATTCACTTTAACTCAATCTAGAATAATCCATGAACTACTTAACATTCATCAAACACTTCATCCAAGCTCGCATCATACAAGTACTTCAACTCAGAACAACTAGTAACTCATATTTGCTCACTAATAAATGAAACTCACTCTATGCTACACCAAACCAAGTAAGAAATTGAATACAAAAATATAAAAGAATTATAATCAACTTCCCAAATATGCACAACTTGGAGCCAAATAGAATAGAAACATGGAGAAAATACATTTCTCCCAAGCCACAAAAAACATCACTAAACAATTGGTTCACATACTCGTGAAAATATCTCACACTGTATAATGATCCAAAAACCCAAATTATTAATATAGAAACCTCTTCCTAGCTGAATAACCTATAATATCCACATAGGAATAGCATCGACATAGAACAAAAATTGAGCACAATACCAAGGCTTATTACAACATAGTTTACTTTGTTTATCAATTTTCTCAATATCCTCAACATCTTCAACCAATAGTTGACATCAATGACAACACCAGTCAATAGGCTTCCTATTGACATCAATGAAAACACCTTCATTCTTTCAACAATCTCCCCCTTTTTCATTGATGACAACATAAGATGTGAAAAGCCACCAAAGACAACACACATAAACCTTTTTTTTACAATTAAACATCCTACACAACATTCGAGAACTTTCTTCTCATTGCAGGATTCTCTCTCCCCTCCTAAGTAGATAAGCTTTTTCACATGATTATCTCTTCCTTTTTGACACTAAACCAAGAAAATTTCTTTGAAAACTCCCCCTTAGAAGTATACCCAAACAAATCAGCAACTCAATGATAATACATGACACTACCTACTCTCCTTGAGAGGTAGCCACCAACATCAATCCAAAAAAGAGATAGATCCTCATATCCACTAGACTAATGCATCTTCATATGCATCTAGTTCAAATAGGGAGGGGTGATAACCCCCAACTTCTCTCAAAGATACTCAAAAGTATCCTTAGGAAGAGCCTTAGTAAATATATTATCAATTTGATCCTTTGTAGGAATATAGTCAATCTTTACTTCATTCTCCATAACTTTTTATCTCAAAAAGTGATACCTAATTTCAATATATTCTTTATCCTTTAATGCATCACTAGATTATTTGAAATGTTAATTTCACTTGTGTTATCAAAAAAGATAGAAATAGGCTCATCATATATAACTCTGATATTCTTCAATGTTTGTCTCATCCATAATACTTGTATACAATATGATTTTGCTGCAATATACTCAGCCTCCATAGTGGATAAATAAACTTAATCATGTTTCTTACTCAACCATGACACCAATCTACATCCAAGAAAGAATGCACCACCACTTGTATTTTTTTCTCATCAACACAACCAGCCCAATCAGCATCTATATATGCACTTAATTTGAAATCAATATCCTTAGGATACCACAAGCCATAATCCGGTGTGCCTCTTAAATATCTGAATATCCTCTTCACTACTACAACATGTGTTTCTTTAGGATCTTCATGAAATATAGCCACAATACAAACTACATGAATGATATCTGATCTAGTAGCAATCAAATGCAGCAGCCCACAAATCATGGATCTATACTTCCTCTAATTATCCTCAGGTAAATCATCATCTTGTCTTAGTTTACAACTAGTCACCATAGGAGTACATACCAATTTGGAGTCATCCATTCCAAACTTCTTCAATATCTCTTTGACATATTTAGACTGTGAAATGAAAATACCTTTGTCTGTTTGATTGATTTTTAGCCCAAGAAAGAAATTCATCCCCCCAAACATTGACATCTCAAACTCTTTCTGCATTTCTTCTACAAAATTCTTGCACATAAAGTAATTTCCACCAAAGATAATATCATCCACATATACTATTACTATCAAGATTTTATCTTCTTCAATCTTAAAGTAAAGATTACTATCTGTGGTGCCCTTACTGAATCCTTGATGTACCAAGTACTTATCCAATCTTGCAGACCAATTGTTGAGAGCTTGCTTCATCCATATAGAGCCTTCTTCAACTTACATACTATATCCAATTGATCTAACAACTGAAATAATTTCAGTTGTTCCATGTAAACCTCGTGTTCCAATTCTCCATTCAAAAAAGTAGACTTCACATCTATCTAATAAACTATAAAGTCTTTATGTATTGCAAATTCCAAAAAAAATCTACTAGCTTCCATCCTATCCATAGGATAAAAAATCTCCTCAAAATCTATAACTTCTACTTGTGAGTAACCCTTACACAACCGTTTTTCTTACCACTTCTCCATTCTCATTCAGATTGTTCCTCAATACCCACTTAGTTCCAATTATGTTCTCATTTTCTTGTCTAGAAACCAATTCCCAAGTTTGACTTGTTTCTCTGTGCATAGGTTCTTCTTTTATTTCCTTCATCCAATATTCATCCATACATGCTTCACTCACTATTTTATATTCAACTTTAGAGAGTAAACACATATTTATCTCAACTTTAGTAGTTTTTCTTCTTCTCAATACGCTTTTCCTCTTATCTCCAATGATTTTTTCTTCATAATGATTCTTTTTCAAATAGTTAGGAGTTTTAAGGGTCTTCTCCGGAGTTTTAGGGGTCTTCTCCATTCTACATTTCCTATTTATTAGCTTTTTCTTCTACTTCTCTACAACCAAGTTCATATGGCACATATCCATCTATTGCAATAGAAATTTGAAAGGTTTCATCAACTTTAACATTTTCACTTTCAACTTTCTCAGCTCTTTTTTGTAACATCTATAAGATTTTCTTCTAATAGAATATTCAAGGAAGATACATTCATCAAACCTTTCATCAAACTTTCCTAAGTTTTCTTCTTCTCTTTTGATGTAACATTTGTTTCCAAACACTCTGAAGTACTTCACAGTTAGAATACTTCCATACCATAGCTCATATGGAATCTTTTTGTTGTTAGCTTTAGCTTGAACTTTGTTAAGTATGTAAACAACAGTATGAATAGATTCTCTCCAATAGAATTCTAGTAGATTTTCCTCTTTCATCATAGTCCTTGTAGCTTCTTGAATAGTTATGTTTTTCCTTTCAACAACTCCATTTTTTGAGGAGTTTTAGGGGCCTGAGACAAATGCCTTTTTATTCCATGAACTTCACAAAACATGTTAAAATAATTGGAGGTGAATTTTCCACCTCTATTAGACCTCAAACATTTTATTTTCAAATCCATTTCATTCTTAACCATAGCTTTAAATGCCTTGAATTTATATAATGCATCATATTTTTCTCTAAAAAAAGTAACCCATGTCATTCATGAATAATCATCAATGAAAAACATAAAGTATGTGTCACCTTGTAAACTCCTCACCATTGTAGGACTGCAAAGGTCTGTATGCACTAATTCCAATAGTCCAGTAGTAGATTGTTCATTTCCCTTAAAGTTACTCCTTGTTTATTTTCCAAATTGACAACTCTCACAAATAGCATTTATAGGTTTTTTTATTCTAGGTAAATATACTACATGAACTAAACTAATTCTTTCAAAATTGTCAAAAATCATATGACAAATCCTCTAGTATCATAAAAAACTATCATTAATTTGAGACATAAAGCAATGACCATCACCACCTTTAAGTTGATAGATATTATCATTTGTTCTCTTACCAGCAACAATCACAGTTTTGGATCCTTTTCAAATCTCACATGCTTCACCCTTAAACACAAGATTATACCCTTTGCTATACATTTCTCTAACACTCAAGAGATTATGTCTTAATCCCTTAACATAATAAACATTGTCACTATTATGCTTGCCATCAAAACTGATTGAACCTATTCCACAAATCTTAGTTCTTGAATCATCTCCAATTTAACTTATCCTCCATCATACTTTTCAAGTTTAACAAACTTAATTGTGTATCCCATCATACGATTAGAGAATCCACTATCAACAACCTAGTAATTCTTATCCTTTTTGACATGAAAATAAAATACCAAAGTACCTTCAACTTTATCCTTTGACTCTAGAATAATTTCCTTCACACAAATTTTAGGGTTAGTAGAACCATATTCTTCTTTTATAGCCAAAAATAGGCATTCCTCATCAAAAAAATCTCCATAATCAGATTAATCATCAGAAATACCAACATCTTCTCTCACATAGTAAGCTTTCTTAATCATATTTCCTTTGTTTTTTGTATTCCTATTGTTTAGAGTTCTTTTTTGACATATAGAAGAATAATCATCAAGATCTTATTCACCTAAATCTTTTACCTTCTCTTATTTACTAGCCTTGAAAGCATTCTCAACTTTTATACCTTTCTTCAATTTTCTCATTTTAAATGTGGTTAGAGTACCAATCAACTGATCTCTGGAATAATTGTCAAATCAATAGTTTCCTCAATACCAAATACATTTAACCTTTTTCACTACTTTAGATTTTTTAATTGTTGCACTAAGACCTCTCATAGCACTTACCAACTCATCAACTCTTTGTATGTAGCATTTAATTGTTTCATCTTCAAACATATCTATCATTTCAAATTGTGCCTTCAATTTTTGCAACTTTACTTGTTTTACCCATGGATCTCCTTCATAAATGTTTTCTAGCTTATCTCAAACTTCTTTAGCAATTTTCAAACTCATAACTTTAACTAATTTAGTATTTGAAAGACTATTCACAATAATGTATATTTCCTTTGCATTGATCTCATGCACCCTGATTTTTGCACTTGTACTTGGACCATTCGGTGGTGGAGTATATGTTTTCTAATAAACCTTTTAAATGTGATATTCCTGAGCAAACATATATCCTTCCATCTTTGTCTTCCAAAATGCATAATCTAAGCCATCAAATCTAGGATATTCCAAAGTAATCTTGTTTTCCATCCCAGGTCTACCTTAAGCGGTTAAGCTCTTCTCCAAGGAACCTTGCTCTAATACAAATTTTTGAAATGAATAAGAAAACTAAGATGGGGGTGAATCAGTTGTAGCAAATTAAACCTTCAAAATCCTTAATATAATTAGATCCACAAACATTCATTAAACCCTTATTCTATTAGTATGATTAAACATGAAATGCAGATAACAAAAACTAAAATCATAACACCATACACAAGAGAACACCATATTTACATAGAAAACCTAATGAAGGAAAACCATGGTGAATATTAGCTCATAATATAAGTAATAGCAAAATCAGTACAAAAGGGCTCACTGCCAAAATAGGACACACTGTCCAAAAGACTCATAGCCAAGGCTCACTACCACAGAAAGAATACAAGAAGATAGAAGAAAAATGTTACATAGAGAAAAATTCTCAATGAAACAAGGAGTCCACCAAAATTGTTCACACACTTTTGTAGTCTCTCATGAAATATTTTGGATGCCTTCAACTCACTACCTTCAAGAACCCTAATATTTAAGTTCACACTACTCTACTCAAATTCAAATTACACTCATTACTCACATCAATCTCGCATATATCTTACTTATTACTCTTTCTCACTCATACTTACATCAACACAAGGGTGAGTGCAGGATCATGGGGGTCCAAAAAGTTGTGATATGGCAAACAAGTGGTTGATGACTTTTTTATTCGAATTTGATGAAATGAAAAGGGTTTATTGAAAAAATTGACAACTTTCCAAAAATATAATATATGCCTTATTTGGAATTAAATATATAATTATTATTAATTTTCTACATACATTGTAACTAAAGTCCTGATTGATAGGCTAATTGAAAAACATCTATAATTCTTAAACGATTTCACAATTTTTGAATCTTAAAGATGCATCACATTCTATGCTTCCCATACTAAAGGATAAAAAAAAAAAATCATAAATTTTTGACCAAGTTATGGTGGTCAAACAAACACATTTTAATATTTTTTCATAACTAATTATTTATTTGCAAAAAAAATATTAAAAAAATGTGGCACATCCGCGCATGTTTCCTCTACTTATATTGAAAGTTTCAAAAATATATATTATTTTTTGCTTGTACTTAGGTTGGTCAGACACACCTTTTTTTTAATTTTTTATTGAAAATTTAGTACTATTGCATTGAAGTTTCAAATTTTTACCAAATAGATTTACTTTTTTTTTTAAAAGGAATAGTATCTTATAAACTACATTCAATTTTCTACAAATTCTATTCTTACATATTTTTCAAATTATGTTAATAACTTATTCAAATTTTTATGTCAAGTTACTTAACTCTATTTTTCTAAATTTCCATTGCCACTTAAGGGCCTATTTTGGAGCACCATGATCTTGCACTGACCCACTATACATATTTATATCAAGCTCTACCTCAAAAACTTTCTCCAATGTCAACCACTAGCCATTATACATTTACAAATTCAAAATAGGTTGGAACCTAAACATTCATTCTCGTGGTAGATAGGAATGAAAGGTGACCTACATAAAACCTTAATTAGGACCCAAATAGGTCACAACACACTTCAACATGCTTCCACAAGCCTCGCATGTAGTGTTAAACACAAGGTCATCCAACACCTATGCAAAAACCATAATCATTAAGTATACGCTTCCTTAAACCAATCCAAAAAGTCAAAAGTTTTGGATAACATAATTAACTTGAAATAAATCCATAATAATCCATGAACTACTTAAGATTCCTCAAACACTTCATCCAATCTCGCATCAAACAAGTACTTCAACTAAGAACAACGGGTAACTCTTATTTGCACACTGATAAATGAAACTCATTCTGTACTACACCAAACCAAGTAAAAACTTGAATATAGAAATATAAAAGCATTATAATCAACTTCCAAAATTTTCACAACCTAAATCCAAAAAATGGAGAAAATACATTTCTCTTAGGCCACAGAAAACATGACTGAACAACTGGTTCACACACTGGTGAAAATATCTTGCACTATACAATGATCCAGAAACCCCTTGGATATGCTGTAATATTTGTACAAGCATAACATAGACACAAAAAGAATGTGGAGAACAATACAGGGACTTACTACAAAATAGTTTACTTTGTTTTATCAATTTTCTCAATGTCCTCAACATCTTTAACCCATAGTTGACATCAATGACAACACCAGTTAGTAGACTTCCTATTGACATCAATGAAAACACCTTCACTCTTGCAACACCAAGATCTAACATCAAGACACACAACCTAGTCTTTGCAACCATATCAAGAATAATAACCCTCGTAGCAAAATAGGGATTGTTGATTTCATCTAACTCCTAGAAATTTTTTATAACGAACTAAAACACTATCCTCATGATGTCATCATTGTATATAATTTTTGGTAATTATCCATGTGATTTCACTGATGCATGCAATAACTAATAGTCTAACCTTCTCATCATGGTGTTTCAAAAGATCTATATTTCTCAAAGAGTTAATCAATGGTCTTATCAAAATTTTCATCATGCTAGAGGTAGGTTGATTTACCTTGGATAAACATTTCTTTGCTTCTTCTAATGTGTAAAGGAGTGTCCCTTTTAATAGATGTAGTTCCTGGAGTTTGATACATAATTGGAAAAATTGATATAAATCTAGTTTGTGCATTCTATCATCCATGATGCACCACTAAAAAAAGGCATGCAATTGTTGAAATTTTGCAACAAAAGTTAATACACCAACAGGCTGGCAAGAGAAACCAGATTTGATACCATTGTAATGTCTACCCTTGATTTTTTTGTTTTTTATTTTGCTGATTGGAATGTTTGTTGATGTTTTGTATGATTTTTTTCATATTCCATTCATTGTTTCATTACACTACATATATATTGACAATAGAAGAACAAAATTCATGAATAAATATAGCAATCATATTTTACTCTCTTTTTCCTTCATATTAGAAGAACACTTAAGGAAATCTAAGCATAGGAAATCTATAGGGGTTTGCACTAACAATCAAATTAATTAACAAGAGCAGATTACAACCTTTTCACACCACTGATAAGCTACAACAATATAGACTATGCAATCAATACATTTTATGTTCATTACATGACTATAACAGCTAATAGAAGCATAATATATCCAACCTAGAACCATATGCAAGATCTAAAATGAGAAACCACTATTGTAGGTGTTGAAAACTCATATTCATGACCATGTACAAACCTATTAGTGACTAAAAATTCTTCAAATAGCAAAAAAAGAGCTCCTGATTTGAAATATTCAAACTCCAACAAGAAACCCACCAAAACCCCTTGTAACTCATCTCAATGAGCTACTCAATCAACCCCTTAAAGTGTAGAATTAGACCTATAAAATAGCAAGTCAAAACTGTCCAAAATAACCAAACTAGGGTGGGCCTCTTAGGTTGGGTGATTTGATCTAGTAAATTAGTCTCCACCTTTAAAATGCAAGTTAATACATAGAATGGGGCACCTAGATGAGGAGATTCCAAATAACCAATACCTAGAATGATATCACATGCCAAAAATAAGTTATGATCTATTTACTAAATTTTTCCCCAAGAAAGTAATGTTCAGAAATCACTAGAAATAGCTTCTAAACCTCTAGAAACCACCGTGAAATCAACACCAAACCAAACTGAAAAGACACCAAAACCCTAGAGCTTCTCTTCAAAATTATTCAAATATCTTCATCATTTCAAGCATAAAACACTAAGAAATCAAAAAAATCTAAAGCAAAAGGTGACCCTTGAGTGGAATCACACCAAACCCAGCTAGGGTGGATCTCTCACCACTGAAACTAGTGCTAAAAATGAGGGTTTCCATCCTCAACCAGCTACAAACAATAAGCTAGAAACAATTCAACAGAGTCTTCTTAAGTTGGCAAATATATCATGTCCAAATAAGAGCCACAATGAAGTTTTATAGAGAGTGAGAGGGAATTAGGGAAACTTTAGGTTTGAAATGTTTTTTCCCTCCAAAATCCAATGCCCCTTATGAGCCTTATAATTTTTAATAAATTAAAACATCATATTCCTCCTTGAGCGTCCTTACTCATAAGGAAACTATTTTGCATTATTCAACCTTCTAAAACAATGTTAAGTTATCTCATTAGGCACCAATGTACTTTTCAAGGACCACCTACCCCCTCACTTAAGTTATAAATTTATTTTATAAAAATAACTTTAAGTGATTGATAAAAAGAAAATATTAAATAATTCAACCTTAGGCTCTCCAATGGCACCATAGAAATAACACTACTGAGAACACTATACTCAAAATCACCAAACTAGCACAAAACATTATAATTCTCCTAACAACTACCACACACTACCCAAATAGGAAACACTACACTGCTCTATTACTTGCACTAGTTACTAAATATAGTACTTACTAAAAATAGTGATTCAAAACTAAACTATCCCAAAGAAGGACATCGAAAATAGGGACACTACATCATGTCCTAGCTCAGCTTTACAATTGTATATACTAAATCAAAGACCTACGTCCTCTTCATCTTGAGTATATGCTTTCTTTTTCTCTCCGACATTAGTTGCTTCCTTGTCTTTTGGATGCATTCTTCTCTTGAACCAATCAATCCTTACATTGTTTTCTCTAGTTAATAATTCTTCTATATGTTGTTTCTTGTTACTTTGTGAACGACCATCTATTGAGACAACCTCCTGCATCAAGGTCTCTTTTACTTTGTTGACTCAAATATTTCTAGTTTTTTTGTTATGTGCCTTTGCGTATGTTTTATCCATTTTTTTTATTTCTAGATATATATATATATATATGTCCATCATGTCTAACCCCATGATTTAGTATATTTTTTATATTCTAACCTTCTTTTCTTGTGCATATTTTCCTTGTCTAATATTGTTTTGTAGGTCTTCAGTATAGGGGAATGTTTCCTTGGTTTGAAGAGCTATTTTCTTCCTATACAATATCCTATCAGCTTCTAAACCTCTAAAAAACCATAATGTAGCATCGTAAAATTATACCCTGTGGCAATTTCACCTACACTTTTTCATCCACTCCCTTATTATTTGTGTAGGCTCATCTTAGCCCTTGCAATATCCTTTTTTCCTCTCAGGATGCTCAAGACCCTTTTCTAGTAGCTATCTTCTTGTGTCAACTTTGTGTTAAACCTTGTGTTTTCCCCATTCCCACCATTTTTTGGCATGATTTTTCCTAGACACTATCACACCTCAAAGGTGTTTATGTGCCGCACTAGTGTCCCATGATATTTTAGCATTCAAATGACTATTCTCAAGAATTTTTCCAATTGTCACCTATCTTTGGTGATGGAAATGACTCAAGGCACCTTGTAACGACTCAAAAACCTTCTTTTCCCTCCTATTCTCTCTTTAAAATCCATCTTTTCAATTCATTTTGTCTTCTTGGTCTCTCTCTTGAAAACTCTTTTTTCTCTCAAAATCTCTTTCTGTCTTTCTCTCAAGCTTGCATAGTTCTCTTGCTTGCTACAATGGTCTCAAAGCTCTCTCACTTTCTCTACGACACTCTTGGCTCTCATAACTATCTCTTCCTTTCTCTTTCTTTGGATTCCTCAAGCCTTGCAAGTTGTTGGAAAATGTACCTCAACTTGCTAGCTTGCACCTCTCTTAAAGACTTGGTGTTTTGTTGGCCTTCATTGTCTAACTATCGCCAAAATCTAGAACCTTGAAACCTAAGTCATGGGATTCTAAATGATCATAACTTGGTTGCATTGAGCTTCCCTTTATTATCACAATGTCACAGGTCTTAAGAATTTCCTAACCTCCAATAGAAGGTTTTGAAGCTCGGGTTTCTCTTGACTTAGCGACATAGAAATCGACATGTTGCAGGTTTTGAGAAATTCATAACCTCCAATATTGAGGTTGTGAAGTTTCATTTTTCAGCAACATAGCAACATAACCGATGGATGGTAGGACTAGTCTACATGGAAGGTGACATCAATTCTATGATAGTGACATTAATGCCACGTGGATGGTAGGGACCACATGGGTCAAGCCAAGAAGTTGAAAGACTAATTGTTGGAATGTAGCTCCATCTCCAAGATGTGAAAGTTGGTCTCACTGATAGACCAATGCATTGTGAACCATTTGAATGGTAATGTGAACATCGGTAGGACAATTTCATATTAGTGGGACATTTGAAGTTGTCCCAGCGATAGCCTGATATGGTAACTATTGATTGATGGTTTGTCTTTTGTAATCGATGGGAACCAAATTGATATGTTTCCAAGTATGGATCTGGTGATGCAGATTGATTGAAAAACTCTCTCATAAGGAAAAAGGTATGTGTAGGATCATTATGGAAAAAACAATCCCTTAAGTGGCGATGAAAATTCAAAAAAAATAGAGCTAGGCAACTTGACGTAAAAATTTGAATAAGTTATCTATATTATTTCAAAAATATGTAAGAATATAATCTATAGAAAATTGATGTAGTTTTTGAACTACTAGGTTTTTTTTTTTTGTTTAAATCTATTTGGGAAAATTTGAAATTTCAATGCAGTAGTACTTCAATTTTAGGGAAAAAAATAAGAAATAAGTGTCTGCCTGACTACCCTAACCACAATAAAATGATAATATTTTTTTATAATGTTTTAGATATAAGTAGAGGAATCATGTCTTGATGTGATGCATATTTTTTTGTAATTTTTTTCCAAGTAAATAATTAATTATGATTTTTTTATTAAAAATTTTTAAAAATATAAAAAGTCATATGTCTGACCACGTTAACTTGGTCAAAACTTCATGAAATTCATTTTTTTTTAATCCTATAATATGTGAAGCATAGAATGTGATGAATGTTTCGAATTCAAAAAATGTGATAGCCTTTAAAAGCTATAGATTTTTTCAATCAACCCATCAATCAGGACTTTAGTCATAATTAAAATAGAAAATGAATAATAATTGTTTATTAAATTCAAAGTAAAGCATAATTTATATTGGTGGAAAGTTATGAATCTCCTTTAAAAACCCTTTTTGTTTCATCAATTTTGGGTAAAATAAAGTCGCCAACCACATACCCTACACATACCCATCATACCACCACTTTTTGGCCCATCATGATCCTGCACATACCCAAAATGATATAATGTGTAATGCATTGTAATAGTGTTTGGGAGTTGAGTCATGAGTCTGAAGAGAGCTAATGAGATTGATCAAATATTGTAGTGATGCATGTATTGAGAATGTGAATTGACATCTAGAAGCAACAATTGTTAGAGTATTGTTAGTTATGCTTAATTAATTACATCACATTGATTAATTAATTAAGTCACTTATTCCTCTTTATTACTTAAGTTAAACTTAGCACATTAATAATTAATTATTTATTAATTATTAAGTGTGCACACTAGGTTTCATTTAGGGTTTCCCTTTAGGGTTTCTTGATCTTTCATAAGGATTGATCACATTGTAATAATTGATTCTTCTTAATGCATTTTTACCGAGAGGTTTTATGTAACATCTTTTCGCTCTTCTTCATATCTTTGCATGTGACAGTCATCTGCATGCAGTGATCTGATTCTAACATGGTATCGCTCCACCTGCAGCTGTTGTCTTCGTGATCTCAAGATATGGCCTCTTTGTGAGTTTCAGGTGCAAGGGTTTCCACAGGCATTTTCTGCAAGATCTGGGGGTAGCCTATTTTTTGGGCCTCACAATGGGCTCAAACGGACGCTATCGCTCAGAGGCAAAAACCCTAGAAAACACCACAAATCAGTGTGGTGCAAGTTGGCCGAGGCAAAATTGTCAGAAGGCCGTGACGCCTCTGCCAGCGGATCGAGGCTCAAAAATTTTAAAAGGGCAAAAGCGTTTTGCCCTGCCGCGCCAAGCTCAGAAGAATCCCGCCGCGGCCACCAAATCGCCGCCACCACCACAGATCCGCCATCCGCCGCCTTCCAGCCCTTGGCCCCTCATTTCATCTGCCGGTCCTATGGCAACCAGAGCTACGGTAAATCGCCGCCAAGACCATTTGCAAATTTATATTCCAAAGAATATTCCAAGAGGATTTTACCGCATCAAATTTCGCAGGAGGATTTTTCCACGACGGCCCCCAAGCTTCAAATTTAAGTCAGGAAATGATGATGTCAGATGACATCAGCATACCAGTTCTCATATGCCCCTCCTAACCCTAGTTTGCCCTAAAGAAGCAGTTTTTTTCTTTTGGCCATAACTTGGGCATACAGTATCGAAATCGGGCAAACGAGATATCGCCGGAAAGCTAATTCCGAGCTCTTTCATGTAGTGCAGTTTATTTTACAGTATTTTTCTGTTTTACTGCATTTATTACTGTTTGAAGTCAGATGTAGTTTTTATGCTTCCAAGCTCATAACTTTTTGCCACGATCTCCGTTTTTCGCCTCGTTTGAAGCGTCGGAAAGGTATTGAGGAGCTCTAGGTTGCTGTCCATGCAATTTTTCTGTATCTGTCCCAGGTTTATCAATTAGTCCAGATTTGGCCCGATGGGTTGTTTGGCGATTACTTGGATGTTTTGGCAGTTGGGAGAGTGCATCTTGCATCTTTGCACTTCATTTTTCAGTAATACATCATTTAATAATCACTTGCTGCATCATAGATTCCAGAGTTGTTCCAGTTTGGAGTTTTCGAGTGTTCTGTGGCATCGGGTTTTCTGTTGCTTTAATCATGATTCCTTGAGTCAATCAGTGACTCTCATCCGGTTTCAGTAGTATACAGAAGCATATTTCCTTGCTTGCCTATATCAAGTTCCAGTGTTACTCTACAGAGTTCTTCCAGTGCTTCTTTGCAGCATGTAATCTCATTGTAGGGGGGTTTTGTCCCACTGGGTTTTTCCTTCTCTACTCCTTTTTTGTGTTGTATTGGGTTTCTTGCACATCACTTTGTGCCATATTTTGTACTCGCACTGTATTATAAAGTGCCATGGGGGGTTGTGTAGTGCCTTTGTTTTGCCATCACACCTTTGTCCGGTGAGTGTCCCTCCACGACAACAGTGAATCCAGATGATTCCAGTCTCATGTATGTGTGCTTTATTTTGCACACCACTTTTTCAGTTGCAGGTGCTTTCTTGTGCACTTTCAGATGTTCTTGGTTCCTTTTCATGCACTTCATTCTTGCATTGTAAATGGGTACCTGACAGGCCTCGTTGCCGGGACCCATCTTTGCTTTCATGCATCTTATTCTAGTGTTTTAGCTTCTTCCTAAGTTCATCTTAAGTGTTAGAGTAATAAGTTATTATGCTTAATTAATTACATCACATTGATTAATTAATTAAGTCACTTATTCCTCTTTATTACTTTGTTAAACTTAGGCACATTAATAATTAATTATTAATTATTAAGTGTGCAATACTAGGTTTCATTTAGGGTTTCCCTTTTAGGGTTTCTTGATCTCCTTCATAAGGATTGATCACTGTATAATTGATTCTCTCTAATGCATTTTACCGAGAGGTTTTGCAGAACATCTTTTCGGTTCTTCTTCATATCTTTTGCATGTGACAGTATTCATCTTGTATGTGATCTTGGATTTAAATAACTATAACTTATATGTGGACTTTGTTCACTGTAATACAAAGTATTTTTTCGCTTGGTGTGGTGGGTTTTTCTCTCGAAATGGTTTTCCCACATTAAATATGGTGTCCATTCTGTGGTTGTGTTCAATTTTTTTTTGTTCTTTTTTTCTGCTAGTGTGCATCTTTATTGAACTATAATTCAAAATTAAACCATATGTTTGCATTCTCTTCTTAGAATTAGCATTAGGGAAGTGTTGACAGTCTTAATGACACAACAACATGTAAACAAAATATTGCTATTATGTTTCTCCTGAAAGAGGAAGACAACACATGGATATCTTAGCTCCCAAGGTCTTTGTGTTTGCTTCTCAACTGTGCTGATGTTTCTCAATGGTCAATGTAACAGTAATGTTCAAGGGGCCTACTGGTGTTGAGCTTCTAGATTGTTCTAAGATCAAACATAAACTTAAACCTACTCTAACCGTGGTTTTTAAAGAAACAAAAAAAAAAGATAGATCAGAGCTTTGGAATAGAAAAGAATTTTAATTCATCCAGCTTAACCAGACTTGTTACCTTTCAAGAAATTCCTAACTAAAACTACAAAATAAAATTAACTTGTGATTAACACATAGTTTCATTCATTCCCAGTGCTAATTTCAACACTAGATTGAAAATCACTATTCAAACAAAACACAAAATAAGACTTCACTCCTTGAAAGCTTTTCAAATCAAATGATTAACTAAAGATAAACACCATTCAAGAACACAATATGAAGTAGATTTAAATATGGTCACTTCTACTGTTAGTGAAACAGATACGCAACATTTACAAATTTTGCACAATCACCAGTGTACAAAAAATCCATGACTCCAAATCGTTTCCATCTATACTAAGAAAACTAGAAAGATACATTACTGGCTTCTACTGAATCTAACTCCTTACTAAGAAGACAAAAGAAGCTCCCATTTCAAAGAATTAGGATGCAACTCAGTCTCCTCTATCCTTCAAAAAAAATTTACTCTTGAAAATCTATATCTAGACCTGTTTACTCTATTTCTTCTTCTTCCCTCCTAACTTTTTTCTAAATTTCTAACCTTCTAACCTCCTAACTTAGAGGAAAAAATTCCATATATACATGATGTACCCAAAAATAATGTGTGGGCCCCTATTTTAGGGTTTACAAAATATTTGTTGGTCAGAAGAGGGTTGTCCCCCAGATCTTTTCAATAAAGTTGATTGTGCATTCAATATGTATCCCTATTGTCCACGTTGGTGAAGGATTGCCCCAAGGATGATCTCAGATCTTTTGCAACTATAGCTTTTACTTCTAGTCTTCATGTCCATCTTTGAACTCCCTTGAAGGGCTACCTTGAATGCTCTAAACCATTGTCATTAATGCGGATCCATCTCTGCCAGCAGACACCACAATTGTCCCTAAGACTCGTGGTTCTTCCTTTCCTTCAGCCTTCTTCCTACTCTAGACCTTTATGTATGTTGACCATCTTCTAGATGCAGCATCAGGGTTGTCGTTATATCTCCACCCTATTGTTCATCGAGCTACTCCATCGATAAGACAAAAATTCATCGGCAAGAGGTCATAGCGGGTTCCATTAGTCATACCGATATCCTTTTCCATCGCTAAGACCTCACTTGTTGGCAGGACATCACAGCGAGCTCTAATCTTTCGCTCAAAGTATCCCTAATCTTGACCTTGTGAACAAATTTCAGCGTGACCTTCATCTATCGGCAAGACTTTGCGCCGAAGCCTATATCTCTTGGCAAGCTCTAACCTTCTTTCTAGGAGAGTTTTATTCTTGTCGGGGAGACATCACGTAGTCACCAAGACTTTTCACCGAGCTCCAATCTTTTGCCAATGATGTTTCATCTCAACAAGAGTCCACCCTGTCAGTGAAACATCATGTCAAGCTCTTCTTTTCTCCCCAAGCTCATTCTGTTTCGGCAAGACTCTTCATAGTCGGCAAGACATCACACCGAAGGCAAAACATTATGCCGATGATGACCCTCTTCGGTGGGACTTCCTCCAGTCGACAAGATGCTATGCCGATATTATCTCATGTCAACGAGACCTTCTTCTTTTGTCGAGGCATCATACCAAAGTATCCTCTTTAGCCAAGAGCCCATTTGAATGACTGTCGGGGACAAAATCACCCCATTAGCAAAACCTGAAAATATATAAACCACTTCTCTCCTCATAACCAAAGTATACTTTAGATAACAACCCACTATTCAAAGATAGAAGGAATAGAGGAAACCCCAAAGAATAAAAAGACAAAAACTAAACAGCAAAGGAAATAAAAGAACAAAAAGAACAAAAAAACAAACAACAAAACTATTTACAAATAGAAAAGCAAATTATTTACAAACAGAAAATAAAAAAACTAATTACATGTAGAATAGCGAACTATTTACATGCAGAATAGAAAATTACTAGGCTTTACAACTCAAAGTAATGCTTAAGAAACTATCCATTGATAGGAAAGGAAATAGGTTCTCTGGTTAAACTACTCAGTCGAAAAGCATTTTCTCCTAGGATCTCAGCAATCTGATAGGGACCCAACTAGAGCTTATCGAATTTCTGGTGACTGCCTTTGTTTTCACTAGCTTTATCCCATAACAACACAAGGTCTGATATTCTAAAAGCTTTGATTTTGGCTCTTTTTTCAAACCAACATTTGACAATAGCCTGGTGTCTAAATAATTTCTGCAAGGCAGCATCCCTCTGCTCTTCTAATTTCAACAAGGAAGCTAATCTTACTTCTATCCTATCATCACTAGAGTATAATTTCTACATGAACTCAAGGATAGGTATTTACAGATGGATAGGGAACACAAGCTCCTGGCCATACACTAGTTTAAATGGTGAAGTCTTTAAAGTAGCCTTAATCCTATTCCTATCTACACATAATGAAAATCTTAGCTAGGAGTGCCAGTTCCTAGGGTTGTTCTCTAATAGTTTATTAATTACCCCTAAGAGATTCTTATTGGTGGACTCTGCAACTCCATTTCCTTGTGGGTAATAATTTGAAGAATATTTTAAGAAAATTTTGTGATCATATGCCCATGAAATGAATTCAGCAGAAGAGAAGGAAGAGCCATTGTCACATACCAACATGAAGGGCACTCCAAACCTAGTTGTGATGCATTCGGTGAGGAACTTGATCACTACCTCCATTGTGTTGTTCTTGCAAGGTATAGCTTTGATCCATCTTGTGCAGTAATCAGTGGCAATCAAAATAAATTTGTGTCCTACAGAAGAATTTGGGTTAATTACCCCAATTAAATCCAGGTCCCATTGGGCAAATGGCCTTACCTCATAAAGAGGTTGCAATGGCATGGTTGGATGGCGTTATTTTGATGTAGAAATCTGACATATGTGAAATTTTCTCACATGTTGATGGGCATCTTTGAACACACATGGACAGTAATAACTAGATCTAAGGATCTAATGTGCCAATGAATCTACAGAACCATGACCTGTGCCATGTTTCCCATGAAATTCAACGATTACATGCTTAGCCTCTTGCTAATCAAGGCATCATAGGTACACTCCCTCAAAATTCTTCCTATATAGTAATTCTCCTTTGAGAATATAATGAGAGCTCTTCATTCTCAGTGCTCTCCTTTGACAGGTGTTCATTCCCTCTAGACATTGATTGTTGAGCATGAAATAGATGATATCAGCATACCAAGGGTCGTTGGAGAAGGACTGACTTGTGTATTGCTGGAAAATGATGTTGTCACCAGCAGTCACCATGGATTTAGATAGGCATGTACCTCTGACAAGTCTCATAGGGCATATTTTCAGGTCGAACTCCTACAAAATGGCCATCCATTTCCCTCTTCATTCTCCCAGTTCGCTCTGCATAAGTAGGGACTTCACAGCAACATTAGGAACTATAGCAATGATTTGACTTCAGAGAATGTAGTTCCTAAACTTCTTGACAGCTCTGACTAGTGCAAAAGATTTTTTTTCAAGAGGCAAATATTTGATTTCATCATTCTTGAATGGGGAACTCATGAAAGCGATTGGCCTTTCTTCTCCCTCTTCTCTTCATTGAGTTAATATAGTTGCACAAGAATGTTCAGAAGCAAAGGAATAAAGGTAGAATGGCCTCATGTAGCCAGGGCTGGTAAGAACTGGTTCTTTTGAAATGGATCACTTGACCTATGAAAATGAAGCCTTTGCCTCATCAGTCCATTCTATTTTGGCATCTTTCTTCATCATTTCATTTAGTGGTTTAACAATTTCTACAAAGCCCATGATGAACTTTCTCACGAAGTTAATCTTTCCAAAGAAGGATCTCATCTCCTTCTTACTTCCTAGCATGGAGATCTTTAGAATGGACTCAACTCAGTATGGATCAATTGATATTCCCCCTTCTGAGATTATGTGTCCCAAAAGCATTGCTTTAGAAACTCCGAACACACACTTTTTGGGATTCAGGGAGATGCCATACCGGATACATTGTTCAAGAACCTTAGCTAATTTTGCAGCATGTTTCAGTCTATCCTTGGAGAACACTATCAGGTCGTCCTTCTAAACAATGATGCATTTACCAATCAGATCTTTGAATGCTACATCCATGGCATGCTGAAAAGTTGCTCCAGTGTTTATCAGACTGAATGGCATCCTTTTGTATGCAAATGTTCCCCACTTTGTAGTGAAGGTTGTCTTCATTCTGTCTTCATAGTTAACCATTACCTGATTGTATCCAAAATAACCATCCAGGAATGATATCATCTGAGACCCATTGATAGTCTGCAAGACTTCATCCAGTGAAGGGAGTGGGTAGTTATCCTTTTCTAAAGCTCTGTTCAGATTCTTGAATTCTACACATAGCCTGATCTCTCCATTTTTCTTATGAATTGGGACCAAGTTAGCCACCCATGTTGAATGTCGTAAAGGGAAAATTATTCTTACAGAAAGAAATTTTTGGACTTCTTTGAATATTAGTGGTTCAATTAGGGCATTGAGAGGGCGTTGTTTCTGTCAAAATGGCTTAACTTCGAGCTTCAGAGGAATGGTATGAGTTATTACAGAAGCATCATTTTTTTTAAATCTTCATACCCCTAGGCTATTGTAGCAATATCTTGCTTCAGTGCCCTCAGTATATCTTTTTTGATTGTTTTAGGGCAAGCTTTCCCTATGTAAACATTTCTTTCTGGGCTAGAATCAGCTAGGTTAATAATTTCATATTCACCTCCTTTATCTTCAGCTAATATCTTCTCTTGAGCCCTTGGGTCCGAATCAAAAATTCTTTCCAAGGCCACCATTCCCTTATGAAAGCTATTGCTTTTTAAATTGATGACCCCTTCTACATCATAATCTTTAGGGTTCCAATCTCCTTGATCCCTGTTGGACTCATCAATGATCTATCCTTTGAAACCATCTGAGCTTGATAGAAAAGCAAGAATATGTTGATCATCATCAAAGACATGAAAGTTCCTCACATTATCAGGAACTGCAAGGGTGGATATCAATTCCACTAAGAATTTCTTAAGCCTAGAGCCTTGCATAGGTTCCAGGGTGCTTGCAGCGATAGCTAATGAATCAACTATCTGATTCTCCTCTCTTGGGATTAAGCTAATCCTGAAAGCATTGAAGTCCTCAATCAAGTTCCATACCCAATTTCTATAAGTTTCCATCCTTCTATTGTGACATGTGTATTGGCTATGCACTTGCTTGATAACAATTTTTGAATATCCTTTAACCATCAAGGTTGTGACTTTCTTCTTATGTGCAAACATCAACCCCTGAGTTAGAGCTTCATATTTTGCTACATTGTTATTGCATCCAAACTACAATCTGTAAGAAGCAAAGAAAGTTTTCCCTTTCAGGCTAGTTAATTCAATCCCAACACCATAGCCTGTTTTGGACTTAGATCCATCAAACATGAGGGTCCATAGTTGATCATAAGCTAGGGTTGGTCCTTTGGAGGTTATTGTGGGCATTTGGGTAGAATGAGCCATAGGTGGGGCTACTTGATCTTTTGCCTTAGATATTGGGAATAGGTGTTCAACAGGTTGATCATGTGTAATTTCCAATTCATGCATAGATATATCATATAATATGTGGCCATCCTCCTAACAGGCGCTTGCATCTTTAATTAATCCCCCAGGTTTCGGCATACTTGTAAGTGCAGGGGTATCAAACAAACCTTGGGGTGGTTCTAGTATTGTAGTCGGGATAAATTCAATTTGAGAAGTAACTTCATTTGGAGGTACCTTATCCCTAATTAACATTATTGCTTCTTTGGCTTCAAATGAGAAGTGATCTGCAATGGTCTCAGGGTGACTTAAGCTAGCTTCCTCATCTTGGGAAACATGATTTAAAATGTTAATGCAAGGCTAGCAAGTCAATTCAGAGTGATTTTGGTAATGCACCCTACACCAAATGGGGAGTAGGAGACTTTTCAAATCAATATCTTCCCCTAGAATCAAGGAACTCTTGTATTGACATGTCCTTAGAATCAAGAACTGAAAAGGTTAAAATTTCCTCCTGTTTATAAACCCCTATCCCAGTTTTGAAATAGGCTACCTCATTGGGGAAATCATATTCAGTGATGATATGCTTGAGGTGAGGTTCACTTTCAATCCTAATCTGCATAGGAATTCCCCTCCATGGTAACCACATATGTGAAAAGTCGAGGGAGGGATATCCCCCTATACCTTTCATCAAATCTCTACTCAACAACATACCATAGGTCTTAGGAATGTCTGCTACTTGAATGTCTATGTTGGTTTGAATCCTAGGGTCTAACCCTACTTGGACATGTATGTTTCTCAACTTTCCCACTACATTAACCCCTATCTTTTCAAGTTGGATGACCTTCTTGTTTGTTTGGATAGGGTTCAATCCCAATTTCTTGCATATAGAAAATCGCATAACATTTCCAGAAGCCCCCGAATCTAACAAACAATTATGTAGGTTCTTCCCACAAATTCTTAAACTCAAAAGAAATGGTGGAGTACCTACCTTGCTTCTGTACAAGGCTACGTTCATGTTTGTAGCAGGTTCCACCTTGTTTTTCCCTTTTGATTTATCAACTTGCTCCAAAGCTTTCAGCACTATCTCCCATTTAGCAGGGCACCACTTTAAGATGTCAAAATATGATAAAGATGTTTTTTATCTCTACATCTCAACAACAATATCAAATTATGTGTCATAGCTTGCATTATTTTTTAAAACACCAGATGAATTACCTTTGTTATGGAAGTCAGGCGGACCTTTTGGTGGATGAGGGTTATTATCAGTACTTTGATTAGGAGGCACCATGTGATTAGGTGGTGTTGATGTGGTGAATGGATCCTTATTCTGATTTCTTAGGAAGTGTCCTCCCTTTGCCTGAAAAGCTTGGGCATCATATGAATCTTCCTCTAGTTCATTCTCACTTTGCATTGGGAATGAGGGCTCTTATTCAAAGAGATCCTAAGTCATAGTTGTATCCACTGAGTCACCTCCTTTGTTTGAATTCCCTTGGAATGTTTGGGCATCTCCCTATGCCATCTTGACATCTTTCTCCATTTCAGGGTAGTTTACCTCAGAATGAGTGGTTGTATCATGCAGCCTGCACCAATTAGTCACAAAATTAAGGTCATCCACATTTGTAGTATGTGACCTCTCCTCACTAGCTTGATAATTGTGAGAAACTCCACCATTGTTGAGCCCTGTATTCCATTGTCAGTTGTTATTTAGCCTTTGGTTATATCCTCTATTTTGATTTTGATACCCTTGGTTAGAAGAGTTTTGGCCTTGATAATCCATTTGGTTGTAATTGTTATGATTTTGATAATTACCCTAATTGTTATTGTTCTAATTAGTATAATTACCTTGGTTCTGAGAAGGGTTCAATCTAAGCTGAGCCATGTCATTTGTAACTTGAGATAGTTTTTTTTCAAGGTCTCTACCTCATTTGTGAGTTGAACTGTCTTTTCATTTTCAATAGCCTTAGCAACAAGTGGCTGGTCAACATGACTTGGTGTTCCAATTTGGTTATGATGACTATGGGGACCTTGAGGGACCTGTGGTTGTTGAAAAAAATCAGGAGTCCCACTAGCAAAGAATGGCACAAGAGGTTGAGTTTGCAACTTAGGCATAGGCCCATAATGGGAAGGAGACATTCCTGGGATAGTATTGAATAGAGGAGTTGGGCCATGCGTCTAATACCCTATTGGAGGAAAACCTCCTCCCAAATTTCCTTATTGAGAGCTAATTTGTTGTTGTAGTTTGATAGCCAAATGGTAAACTTTAGATAGAGAATCAATATCTGTCGGCTGATAAGTCCTTTGCAGGAATAAGTCGAGCAGGGGGTCTATAGCTCTAAAGTATGCTTCAATGGCACTATTCTTCTAAATAGGGGTCTTGCAGTCTCCTGTACATTCTGAAACCTAGTATTAAACAAGGGAAAAGGTTCACCTGGCTCCTTCCTAATAGTAGCAAATTGGTGGAACAGAATGGCTAGATCCACATAGATTCAGAACTAATTGATGAAAGTACATTCGTTGAAACCTAGTATTAAACAAGGGAAAAGGTTCACCTGGCTCCTTCCTAATAGTAGCAAATTGGTGGAACAGAATGGCTAGATCCACATAGATTCAGAACTAATTGATGAAAGATTCTCCAAATCCATCCAGCTCATAATAGAATGTTGAGGGAGATTTAGGTACCAGTTGTATGCCATATCCCCTAAGGAGTAAGGGAACAACCTACAAACTACATCATGGTGAGTTATCTAAGGTCTGGTACAAGCATCCTTAAAAGCTTGTATGTGCTCTTCAGAACTCCTTGATTTTCCATGAATGTATTTGGGACATAATTTCTTAGGATTCTTAGGCATATCATGAAAACCTCTAGGAATAGTCCCCAATGGAGAGGGATTATTCTGAAAGAATGCCATTGGTGGAGGTGGTGGTGGTTGAGCCAGCTATTGGATGGGTCGAACCAGTTGTGATGACAATTGAGATGGATTTGGTGGTGGATTGATGGTTACACACTGGGGTATAGGTGAAAATCCTGGTGCAGTGAGTAGGGCTGACAAGGGTGGTATGATGGTTGCCCCCATTTTGCGAACCTTGTATCTTTGGGGTCTTGAGTTCTATCAATGGTGATGGATTTTTAGCTGATCGAAGAACTCTGTGGAGCTTATCTAGTGAGAAAAATCTAGTATTATCCAGTTTGCTCTTCTGGGCCCTCCTTCTAGTGCTAATTCTGTTGACAAGTCTTAATGACACAACAATGTGTAAACAGAATATTGCTATTTTATTTATCTTGAAAGAGAAAGACAACACATGGATATCTTAGCTCCCAAGGTTTTTGTAGTTGGTTATCAACTATGCTGATGTTGCTCAATGGTCAATGTAACAGTAATGTTCAAGGGGCCTACTGGTGTTGAGCTTCTGGATTGTTCTAAGATCAAACATAAACTTAAACCTACTCTAACTAGGGTTTTTAAAGAAACAAAAAAAAAGATAGATCAGAGCTTTGAATAGAAAATAATGTTAATTCATCCAACTTAACTAGACTTGTTACCTTTCAAGGAATTCCTAACTAAAACACAGAATAAAATTAACTTGTGATTAACACATAGTTTCATTCATTCCCAGTGCTAATTTCAATAGCGTGATTGAAAATCACTATTTAAACAAAACACAATATAAGACTTCACTCCTTGAAAGCTTTTCAAATCAAATGATTAACTAAAGATAAACACCATTCAAGAACACAATATGAAGTAGATTTAAATCTGGTCGCTTCTACTATTAGTGAAACAGATAAGTAACATTTACAAATTTGGCACAATCACCAGTGCACAGAAAATCCATGACTCCAAATCATTTCCATCTATACTAAGAAAACTAGAAAGATACATTACTGGCTTCTACTGAATCTAACTCCTAACTAAGAAGACAAAAGAAGCTCCCATTACAAAGAATCAGGATGCAACTTTGTCTCCTCTATCCTTTAGAAAATTCCTACTCTTGAAAATCTATATCTAGACCTATTTACTCTATTTCTTCTTCTTTCCTCCTACTAACTTTTTTCTAACTTTCTAACTTTCTAACCTTCTAACTGCCTAACATAGAGAAAAAAATTCCATATATATAGAATGTGCCCAAAAAGAATGTGCTAGCCCCTATTTTAGGGTTTACAAAATATTTGCTGGTTACACGAGGGTCGACCCCTCGATCTTTTGAATAAAGTTGATTATGCATTCAATGTGTATCCCTGCTGTCCGCATTGGTGAAGGATTGCCCTAGGGATGATCTTAGATCTTTTGCAACTATAGCATTTACTTCTGGTCTCCATGTGTATCTTTGAACTCCCTTGAAGGGCTGCCTTGAATGCTCTAAAGCATTGTCATTAATGCGGATCCATCTCTGCCAGCAGACACCATAGTTGTCCCTAAGACTTGTGGATCTTCCTTTCCTTTGGCCTTCTTCTTGCTTTAGACCTTTCTATATGTTGACCATCTTCTGGATGCAGCATTAGGCTTGCCGTTAGATCTCCACCCCATTGTTCATCGAGCTGCTCCATCGGCAAGATAGAAATTCATCGGGAAGAGGTCATAGCAGGTTCCATTAGTCATACCGATATCCATTTCCATCGCTAAGACCTCACTTGTTGGCAGGACAACATGGTGAGCTCTAATATTTCGCTCAGAGTCTCCCCACTCTTCACCTTGTGAACAACTTTCAGCGTGACCTTCATCTGTCGGCAAGACTTCGTGCCGAAGCTTATATCTCTTGGTGAGCTCGGACCTTCTTTTTGGGAGAGTTTTATTCTTGTTGAGAAGACATCACACAGTCGTCGGGACTTTTCATCGAGCTCAATCTTTCACTGATGCAATTTCATCTCAGCAAGAGTCCACCCTGTTGATGAAACATCATGTTGAGCTCCTATTTTCTCCTCAAGCTCATTCTATTTCGGCGAGACTCTTTGTAGTCGACCAGACATCACACCGCAGGCAAAACATTATGCCGGTGATGGCCCTCTTCAGTGGGAATTCCTCCAGTTGACAAGACGTTATGCCGATATTATCTCATGTCAGCGAGACTTTCTTCTTTCACCGAGACATTGTACCAAAGTCTCCTCTTTCGCTGAGAGCCCATTTGAATGATTGTCAAGGAGACCTTGCTTGATCAGCAAGACCTTTCACCAAGACTCATCTTTCAACGAAACTTTTCCCAGTTGGGAAGACTTTTCTTCTTCGACCTGACCTCATGCTGAACCTAAATCCTTTGGTGAGACATCCCACATCGGCAAGACATTTCCCTGAGAGTACAAACCTATAGCAAAGGCATCGTCCCTTTCGATGAGAAATTATGAGTTGACAAGAATTCATAACGACCCCAAATCCTTTGTCGATGTTACCCTCTATCACCAAGACCTCACCCCTTCGGCCAGATATCATGCTGAAGGCATAACCTTTCACCAAGACATTATGAGTCAGAAAGACTTCACTAAGCACAAATCTTTTAGCAATGCTAACCCTCTATGCAATTGGTTGGTGAGACATCTGAAAACCTAAGATGATTAAACTGTCTAGCCAACTAGGACACTTCAAAATGAATAGAACTACTGCTTGTCAACAAGATATCTAGAAGGTCTTGCTGACTCTCTTCATTGAGGGATTTCATGCCAAACGTGATTGAGGTATGCCTTCCAACTGAGCTCCTTGAGAAATATCATCATGTGCATATGTTTTAGTCCTGCACTCATCAAAGGAAACCATAGCAAAGATCAGATGAACAAAGGTTAATTAATCAAAAATCACCATTAAAATGAATTAATTAATCAAAAATCACCATTAAAATGAATCCTAGATAAGCACTTGGTGTCATTAAATCTCCAAACAAAATGATCACATCAGAGTTTGGGTTTCAAGTCCACCTGCAGAATCCAAGCCAGGGATGAATTTCAGAGAATTCTGAGCCAGGCACATTCCTATGGAATACATATGAAAACACTTTCTAGAAAGTTAATCTGATCATTATCAATCAAGAAACAGCATGTGAGATCTCAAAATAGCATAAATCAATCATAAAATGCATCATCATTTGTTAACCAGTCCAAATACTCCACATTTCTTCACATTCCAATAGGTTCTAGGAAAATCCTCATGGGATGGATTTTCACGAAGGAGGAGACATTCTGCAAGTTTCAGAAAAAATAGGGAACACAGGATTTCGGGAAAATCCAAAGTCAATGGAAATCCGTGAAGAAGGTGAATCTCTGGAAGCCTCAGAATCTTAGGAAAAAGAAGAGGAGTGGGAACATCAGAAAAATATGGTCCACACGGAATTCTACGAAGACCGAAAATCCCCAAACCACAGTGCTTAGTCAGAGTCTGAGTGAGATCCGAGAAAATTTAAAGGAGCAGGAAAATCCCAAACTGGGGAGAAAACCCGAACCTGCCCAGAACCTAAGGTTTTCGATGAGCAATTTGGGGGGAATCACTTGGGCAAGAAAGATAAACATTTCAGCTCATGCCAAAGCAAGATCAATCCTCGAAATTGAAGGACCAAAACACCGAGTGAAGAAAACAAAAGAAGAAGGGGGGCCCATTTTGTTCCATAATAAAATGGGGTGGTTATGCAAGGCATAACAGGAAGTTTTTCCACACCTTTTCTTTGCTTACAAGTGGTATCAAAGCTTGGCTAATTGTATTATCCTTGTGGGTTGGACA